>JAVKLA010000005.1:26187700-26233806 GCA_034782735.1 Sagittarius serpentarius | reverse complement strand
AGCGGAGCGAAGCGGAGGAGGGAGGAGGAAGAGGAGGAGGAGGAGGAGGAGGAGGAGGAGGAGGAGGAGGAGGAGGAGGGGCGGGGGGACCGTCTGCATAGCGCGTGGAAGAAAATCCCCTTCCAGGTGGCTGCATCGCTGCATCAGAGCTACTAGCCGGCTCCTGGGGTTAGTGCTTTGTGGACCGTTGCTTCCATCCAGGGGCCTTGCATGGAGCTTGTATCCAAAGGATCTGGCTACTAGAGTAGCTGCTTTGAATACGTTGATTTCCAAGTGCCCTGATTTATTGTCCTAACTGACTAACCAGCCCCTGGAAAGGCTATACTGGGATGAAAAAGGGGCGGAAACAGAAAGGAAGCGAAAGGATTTTCAGTTAATGCTGAAAATCACAACAATGTTCAGAAATTCTGTTGCCTCGAAAATGTGTGAGCATTTGTGTTTTTCTTTTCCCTCTCTGTTGTAGTGGCCGGACCAGAATTGTCTCTAGATTGACGCCCTTAGCTGTAGTAGGTGTTTGGGACCATGGCAGCAGGAGTAGCAGCTTGGTTACCCTTTGCCAGGGCAGCGGCCATAGGATGGATGCCAGTGGCCACAGGTCCCATGCCAGCTGCTCCACGGCAGGAGAGGAAGCGAAGCCAGGACTCTCTGATCGTGCTGAATGTGAGTGGCATCCAGTTCCAGACGTGGCTGGACACCTTAGAGCGCTACCCTGACACTTTGCTGGGCAGTTCGGAGCGGGACTTCTTCTACCACCCTGAGACACAGCAGTACTTTTTTGATCGGGACCCTGACATTTTCCGCCACATTCTCAACTTCTACCGTACTGGGAAGCTTCATTATCCCCGCCAGGAGTGCATCTCAGCTTACGACGAGGAGCTGGCCTTCTTTGGCATCATCCCTGAGATCATTGGCGACTGCTGTTATGAGGAGTACAAGGATCGCCGGCGTGAGAATGCCGAGCGCCTGCAGGATGATGCCGATCAGGATCATGCAGCTGAGAGCTCCCTGCCCTCAATGACAGCTCGGCAGAGGATGTGGCGGGCCTTTGAAAACCCACACACCAGTACGCTGGCTCTGGTCTTCTACTATGTCACTGGTTTCTTCATTGCTGTCTCTGTTATTGCCAATGTGGTGGAGACCGTGCCCTGCGGAGTAAGCCCGGGTCGCATCAAAGAGCTGCCCTGTGGAGAGCGCTATGCTGTGGCTTTCTTCTGTCTGGATACCGCCTGTGTCATGATCTTCACAGTTGAGTATCTCCTGCGTCTGCTGGCGGCCCCTAGTCGCTACAAATTCGTGCGCAGTGTCATGAGCATCATTGATGTGGTTGCCATCATGCCATATTACATTGGCCTGGTGATGACAGATAATGAGGATGTCAGTGGGGCTTTTGTGACATTACGAGTCTTTCGTGTCTTCAGGATCTTTAAGTTTTCCCGCCACTCACAGGGGCTGCGCATCCTGGGCTATACCCTGAAAAGCTGTGCCTCGGAGTTAGGCTTCCTCCTCTTCTCACTCACTATGGCCATCATCATCTTTGCCACAGTCATGTACTATGCAGAGAAAGGTTCATCAGCCAGCAAGTTCACCAGCATCCCTGCAGCCTTCTGGTACACCATTGTCACCATGACAACACTGGGGTAAGTGCAGCTGGTGTTTGGTTACAGCCAACATTTCAACACGTGTATTGGCACGAATGGAAAATACTCAATTTAAAAAAATGTTGATAGAAAAATGCAAGGGTAAGTTTTTGTTACAGAACTTTGAGAATGCGACTCATCACTTCTAAATGTTTTACACATGCAAGTAAGTTAAAAGTGTTGCTGAAGTTGAAATAACCCAAACCCCAAAACTGCAGATAAACAGAAAAAGCAAACAACAAAACAAAACAAAACAAAATCCTGAAACTGTTTCGGTTCTTTGCAATTTTCTCTAACATTTTATCTGGTTTTGGATAGTGAAATTGGAATATTTTATGAATAGCTGTGAGTTATCAGTGGATTGTTAATGGAGTAATGTGTTTGCTGACAGGACTTGTTACAGTGTTGCTAAAGTAGCCATAATTACAAGGAGAACCCAAGTGCAGTCCTTTAATTTGATCATGCATGAACGTACATGGATCTGCCATTTTGTTTGAGGTGACGTGTTGATGTAGACTTGGGTATTGAGTTCGTATTACAAAGTGATTTGTTTTCATGAAAAAAAGACAGGGATAGATAGATAGATAGATAGATAGATAGATAGATAGATAGATAGATACCTTAATCTTCACTAAAATCATTCCTAATGTTATTTAAGACACTGGATAAATTTCCTTTGATTTCCATGGACCTGTAACTTGTACATGACAAGTGTGAAGCTACACTGACTGGTGACACACTCTGGAAGATGATCTGAGGAAGCGTGAGACAAATGACAGATAAAGCATATGTCTTAAAACGTGATTCTAATGGCAACATAAATTCTTCCAGAGAATTAGGAGTTTAAAAATGCCATTGTTGACATTAGACTCCAATGCAGTTTAGTGGAAAGATGGTAAAGTCTCTGATACCAGGGTCATATTGTTCCAGCTGATTCTGTGCACCAAGTTGTAAAATGCATTTGTCTGTAATTATAACAGGGATTTAGGAGGTTGACTAATTTGAGAAGACAAGTTTTTGCCCTATTCTTAATTTTGAGCTGTGGAGTATCATCTATGAAACTGAAAATTCCTTAGAAACTGTCTAGTTATTAATAATTACAGATACTAAAAGACAAACTTTTCACTTTCATGAAGACAAAGCCCATCATCTTATTAGTCAAATATTTTGCCACATGTTGTTGGGACTATTGAGATTTATGAAACATCTATAACTTTTAAATTTAATGAAATGAAAGTCCATTATTAAACTATTATGAAAAAGTTGATTTATTATGTGCAATTCTAATTTAGCTGGGAAACACACATACAAAATACTAAAAAAGATAAAGGGACTGTCTTATGCCACCATTTTTTATACAGGGCTTTTATCTTCAGCATGATATAACAAATGAAGATAAATATAGTGCATTGTAAATATTTCATACTACTTGTAAGGGCAAGTTATGCTAAAAAGGAGTGACAAGAGCTTTGGGGATTTTAATTTGCTTTTTAGGTTCCTGGAGTTTTTTGGGTTTCATTTTCTTCTGGTAGTGAAAAACTGAAGGGACAAGTTAGCAGAAGGAACAAGTTATACATGCTAACTAGTTCCATGGTCCTGTATTTTCTGATGCTGATACTTTTTGCTACATATTTTTAATTTTTGATTATTTCAACAAAGTAGGTCTTAAGAATTTACCCATATTTAGAATGTATAATCTTACTATAAAAGAGGAGAAGCTGGTCTGTGTTTTTTGTAACGAAAGGTGGTTTTTGAGTAAGCTGTCCTGGCTGTCGCAGACAGTTTGGGCAGTACTTGTCCATGGTACTGAACATAATTTTGTCTTCAGTTTTATGGCCAGTTTGCAATTGATTATGATGCGGGTATGGTATCTATTAGGCATTGATAGGATTTGTTTGTTTCTTTCACAAAAACAATGAGTATTATTCTATATTTCCAGGTTTTGAGGTATTATTCTGAGAAAAATCTTCAAAAGTACCGATGAGATTTGAACATCATTAAAAATCTCTTTGAATAGAGCCTAAGAACCTATTTTCAAGTACACAGCCATACAATATGTAGGTCCTGAGGGGAAGAAAAAGGGTTAAAAAGAACATACTCATGCTTGACTCCTTTTTTTGAGATAGTTTGCACAGAGAAAGTTTTGAGCAGGTTGTACAGAGACCCAAAGTTTCACCCTCGGAAGTTCAGATATGATTATAAATTCAAATATGAGAGACATCACAAGTTTCTGGGAAATCCGTGCATTAGCTAGATGATGTCCTTTTAATAACATAATGATAACCATATAAAGATTCTGTTTAAATGTTAAATATATATGAATAATTTAAACAGAATTAACATAACAAAAACTTTGAACTCTTTTTAGTTGATTGAATAATTACACAAAAAAAGACAGAAATTACAAGGAAAAGCAGCAAGGGTCAGTGAAAGCTGATTGTAATTAGTACTGCTACCTTTGCTCTGTGCTAAAGCTTCTTATCCATTTACTAATACAGAACTCCAGTTCATTTTTAATTTTAGTTTTAGCTGAATGAGGGCTATATAAATGGACTTTATATGAACAACTTTTTTCTTTTAGCAACAAAGCTAGATTAAGTCTTTGTGCTTTAAATGACAGTAGCACACAGCAGTTGTGTGAAATACCACAAAAATACATGAAAGCTAATACTGAATAATAGATTAACATAAAGCTGAGGTTTTGAGTCTTGGTGTCATTCTCATATTTTGCTAGATAGCAAGGGTATTGAGTAAGCGACCTTTGCAATTTGGGGAGTTATTATCTTAGAAGCAGAGCTATATTTCCAAGTTCTGCATGATTGCTGAGCAATTAAAGTGTCTTTAAAAAACATAGATTACATTTTCCTCTGCAGAGTGCCAGTGACTTCAAATATTACTACACTTTAACCTCCAAGGATATCCAGCTATTAATTGTTCTTGACTGCTCAACTCAGGTAGTACATAGTTGTACAAAGAGGTGTTATATGAAAGAAATGAAAGAAAGTGAAGAAAAGAGGAAAGAAAGGGAGAAAGAATGAGAAAGATGGAAAGAGAGAGAATGGTGACTCTAGAATAACAGCATGGACTCTGCCAGAAACTGAGCTGTCTGATTTAAAATTTCAAATTAGTGTTTTATCAGTATTAATTGTAGGAAAAGCAAAGGTAATGTAGGGAAAAGGGACAAGAAGGGACAAGAGTATAAAATTCAAAGTGGCCACAAAGCAGTTTGTGGAGATTCAAGATAACAACAAAAAATGTAGAAGTTACGGGCATAAAGGTCAAGAAACAGGACAGTATAAAACCTGGCAGAGAAAAAAGCTCACGTGTATTGAATTGGGACTGGCAGACTTCCTTGGGGGCTTGTGAACATCTACACCCATAATGACACAGTTATGTCACTTTTGGCTGTCACCTTATAACATGATGATCTAATGACTTTACTTCTGCCCTGGCAGTAGCCAGCCAATAAGCTGGAATAGCAGGTAAGGTTTTGATGGTGTAAGGGTAATGTTTGTTCCCAAATCAGGCAGAGCTATAGTGAAGTTTATGTTTTATAAAGATATTATACTTTAAATAAGGAACACAGTGCTTTTCTGTGGCTAGTTCTAAAGCAATCTCACTGCTATATTAAACTTCTGTATTTAGAGGCTTTACATTGGGTAGCTTTGTCAAGTCATACAGTACTTTTGTAGATGAGCAGAATGCTTTATGAAGGGATGCTTAAACACAAAACTATTCATTTATTTGCTTTGACTGTGTAAACTAGAGTTGTGTCTTCCAGAAAAGATAAAGCAACTATTCATTTTCATTATTTGTTAATATAGCCCATAATGTATGAGAAATCCCATCTAAGATACATGAAATTCCCTGAAGTCTTTATAATCAAACAGGTGACTAGATGTGACAACAGAAAACCTCAAACAGTGAACAGGGGAATAGGGTGATGGATTTCATTTTCCTGCACATTCTGTTCTCTCCTATCTTCGCTCCTTTTCCATTCTGATTGCATCCCTATGGGTATATTCCATCTATTTGCTTTCTTCACTCTTCTTTCAAACTACCACTTTCTGTAGTCTTCCTGTTCGGGGATTTGTCTGCTGGCTTGGCACCTTTCCTCCCTTGTTCAAGACAAGTTTAACATTCATATTAAGACTCTTCTGGCTTTATTTTTTTTGCTTCTTTGTTCCAGATTCCTCATTCATCTTTCACCACTAGATGAAATTTTTCATTCATCATCATTGTCATTCATTTGACCTGAACTTTCCACATAACAGGCTTTTTTTCTGACCTTTGTTTGATAGATTTTTTTTCCTTATGAGCATCATAAAATTTCCACAGCATCACTTTTTTCCCAAATGCCACACACATCATCTTGTTTTCATTTTCTGACCATTGTGAGGGCCTTTAGTTTCTTATGGTCTCTGCATGCTAGTTTAAAAACATCCATCTCTTCAGAACTTGTATTAAAAAAATTGCATTCAATACAATCTGACAAGAGAGCACAAAATTAGAAATCTTTGTTTGGTGAACAGTTTCAGTAAAAGTTTGGAAATGCTCGTATGGTGAGTATTACAAAAGTAAAGATTAGCAAAGTTGCAATATTTCTGTATCTCATACCTACATACTGGCTCATTCATTCATTCCTTTTGTGTTTGGTATTTCCAATCCTGTTTCAAATAGCATTTTTCTATTTTTGTATTCTTGTATATAGTCTAGTGAATTTTGTATTTTACAAATGTGTTTGATGTCTCAATCTATTTTCTCTTCACAGCAGAGATGTTTAGCCTGAATAGTTAAAAAACTATATAACAGAGGAGGGACAAAGTGTAGTGTAATCACCTTCAAAGCACATTACTAGCTACTCAAAAAGGGCTCCAGGGAGAATTTGAAATACTGAAAAGTAAGGGTCATTTTGATGGCAGTAAAAAAAAATTATTTGTTCTCTAATAAAAAGGTTACTCAAACTGTATTGGGTTGTTGTTGGCTTGACAGAGAAAAAGAGTCATTATATTCTTACTTAGTTGCACTGGGACCAGCTTTCCTGTTCAAAAAAATCCTGAAGATCTCTTAGAGGAACAGAAGTTAACTTACTTCACTCATTTTTCTTGCATGAATTTCCTTACTTCAGTTATGAAGAGCATGAAGGTGATGCTTAACAAAAAAGATCTTTCTGCTCAGAATCTAGTTTATTTGCTCCTTGGGTGGAAACATGGAAATTTGTTTCCTTCTTGTTATTGTGAGTCAAGAATAAGAACAATGAGATTGGTGTGGGCCAGGATGTAGAAAAGAAATATGCTGACTCAGTACAGCAGAACAAATCGACTGGGAGAGTAATTATGACTGGTGCCTGATCTATTAATTATGGCCTATCATTCAACTAATCCTCAGTGAATATTGTGATTTCAGTAAAATCCTTAAGTGATCAAACCCAAGAAGTTCAAACTGAGTGATGACAATCTGTATTTGACTCACATCATTGTGCCTCTAAGAAAAAAAAATTGCAGTATAAAAGCCATATAAATCTATGAATACAGTATTAGAAAGAGTGCTATTGTGCAAAAAATATCTGGAAATGGAAACTTATAAATACTGCAGAAATAAAATGATTATCCAAAATAAGTTGGAACATCTTGCAACTTCATGGTGACATTAATTTCTCAGACATTTGAATGAAAGTCTCATGAACTACTCCTATTACTTTATTTTTACAGTATTGTAGTCCCCTCGCAGCAATTCATAATTTGCATCATGGTAACCTGATGAGAGAAGGATCTGGTTCAGTAGGGGTTAAATAGATAGATTGTTCAAAAGAGGGAATATAAATTAGAAAAACAGAAACAAAGTTTAGATTCAGCCTTATCAGGTTTTATCAGTTACCTGACAAGAGATGACAGAGTGATGGAAAAGATTCTGTGTATTTCTGTACCTATCATGTATTGGGCAATAGATGGGAGCACAGATTTTTGTGCAAGACATTCTTTAAAACATCTTTTTTCTGCTTTGCTAATGCAGTGGAGGAAAGGTTTTTAAATTCATAGACAGTGCTTTGAAATGACAGCAATGATGATACATTTCCCGGAACAATAATAGTTACCATGCTTGGACTTTGACCCCTATCACAATTAGTAGCCTAAATTCTACCATTATTTCTTAAGTATTTTTTTGCTGAAGAATATGATTTTGATCTTCCTGTGCCTCTGGTAATATTTTATAATCCCCCTGTTAAGTAAAAAAGTTGTGGGTTTTGTTTTGACCAAAGAAAATGCATTTTCACCAAAATACACAAAGAAATTTGCATTATTACTACAGCATAGACTTAAATAAATGTGAATTGAGATGAAATACAAAATAGTGCTTTTGACTGGAGTACCTGATGTGCAACAGGTGTAAGTGTTCTGTAGAAAAATACTGGATACAAATATTTACTCAAGTATCTGGTGTATGAAGGCTCAGATGTAAACATGAACACATACGAAGATCATGTGACCAACACATCAGTCCTAGAATATTTCAGCTTCATTAAAACAAAATAATCCAACAAGATTCAACTGTATTATAATTCAAATGAGACTTCACTCTTTTTCTCACACCAGTGTAGACACATCTTACACATTATTAGAAGGCATATCTTAATGTACCCAGTCATTAGAACAGAGTTCCTACTACCTTCAGTTCAGATTTAGCAGTTAAGTGCATTTACAAAAGCTATCAAAACATTAAAAGGCTGCTATCTGTGTAAACCTTAAAGATACAAAGATATGATTCATATATACAATCACATTCTTTGCATATTCAGAAAAACAGTTTCCTTTCTTATATTCCACTGCGTGGTATTGTTCCCTGCTTGTCTCCAGGTCTCCATCCTGAAGGTGAAAGCCTTTGGAGCCACTGTGTGAAGGTACTTAATTAGGGCTTGATCCTGCACTGTTATAGAAATTGGGCCCTACAAAAGTGTTATTAATATGAACAAAGTCAATTTTTGCATATTTAAAGTATTTAGGAGCAGTATTTTGCATTTCATCCCCATTTTTTCAGTTTCATACATGTTACTGGTTTCTTTGATGTGGCTAGCTTAACGGTGAAGTCTTACAGACACAGAGGTCTCCTGGGTTTATTAGTTTATAGGAGCCAGACACTGTGAGGAAGATTTTTAAAGGCATTTAGGTATCTGGAGATGCAGATTAGGCACCCAGCTTGAATTCTCAGAGGAGGCTTAGGTGCTTAGAAACACAAAGGAGAAAAGTTGAAAGCAAGTAAGCTGGGAAACTAGGTGCCTAGTCAGACCTAGAAAACAGTCTTACGTGCACAAGAATAACTGCTAAGATAAGTTGAGTACTGTACTGAGACTCTGAGTATGTCATACCCCTATCAAAATTAAATGGATCTTACAAGGGTTCAGGTCTTATTAAAGTACAATATGCCCTATATTCTCATAACACTGTAGAAGGAGATAGAGTGTTGTGTGTATGGTATTCTTAGGAAAGAGGAATAAGTAATACAAGAAAAAAAAAGGGCGATATGACTGAAAGAGTCATGTAAAGCATCCAAGGGAAAATACACTTTGATAGTCATTTTCTGTCTCTGTGTTTTTCAAATCAACAGTTCAGCATGAAAAGATATGTAAGAAATGTGCATTACGACATGCAGATATTGTTAAATTAATGAAAATGTTTTTAGAAACTGGGTGCAAAATTATAAAACAGTGTCAGGTAGGAGATTCCATTTTTTCAAAGAAACATCCAACCTGAGGATTTATTGGTTTCAATAGGTCTCATATTTAGCCTATATACGGCAAATTTATTAAGAGGCTGATGTGTGGTAAGAAAAGGTAAACCATAATTCTCAATTTTGACCACAGCAAATTCATCCCCTTCTCTGATGTGCTCGCAAATATTTTTATTTTGTTGCTATTTGTTTTTTTAATGTGTATTGTTTGTAGACTTAAGTGGGAGGTTTGAGGAGTACTTTGCCTGCATTTGCTCTTTCTTTTTTGCAGTAATATGAGCTATGTAAGCATGGTCTATAGCTCTGCTAGTTGATTTTTACCTTTTTTACCTGTTCCTAAATGAAACATTTTTAAAACACATTGCTCTGATTTTTCCTGATTCTTTGTATAAAAAGTTATTCTCTTGAGGTAAGCATCTTGTATCAGAGCTCTTTCTCTTTGAGGAGACATTGCAATTTGTGAGTTAACTCTTAACCAGATGGTGTCTATCTCAGCTTTGTACTACCTACCACTTGCACTAAAGCTTCATAGCAAAAATTAACATATGAAGCAGAGCTCCCAATATTAAGAATGCATGTATAATTTTTTCAAAATATGATCTAATATAACACAGTATGAATGTTAAAACAAATATTATAAAATCTGTATCTGCATAAATAAGTTTGGCTGTTTGATTACTGAAGACTCAGTTTCTTAGGTAAAACTTCTTTTGGTATAACAAACAATGTAAACTTCTAGGAATTTATTTAATTAATCTGAGTACTTTGGTAAATTAAAATAAAGTAAGTATATTCCACTACAGTTTTAAATCACCTCGGATAAAAAAATAACTGTGAAACTCCATAAAGGTACTTGTGATGATCTAATTTTATGATAATACATTAACATGCTTTGATTAATTACTGGTTTGGAAAAAAAAAGGTTTTGAGGCCAAACCCCAACTTTCTTCAAATATATTTATCCAGAGACATGGGGTTTTTTGCATTGTACTGGCAAGTTCTCAAAATATTTTGGCTGATACACAGGGAACAGTCTTTCAAGTTATCACTTGCAAGCTTGGCCATCCAGGCATTCCTTGTAAATGGCTGAGAGTCAGACTGTGAGGTTGTGAAGGACGTAATTTAGCATTGCGTAATAGCTCACAGCCTGAAAGTGTCTGCTGCATCCTAACTCATGGCTTCTTTCAGTAAGATGAACCAAAAGAGTTTTCTGTATGAGAGGATATGTAATGTGAGTGGGATCCTTAACTTTTCATTGTTACTGTTCATCTCCCCCCTTTTTTATAACCCAAAAGAGGAATTTTATTACCGTGTTAGTGGTCTTACTTTCAGTTTCTGCAACTTTCATCTCTCCCACTTGCAGCCAGTTAACAATTCCCCGAGCATCCTTATCAGCTATGGACAGCAACTACTGCACTGTGCAGGGTTGCTTAGGAACAAAATTGATGCTCTTTGACATGGTGGATTATAGCTGCAACATGCTGGTCCCCAAACTTCTCTGCTTCTGAGGAGGAATGAAAAGCAGGGAGGAATGAAAAGCAGGGAGGTTGAAGATGCTTTCCAAACCTGTGAAGAGGGTATATACTTTTCTTGGTTTAGGATATCTAATCACTTCATTGTTGGTAAATAGCGGGTTAAGAATTGTGGCCTTTCTATTGAAAGCACAGCAATGCCAAAAAATCCTTAGTAACAACTCTTTTTAACAGCAGCTTTGTAATTTAAATACCACGGTATCTTGTGTCACTTACAGAATCGAGAATTTTTAGCTTTCCTAAGCTTTTTGGTGGGCTTTGGTTATTGATGCATTTGTTTACATCAGCTGATCAAATCCATGTTGAGACATGGTTATCAATGACTAGGGACAGGCAGAACTAGACAGGGTATATACACCTATTCTCATACACCTAATGAGAGCTAGATAAGTTATAGGTGCAGCTATTTCTTGTGTTTATTTGATATGTATTTATATAAAAAGAAACCTTTGAATATTTGCATTGTAAACTCTGCAGTGATTGAGACTTTAGTTAGTATTTACCTTTTTGGCACCTGAATGGAAAACTTCAAAGAGTACAAACTGAAGCTTCCCCACAGACCGGTAGTTTAGAGTAAATCTATCCACAGACCTGCTTAATGATTTGACAAGCTCAGTATTAGTTATTTTCCAAGTGAAAGGGAAGCTCAGGTTTTATCTGATTTGCTTGTGAACACAGTAATCAACCTATAAGATGTTAATCTGCATCAAAAGGTGCTGAGTTTTAGCGGTAAATATTATAAAGGAAGCTCCCTACAAAAAAACGTGGAGTATGCGATACATATGCTACACTTACTGGACCACGTGCTGCTTCTGGCACCTCTCTCCCTTTGCCCCATGTCAGTCAGATCATTGCAGAAATGGTGGCTGCTGAAGGACTGCAACCATTACCATTCATTTAACCTACAGTTTCTTTCCTTCCAAGGCCCAAACTTTTGAAATTGAATGTGTTAAATCATTCATGGGAAAAGCAATGTTGTTAGTCATGTTGGTGAGCCCTTCCGCATGGTTCAGCCTCTTGCCGTACCAGCAGAACCGTGACAGCCTCTCTCCTCCTCTGGGGACAGGCACAGCTGCAGACCACAGATGATGCTGACTAGTTGTGTCTGGCAGACGCGACCAATGATTTTAAAATACAGACAACTTTGTGCAGCAGTGCACACATGTAAGATAAAAACCTAGTTGTGGGAGGGGGAGATAGGAATCAGTTTTGTTTCAGGTCTCTAGGAGAAGACAGAAAAGAGTGCCTGCAGTGAACTGCACAAATCCCTTTGGATGCAACTGCCTTCTGGCCACTGCCTGCCTCAAGCCCTCTTCACACCATGAGTACAGCACGGTGTCTGTCAGGAGTGGGTTTACAGTGGGTTTGGCCACGCAGTAGGAAAGAGGTTGTAAGTTTTGCAACACTTTTTCAGAAGGTATGTGAGCTTTCCCTAATTCTCTATGTAGCCACCACATTAGCATGCACCGTTTACTACGTCTTTGCAAACAAATTAAATAAATACAGAGAAAAGTGCTAGCTGATGTGGAATACTGGATAGGACAATGGTTTGAACTATGGATTTGGATCCACATAAGTGGATTTGAAAGATACTCATATCAAAAGGCTGAAAACGGGTGGGTTCATCTCTTTATGTCAGTGCTGTATCTTCTGCCTTAATATACTTTCTGATACCTATTTTCCAGCTTACTAGCTATACTCAGAAATTCCTTAGTTTTCAAGGCAAACAAATACAAATGCAGCAGAAAGGGTTTTCTTAAATAAGCCTTTCATGTTGTCTGTGTACAGGTTTTTTCCCAGTCCCTATGTTTGTGTGGAAGGATTTAGCTATCAAATATATAGATTGTATCTTAGGTCTGTGGGTTTTTAAAGGACACAATCAGGACATACAACTTTTTTAAAGGAGACAAGTAGGACATCCCTTTTTTAAAGGAGACAATCAGGACGTACTGTATGTATAACAGAATTATTACAAAAGAATCTGGAGGTGGAATTCAAACTTATTTCTCTGCCAGTTGCTTACCATCTCTGGGAGGTATTTATAAGCCTTAACTTACTCCTTCAAAAGTTAAATCCTTCTGAACTAGTCATCCTTGTCTCACTTAGGAGGTAATGAAGAGAAGCAGGCATCTGGAGGTGCTCATTCCTCTGCACTGAGTATAAGTGCAATTTATTATGATTAGCAGAGACTTAAATATTTAAATGCCAAGTGAAATGGATGAGATAAATCCCAGCCTCCGTGTCTAGCTGGTTTGGTCAAGTCTCCTTGTTCCCAGTTATATAACTCTGAAAGGCCCATAACATACTCCTTTCAAAGATCATAGCAGAGTACGTGCTTGGGATTTGATGACAATTCCCACTGTATCAAAAAGGCAGTGTGTCTGCTACATTTAAACTCAAAATATTCTTGTTTTTTGTAACCCTCAAGGCCACTTCAGTGCTTTTGTCAATTTTTTGGCCTTTTCCAAACAAGACAAAAAGATTTAAATTTGAAAAAAAGTAATAAGGAGTTTTAATGTTTCTGCTGATTTAGAATAAGCCTCTAGAAAACTGAAAGAAACATTTAAGTAAGTATCCACTGTAATTTTCTGCAGGAAAGAAGTCGTTCTTCAAATAGCAATGCTTTTGAATTAAGATAGGAGAGCTTGAAAATCTTAACTTCAAAGGGTTCTAAACTATTCCTGTTTTTCTGAATGGGAAACCTAAAGACTAATTCAGTGTTGCTCTTGTTAACTGTTTCACCACTGTCCATTTTTAAAGTGCCCAGATGGAGAGGTGTCAGGCATGTTCCCCCATGCCATTATTCTAGTGTCTTCCAGGAGGTGTCAGAGCTCTAGACTGCAGTTAGGCATTGCCAACACATAGCTCTGAAGCAGACTGAAAATCTTAGAGATACACTAAAATAAATTTCAGCAGGGACAGTCTCCTCATTGCAGTATTCATCTTCATATTTAATTCAATTTTAAAATTACCATTTTCTTTAAAGCTGCCTCCAGACTGGAGCACTGCAGAAGCTTGGGAGCCACAAGAGAGGACTGTGGTCAAAACTGCTTCAGAGTTTACATCTTTCTCATTTACCTTCTGAACTTTGTTCACTTCTCTGCAAATCATACCAGTCTTTCTGGTGAGGAAATTCTGTAATTTGGTATGAAATCCCATTATCAACAATGACTTGGTTTAACTCATTTTAGTTCGTCTTCATATTCTGCTTTTCCAGAGCAGCGAATCTCAAATTTGCCAGCTAGTACTGTTCTATACTAGTGTGAAATAACCGCATTTCCTTCAGTATGTTTCTCTTTTGTGTAAGATTTCATGAAATTATCTTCCTTTATGAATTAAATGGCATATTAAACTTTTTTTTTTTTTTGTGGAAAGAGGTGAATAAACTGTGGGAGAAATAGTATTTCCTCTTTTTTTCCCTCAACTGGGCAGCTTTATCATAAACTTCCAAACAAGTTCGAAAGCAAAAGTGCTATCCTGCACCACTGCACCACTACCGAAAGTTTGCTTCTCCTTTGAGGGGCAACAGTGGTTATTTTATAATTTGCAGAAATTAATTTTGATTTAATTATATTAAAAAAAAAATAGTTCTCCCATTTGCTGTTCAAGTAAATGCTTTTTACAAGCTTGAAGAGTGATGACGTTGATGGGAAGGACTGTAGGCTCTTTCTTAAGCTTCTTGCTTAATTCTAAGTTCTCCTTGGAACAAGTCCTTGTATGAAGACAAGTTTATGTGCATACTTCTGAGACATGAAGTGATATTTTTAATATGCCAACCACTTTTCCAGTGTCTTAAGAAACAAATTGAGAACAGGGACCCATGCAACATGTCGGCAGAGAAATTATTTTCCTAACTGGTTTGCTAGAGAAAAATAGATTAAGACAGTGTTAGAAATCTGAATCGCTAGTCCTTCAAGAGAGCAGCCTGATAGTGACCGATGTTCTGCGCTGCGGTGGGGTGGTGGGATGTGAGGTGAGAGAGAGATGGTGCAGGATTCTTTCTGGATCTCGACAAGAAAGGGCTAACAACAAATTGCTTAATAGCCATTTTAATAAGATAGAGTAAAAGAGGGATATAGATAGCTAGTAAATCTCATGTCCCTTCAGATGCTGGGAATGATGCATTCATGGATGGATTTTCCCACGGCACGCCGCACAGACCCTGTCCATGGAGAGAAGATCCTCCTTTTTGGTCCTTTGTGCTATTATATAATTTATTTTTTTTTTACAATAAAACAACTGTTCATAAAGGATGTTCTCATGAGTACTTCTTGCTGCACTTTTAGATGAAGGCAAGGCTACACAGGTGGTGTAATCACCAGTACTGATACTGAATTTCCTGTAGGCTGCCCTGTTACAGTGATCTGGTCAGCGCTGCCTGACGGCCGGGGTGGACACGCAGCACAGGCCTACCATGCTTACCCAGTTTCACTGTTACGTGGATCACTAACTCTTCCATGTACTACGGTCTGCCAGCCAGGTTCACTACGACAGGTTTGTGGTGCGAGGTAGAAGAGCAGCATACCTGGTCACAGGTTTTCATTACTATAGTATAAGAATTGGTAACTTATTTACTGATACTGTTTATTGAGTTTGATCAGAGGATTATAAAAAGTGCCAAGAACTTTTGCGGTCACACTAAGATAATATTCAGATAAGGTAGAGTATGTTCAATTAAATATCTAGAACTTTTTTCCAAAAGAAACCTCGTGTTTCTTCTAGAAGTTTTGCAATAAAACATCAAGAGCTCTTGCCACGTAAGGCAATAGAAAATCTATTTGGGAATCTTCAAACTTTTTTTTCTTAAGTGAGATTTTGATAAAAGCAAAATGTAGTTGGAAAATATCATTTATGAGTTTCACATTTCCAAAAATCTATGAATGGATTCCACTTATTCTTTATTCATTTTTGTTTAGAAATGTAGAAAAAAAATTCAAAATGAAATTACACATTTGGATTGTTTGATCTGAATTGCTTTTAGGATTTCAGTTCAAAGCAATTTTGACTGTTCATCCATACGTGGAATGGAGAATATTTTTAAGAAACAATGCTGTGAGAGAACAATTTCATCTTATGAGGAAAGGCCACATTCCAGCCATTACTGTTCCATTCTTTTTTGACTGAAAAAAAAATTAGAAAAATTAATGGCAAAATATCCACCAATGCATATCAAATACAAAAGATACAACATCTGCCTTGGGAAGTCCTTAAGCTGCAGATTGCTGAAAGCTGAAAAGGTATAACGGGGAAGTATCACTGTATTCTTGCCTTGCTTATGTCCTACCCATTTGCTTCTGGCCATTGATAGGGCGATGAGCTAAATGGCTTCTTCATCTCACCCTCTCATGTTCTCATTTAATGGAAATGACTTAACTGTGGGTTGGATCAGGCTTAGATTAGGGAAATAAACTGTTTTCTACTTTCTTCCTAAATTCTTTTAAAGAACCATGGGCAATGGATAAAAGATAGCTATTCTTAAGTACCAAAGGTTCAAAGGGTCCAAGAATATCACGGAGCTTGAAAACTGTGCAAATACGAGAACAGCTGCTTTAAACTCACAGTTATTTCTTACATCTCTGTTTTGTTCAGCTATTTATATAATCAAAGGTCGTAACCTACAAGGTGATGAGAACTTATGTCAGCTTCAAAACACTTAAACTTAATGAGCATTTCAATGGAAGATGAATAAATGCTGCAGCACCTGGGAGTGCTGAATGCCTTGCAGGATTTAGTGCTATTCACTTGATCCAAAGCCCATGGAAATCAATTAGAGACTTGGATTTGACCTGAGAGGACTTTGCATCAAGCTTGTGCATGAACAACTCTAGCAAGATATTGACCAGGACAATAATTAATTTGAATTATCTCAAACTCTAAGGATTTAAACTAAACTCCGTGGCAGTGCAACAGGGATTCCTGCAATACATGTATTGTTATCAGTACCTTATACAGAGAGAGGGTGAAAAAAGCAAAAGTTAGAGTTTAGTTATATTTATTGAAGCATAGTTTCATCATCAGAAAAACAGTAAGATAATACGTAGAGTCCAACTTCTTATGTAACTGGTTTATTCTATCTGCAGTTTATCAAGAGGAAGCTCTTTATGGGAAGTAAGTAATACAACATCTCCTCAGGTAACAAGTCATACATGGGCTCCCTCCCCGAGTATTTTACAGAATTTGGTCATAATCAACACTGGAGTAGGGAATTTGCTCAGAGTTTCTTACAGCTGAAAGGGGAACAAGTTGGCATATTTTTTTTCCTTAGCTTACCAAAGTCTTGTTATCTCACAGAAACTTTCAGGCAACCTTGAAAGGCTATCACACTTTAATAGCATCAGAGAACATGACAGCCAGAGCCTGATGTAACTAATTTTGGACTAGTATAACAGTGCTATTTAGAGCAATAAATGTTTTATCTTTTCGTTGATCTGTTTACTAAAATAGTAGGTAGAAAATGTGTGGTATATTATGTCTTCTCATTATCCTGCTGGCATAAAGGACTTTTAAACTGATAGTTCTGCCTATACTTTGGGATTGTCCTGCTTAACTATATTACGATAAGTTCATATATGAAATGGGCATAAAGAAGAAATACTCAGTTCCCTAACAAGAACCTGTTAAACAATCAATTAAAATGAATGGCTGGCTAAGACCCATACGTATCAATGGCGCAATGATTATTATATGCACTTCTATGCTTGCTTGCCTTTCCACACTAAAATCCACTCCCAGTGAGAAGGCCCACACTTTCTTAGGTTCCTCCCATACATGATGACCATGAACTAAATAATTTGTTTAACAAAACCCCCCAAAACTTGCAGTTAGTTTTTTTTCTGACGTGAAACACAAATGCCAATACTCTGAAAATCCTGGAAGACGGACTGAGCGTAGGTTTTATTCTTAGGTTCTATTCCATTTAAGAGCACATTGCAGCTTTGTTGGCATGGATGCACTGCATGAGTGACTTTATGCATATTCGCTATTGTTTGTTGGAAGGAAATGGCTTATTAAACAGTAATCATATAGCATGTGTAAAAGAGTTTTGTGGCTAAACACATATCTTTATCCTCATTGCCTGAGATGGGTTGTTGACTAAGAAAGTTTTTCTGGTGGCATTTACTTTTCCAGGAATTTTGCCAATCATCTGATGTCTGATTTCCTTTTTCACCTGAGAAATTCCTTTTTCCTTATCTCGTATATAAATAATGCTGATTTTTCTCTGTTCCTCTTGAATCACTTACTTGAAGAAAAAGAGAACAGAATTCAGGAGTTTCTAAATATGAGCCTTGGTGAGATGCTCAAATATATGCATCTACTTTCAGGTCAGCTAAATCACTCTCTAGACTCGTTGACTGCAATGACTGCAATGGGAGCTTCAACACTAACTCAGGTGCAAAAACCTACATGCACACACCAAAAGTGTCTTCACTTTCTAGTTGAATCCCATTCTAGGACAGCAAAATGAACTGACCATGATGTCAGAGCTATGGATTCTTTTTCTCTTTTTCTTCCCCGCCCCCCCCTTCAGACTTGGGGTCCTGTTGTGTGTAATGATCTAATGCAGTTTAACTGTTCCTTATTCCATTTCCAAGCTTCTTTCCCCAAAATGCTTTTTGCTAATGGCGTTGTCCACTCAAACAGAGTGACAGCATCTTTCTCAGGAGAAAGGACACAGGATATATTTAATAGGTCACCTGAGAAAAAATTGTGTACCCATATTCTGTTGAGGAATTATAGTTATATTACAATAGCCCGTGTACGTATCTTTAAAGAGTCCTGTGTAAATATTTTTCTGCTAATTGAATACAAAGAAAACAGACAAAATTCACAGCATTTAAATCTTCTGTCCTTGATAGTGCATTTAATAAACAGTGGAAAACACAGCTGAAATTATATTCCAAGATATAAAATATTACTAGAAGAAAAAAGATGTAGAGGAATATTATGGAACTGTACTACAAACTAGTGAAATTAAATGAGAAAACCTACAGCAAATAAAATTAAAGAAATATGGATAGTGAACACTACATGTTATGATAAAAAAGGTCAGTAGAAACTACAGGGAAAACAATACTTACTGTATTTGAAAAATATTGGTAAATATTTTGTCTTTCGAAATGTAGAAGTAATTTCATGCTAGTTTCTTTTCATTTGTGAAAGTCTTATTGATCTAATACCAAAGGAAACATTTTTCACCTGTGCATTTTTTTTCTGAGCAGCAATATAGATAAATGGGCGGAAAAGTTAATTATTTCTGCCAGCATTTGGGTTTGGAGGCAAAGCCCACAGGAGCTAATGGAAAGACTTTCATTTTGTTCAGCAGGCTTTAGATCAGGATTCTAGTTATGTCTCACAGCATATAATCTAACATTTCTATGTCATTAGTTCATAATTTTAAAAGAACTTGTTCCAATGGGGACTGAAGCATTGGTTTTTTCCCACATGAAATGCAAAGTAAAAGTTTTGACCTGCTTTCCTTATCAGAAAGGAAGGCAACTGTCTTATGGTAGACTGGTGGAAAAGTTAATGAAAGCTGAAAACACTGCTAGATATATATTTTTTAAAATGTTAAATGTGTTATGGAAAAGTTTACTTACTTTATGTAATCCACTCCAAAATATGTGTCTCAGCCGTCAGTTTGGAACATATCAATGTGTAAAAAATGCAATTACTCTTCAGGGCTGAGGCGAACTCTTAACAGTTAGATGCTGTGCAAGCTTCTGAGACTAGACACCGTGACGATTTTGTAGGCATCTCATTAACAAATTGTAGCGCTGCAGCATGCTCTGCTTTACTTATTTATTGAAGAGATAATGGGAAATAACTGGTTTCTTTGTGAAGTCATAAATAATATGACAGAAGGATATTAAATGCACTGAGATGTGACAGAAAAGCTAAAAACTTGTGGGGTTTAGTATTTTATGGTGCCAGTTCTTTTACCAGTACATGTAAAACCAACAGATATGTTTTAGCTATTTTTGTGAACAATTACCAATTTAGTGTGCTAGCTACTGAAATGTGGGTGTCTTAAACCATAAACAGTATCCCAGTTTTCCTATTTTGCAGTAACATTCAGAGGTTACTCAAGAATAAATCTTCTTCCCCTTTTTTTTTTGTTTGTTTCTTCAGGTCTTTTTCTGTTTTTATTTTATACAGAGATAGTCTTTCTCTATTTTTAAATTCCCAATATGAAATACTGGTTGTACAAAATATGAACATTTCTGACATTTGTTCTGTGCATCCTTTGTTCTCAGTGGGAGTCCTGTCCTGAAACTGCATGCAAACATACAGACAAGGTCCACCATGGCTTCTGAGTACTTTGCACACTTGGTTAAAAGAAAAGCTTTTTTTCCCTCTGTGTGTATGTGTGTGTGTCTTGCTGAACTAGAGAGAAAAATGTGTTCTGGAGTTGAGACATAGCACTGAAATCCAGATTGAAGTAGCACTGTCCTCTCCTGTCTTCATTCCTGTTCTTTTCACTATGAGATTTATCGTGCAGTATATTGTGTATTTCCTCAGAGACTGGTGATTAAAGAAGTAGCAATCTCATTAGTTAGTCTTGGGAATATTTCTGACTATCCTGGCCCCCACAATTCTTTACCCTAGGTTTGACTCAACATTTAGAATGAAGCTAGTATAGAGACAGAGCTCCACAGTAATGCAGCTGGTTCTACTTAAGTTTCTATGCCCTGTCTCTCTTCACGGTACCCAAGCACCTATATTGTAAACATGCTTCTACAAGTTGAACAAATTATTTTTCCTTCAGCAATAGGAAACCTCCTTCAAGGTTGGTAGTTTAGATGTCGTTGCAGCAGGCAAGTTTTTAGGTCACAAATGTGTGAATCTCAGCCACTATGCCAGTGTGAATTTTGTCTATGCAAAGCGTTTTATAATTTTATAGCGTCCATTACCGCATCATCTAAAGACTAAGCTCATCTTCTGAAGCATGACCTTTTTATTGGAGGAGTTCCAAGCATTTTCGTATGGGGTGCTGAGCCTTGTTGCTTGCTTATCCCACTTACATCAGTTTTACAGCAGTGTAAATTCATTGTTTCATGAGCTACTCCTAGTTTACAGTAATGTGAAAGTAGAATGAGGCCTGATCTGTCATGCTTAGCACTGCCAGCAAAGTACATTTTTAATTCTTTTGAAGTAGTGGGATGTAGAAAACAGGTGAAGCAATTCTATTGTGATTCAAGTGATGTATATATAACAATCTAAGGTTAAAAACAATTTTCATCAACCATTCCAACTATTATGTGATGCTTATTATTGTAACTTGCAATGTCTTTTCAGGGCCAACAGTGCCATAATGACTTAAGAAAATGAAGTGTTCTTTTTTCATTGAGCAATGGAGTGGTGACTTGGTGGTCCATAGTACACTTGTGAAAAGCACAGTTTCATCTCCAGTTGTTCAAATAACTGAGAAGCCACTGGAAGAAATATCACTTGGTTCTGGAAAAACAAAGTACAGACAGTCTTTCTCATAAATTTTAGGAAACTACAGAATTCTTGACCTGAAGTACAGCAGATGAGACACACTCATGTTGTGAACAAACATAGCAAAAGGAAAGTTTACTATTCCAGAAATATCTATCCATTTCTGCTAGCTGTTTCATAGGGACTGTTATAATGAAATTTTCCTTGTTTGCACATTTTGGATCACCCTTCAGGGGAAAAAAAAAAAAGCAAGATGAATGGTTCTCTTGAAATGTCAGTTGTCCAAGTGAGCAAGCTGTGGACTTCTCGCATGAAATATTCTACTTTTTAAAAAGTTACCAACAAGTAACATGTTGAATCTATTACTTATATAATAAATTGAAAGACCCAGGATCCAACCTGGGGGCCTAATTTTGATGATATATGTCATTGCAAGTCTCTTTTTTGAACTGGCTGGGAGGTCTCTGAGACACAGAGCTTTTAACAGGTTATTTCTATCAGCAATTCATTCAATTAAGCAGCTACACATGGATAGTCAAGGATAATAAATGGAGACCCTTGCTTGGAATTTCAAGTAAAAGAGGCAAAAGATTGGGTCACTGTCATATTTTGCCACAAGTGGTTTGTGTTAGAATAATTCTGCATTCAGTACTTTCCATGTTTAATACTGTTACAAGCTCTTTCAACTGCATTTCCCAATATTATGTTTCAGAAAGAATGCGCCTGACATAGTTTGGTAAATTCTATGTCAATTTTTCTTGAGAATAATACTGGATATCCGTGATAATATAACAGTTCTAATTAGCAAAAGTAGTAGATGTTCATTAATCATACCAAGTATTAGGTTTATTTTTAATGTACATTTTGCCTCTTTTTTCTTCTGAGATAGTAGTTAGAGACCCAGATAGCCAATATTCACATTGCTGTGTAGCTTAATCTAATTTCCTCTACACAGTTATATTTTTTGAATAAGCTGATTAAAAAAAAGAGAATAAAACATTATGTTGTATGGCAAATTTTACTATGGCTTGGAAAGCATGAAGTACATAACGTCTCAAGCATTTGCTTGTTCAAATACAGTGGAGGACTTTCTCTTTTTTCAAAATATATGGTGTATTAAAAAGGCAATAAATGCTTTTCAGCCATGAACCACTTTGTCAGGAGAAATGTGAAATAATAAGGGTTAATTTTAAAAGTCAGTGCAAAAAAATGTTACACTAGTATTTTCTCAGTTATGTGTAGAACACAACTTGAGCAAAAAGGGTCTAAGACTGCTACTAGGCTGTTCAGCTAACTGATGGGACCATTCTGTTCTGTTTCCAGTCCCAGGAAAAGATATGATTATCACGCGGAATATTCTTGTGAGTCCCTGTTTTTTGCCTACTGCAACTTTTTCACGTTGTATAAATATTTAATAGAAAAAGACCCTAATTACAAAGGCTTCCTCCTTCTCTTTCCAGTGCAGAATTTTTCCATCAGAGGACCCTGACACCCTCTGCTGTGATGGCAGAGGAACACAGCTATACTGCATCACAGGATCTTAATCTAAAGGGTATTCTCAATTTATGTTCTCAAATAGTGACATATCTTCCTACCCATAAGAGGTGTCTATTCCTTGCAGAGGAACTAAGACCCTTGCTGGTTTTTTTCCTGAAAAGCTTCTAGTTCCCCATGCAACTATCTTCACAAGACAACAGTGTTATGTACCTGGCTGTTTCTGAAAAAAAACCTCACATATGAGGTGCCTTGAAGTTAATTTAGTGCCTATTTGAATTTTTCTTCACTACACACTTTTTAGGGCCTATTAAAAATATACAATATACAATTTATACCAAATAATTACATAGTGTGTGTATATCTATGTTTGTACATATGTATGCACACATCTAAACATACACACATGCAGTATAAATGTAGTATATATAATCACAAAAATAAGTTATATGTGATTATACTATGTATTTTAGCAGCACACCTTATATATACTTCAATATGTACAAGAGTATCAAATCTTGAAAAGTGCTGTAGCTCATTTTTATCTATCTGCATCTTATTTTTGTCTGCTACAGAAACATCTCCTTTTTTTGAGTGCTTTATTTTTGCCCCACTTAATTTCAGTAAGACTTCTTGCATATCTAAGGACTCAAAATGTAAGGATCTCTGTTTCCAGATACTCCCTCAGACACTAGCTAAACAGTAACATCTTTACCTTGAACCTTTCTCTTTTCTTTTAAAATTGGCAGGGAGCCCAGAAGTTTTCTTCATCAAAGGCATGTTCACAATTTTTAGCCTACTTTCATGCTAATTTGTTCTTGTAATGATAAAATTAATCAAAATCTTTTCCATTGTTTAAAACTAAAGATAACATTTTTACAAAATCATTTTAGAACATTTTGAATATAAATTAAGTTGACTATTAATGACAGAAAAATAATTACAGTTAAAGTTGTGTCCTTTAGGCAAATGGTAAGTAAATTAGTGGCTGATGTAAAGCCCATTAAGGATGCTGTTGACTTCAGAGAGTTATGGATTATGTCTCAATAAAGATTCTTTACTAGAAAAAGACCTCAGAAGAGAGGAAAAAGTAGGTATCTTTAGAAGTACAAATTGCATCAGAGTCCAATCTTCAGCCATAGTAATTATTAGATTTTGGCAAATTTGTGGGAAAAAAATCTTGGAAAATCTTGATAAAGGAGGATTTCTTGATCTACATTTCTCTTTAAAACCGTCTTGTCCTTGTGAACTTTGTAGTCTAAAACACGCATTTTCAGAAATGCTTTTTTTCACAGGTAGTCTGTGTATAACGCCTTCCTCCTTTTATATCCAGATTATTGCTTCCTGACGTTCTGTGTAAAATCAAAAGGGAGCTGATCATGGAAATTCAGTTCTGGAAAATTCACAAGAGAAAACCCTTGCCAGGCGGTGTAATGTTCCATATGGGGAGGGAAAACAACTGAGTAATTTCAGAACAAGAATTCAAGACCTAAAAGTGTAGTTGAAAGTTAAGGTACCTGAAGAAGCATTTTTTTATTAGGACATGGAAGATCCGAGGGGATTTTGACAGTTGCTGATACTCTTCCCATGATGGTGTGAACTGAGGAGGAGCCCAGGCTCAGTGCAGGGCAGTAGGGTAAGGTAACGAGAGGGAGGGTGTCACCAGGTGGTGCTCTTGTCCACCGTGGTCGACGTTCCTGTTCCTTTGTGTGTGAGCGTGTGTTTAGTCTTAGGAAGACATGAAGAGCTGCTTTACTTTGGGGTTGTGCATTAAGAAAGTTCCCATTTTCAATTGATTTCTAATCAGCGAACATTCCCGAGAAGAATTTCCTTTCCAGGAGCCACTTGTCAGGTTTGAGGTTCAGGGTGGAAGAAAGAAAAAAAATTCTTTGCAGAGTATATCATTACATCTATTTCAGCAAGGAATACTATTTTTACTCCAGTTAAATCATGGGAAAATGCTAAAAAGTAACACTGGTTTTGGTAGAAGGAACAACGGGAACCTAAGGTATGTGTCTGTTTTTAGCAGATTGATGTCATTAAATATTTGCAAGGGCTGTTTCAATGCTCAAGTCATTTGAAGCACTGTAATTAAGCTATGAAAAAATAACAATGCCTTCCATATTGAATGTTCTGCAAGAATCTTGGAGAATTATTCCATGAAAATTTTTAGTTGTTAACTTACTCATCAATCATATGACTTCAACAGTATTCATCAGACATAGTCATGACTAGGAGGACCTTAGAAATGCATTAGAGGAAATAAATATGATGGAAATTCTGTTTACTAGAATTGTGCTAATACAGAAGAGCAAGAATATATATAATATGTTTATATATCAAATTACATGTCAGATAAATGGCAGGTCAAGCTACAATGTCTAAGTTAAATATTTAAGGAAGTTTTTATTTAAATGTAGGAACTTTGAACATTTTGCATGGTTCTAAATTTTCAGCTATGCTGGCATAAAATCTATGGAAAAGACTTGCATCTACAAAAACTTCTGTAAGTTTTAGATTTTTTTTATCATGAATGCTTTAGTTCTTCATTAAGCCTTACTTTCATCCTGTATTAGGCGAGTTTGTAGTTCTTAGGAACTCAACTTTTTTCTTGAGATTTTCAGCAAACCAGAAACTCACTGAACTCTGCAGTATCTCTCATAATAGGTGTTTAAAAACTTACTTTTACTCAAGGGGATAGCTAGGCAAATTCATGGAACAGAAATTCATTTATAAGTACATAGAAAAGCTATCTGCTTCATAAAATCCCTGAACTGAAAATAGATAGGAGATGAGACAATATTAAGGGAAAGCGTCAAATACATTTGCTTTGTTTTCACTCTTCTCTATGCAGTCAGTAATGGCCATAAGGTCCTGGCCTAGATATATCTTTGATTTGACACAATGTATGAATTCTTAAGTCCTTATGTCACTTCAAAAGCAATGGAGCATGAGATTGCTGTGGTTTTGGGTAGGTGCATCAAGCCTGTGTTCTATGGGAATGGAGATTCCAAAATTCAGAAATGTCCCTGGTGTTACTTCTTATGAGCCACCAGAAGTCCTACGATTTTCTAACAAAATATTTTGCATTCAACACACTGTCATCATACTGTCTCATAGTAAATATCATATCAACATAAAAATTTTGGCAGGAAGTTTCCAGTTAGCAAAGTATGTGTTGCTTATTGCATACTTAGTCTGAGGAAATTTTTTTGTTTTAATTAAAAATGTCTATGTGTGGCATTTCTTTTTTAGCAAAAAGTTAAGAGGTACATTGGACAGAAAAATAGGTTAGGTGGATGTTACGATGAAATAAGTTTCTAAATTTTCAACCATTACAGTGATTTCTTTGAAAATCTTAGTACTGACAAAAGTTGCAGAGAATGTCTTTAACATTAAATAGCTTCCACAGGATACCAATAGTGTGTATGTAACTCTTTTTGTCTATAAGGCTGTAAGAACTGAACATTAATGCTTGTGACCATAAAGCCAGCAACTTTAAATATCTGTTCAAAAGGCTTTTAAGAATTTGAAGCCATTAACTTCTTAGAAAACTTGCATATAACACTTTAGAGCACTTGATAGACCAGATAATAAAATAGATAATATTTCATTGCAGGACCTTGTTTAAACTATCATAATTTTCTAATTTAAGCAATACATCACATGGATATAAGAGAAAAGTTTGTTTTAAAGACTCACATGAATTACCAGACCCGTAAGTAAGTCTTCTGATTCTTCTGAAGTCCCCTGACTTCCCCTGACTCCTCAGTCTGTACTGTTTATCTCCTAAAATGCTCAAAGGATGTTAATGTAGGTTTTGCAAAGTCTAGTCTTCTCTAATTCCTGAGATACCTGAACTGACTTTCCTGACATTGCTGTGCCAGGCTCTCTGGCAACCATCACACCAGGCCTGGGCCATGGATCTTAAGACCACTCTTAGCTGTCTCTTACTCAGTCACAAGTGGGGGAAAAGCTGCTTTATCATTAATCCCACCAGGAGTGTTACAATGTATATGTAATATATATGTGTGTAGATATATGTATGTATATACAATATATATGTAATGGATATATAGCCTTACAACACAATATTTTATTCTTGAAGAACAGAATTGCAGAATTGAGGTGAGGTTGAAGGGAACCTCTGGAGATTGTCTTGTCCCTCCTGCTCTAAGTAGGGTCACCGAAAGCAGGCTGCTCAGGGTAATGTCCAGCCAGTTATTGAATATCTCCAGGGGTGGAGATTTCACAGCCTCTCTGGGAACCCTGCTCCAGTGTTTGACTACTCTCACAATGAATTTTTTTTCTTACGTTTAAATGGAATTTTCGCTATTTCGATAGTAGCCCTTCGCCGCTTGCCCTTTCTCCAGGTACTATTGAGAAGAGTCTTGCTCCATATTCTTAACTTCTGCACTCATCAGGTATTTATATACCTGGATAAGATGCCCCTGAGCATCTTCTCCAGGCTGAACAATGTAAGCTCCCTCAGCCTTTCCAGGTAGTTCACACGCTCCAAGCCCTTCATCATCTTAATGGCCCTGTGATCCACTCACTTCAGTATGTTGATTGCCCTTTTGTACCATGGAGCCCAGGGCTGGACCCAGCACTCCAGCTGTGGCCTCCCCAGTGCTGAGGAGGAGGGAAGGATCACACATTCAACCTGCTGGTGATGCAATCCTCCTCCTGATTCAGCCCAGGAAAAGCTATTGACCTTACTTGCCGCAAGGGCACATTGCTGGCTCTTCCAGCAGGATTGCCAGAACCTTCTCTGCAAAGGTGTTTCCCAGCCAGTTGGCCCCCAGCCTGTACTGGTGCACGTGGGTATTCCTTCCAGGTGCACGATTTAGCTTTTCCGTTTTTTGAACTTCTTGAGATTACTGTTTGCCCATTTCTTCAGCCTGTTAAGGTCCTTTTGGCAGCACAGGCATCTACTGGATGAACGACTCTTCCCAAGTCAGTTTCATCTGCATATTTGCTGAGGATACACTCTGTCCCATCATCCAAGTCATTACTGAAGATGTCAAACTGTACTGGCCCCAGTACTGACCCCTGGGAAACACCACCAGTGACTGGCCTCCGGCTGGACTTTGTGCTGCTGACCACAACCCTTCGAGCCCAGGAGTTCAGCCGGTTTTCAGCTCACCTCAGTGTGCGCTGTTCCAGCCTGTAGTTCTTCACTTTGTCAAGGAGAGTATTACGGGAGACATTCCTGACAGCCTTTCTAAATTCAAGATAAGAAATATCCCCTCATCCACTGAGCTAGTCATTTCACCACAGATGGCTTTCGGGTTTTTGTGGCATGATTTTCCCTTCATAAATCCATGCTGACTACTCCCAGTCACCTTGCCCTTCATATTTTTGGAAAGGGCTTCCAGGATGATTTGCTCCATTACCTTCCCAGGGCTCAGGGTGAGGCTGACTGGCTTGTAGTTACTTGGATCCTCCATCTTGCTGTTCTTGAATTTAACTCTTTTATTCTGAAGATAAATATGTTGGCTACCTAATTAAGGAGGTTCATTTAAACATATATAACTAATTATGATATGCAAATATCTTATAAAAATCAATATGTATATTTATGCTACTTTAAGGCTTTTTTTAAATGAGCAAAAGAGTTTAAAACACCCATACTCTGAGTAGATGTTGGGCTCAATTTTCCTTTGCTTTGATTATCAGAGAGTTAAGAATCTTTGGGAGTTGCTAATACTCAAATGTCACAAAATGCCAGTTAAATTCTGAAAGATACATCTTTTAAGAGGTTTTTATGAAGACAGCACTTTTAGTAAGAAAACTGGAATTTTAGGAATGCATTTGCTCTGTTTCTGCTTTGCCATTTTTGGGAGTCATTGTGGTGTTGTTTCCAACTGCTTTGTCAGCTGAATTTGTTCATGTACTGAGGAAGTCCAGCAAAATATCTTTGACTGCCAGCTGTAAAAAGCTGTTCCCATGGCCCTGACCCCATGCAATGACATAGTATATGTGGGTCAGAGGGCTGTGAGTTGCTGTGTGTCTTCAGTAGGAAGATGTTTCTTGCTGAAGTGCAACAGATGCCAATAGATAAGAGTTAAAAGTAATCTTGTGTAATTTATAAGTCCACACCAGAAAAAAAATCACTTATGTCCAGTATACATAGGAAGAATACTGTCGTGGCTTAACCCCAGCCAGCAACTCAGCACCACGCAGCTGCTCACTCACTTCCCTCCCACCTAGTGGGATGGGGGAGAGAATCGGAAAAAACAGTAAAGCTCGTGGGTTGAGATAAGAGCAGTTTAATAGGACGGAAAGGAAGAAACTAACAATGACAGTAATAACAACAAGAAAATGACAATAATAATAAAAGGACTGGAATACACAAAACAGGTGATGCACAGTGCAATTGCTCACCGCCTTTCCTGTGCCCCTCCAGCCTTCTTGCTGGCTGGATATGAAAAGCTGAAAAGTCCTTGAATTAGTCTGAACACTGCTGAGCAACAACCGAAAACATCAGGGTGTTATCAACATTCTTCTCATAGTGAACTGAAAACACAGCGCTGTACCAGCTACTAGGAAGACAATTAACTCTATCCCAGCTGAAACCCGGACAAATACTATACGTACTAACCCTTTTTGGGTAATTCGATATCTATGATATTGGACACAAGTAAAACTTCTCTGCCAATTCCTTTATCTCTAATAGTCATTTTTCTATTTGCCATGAAAACAACTTTTGAAAATATGATGTATTTGCCTTTGTTAAGTGCAAGCTATACAGTATCATTTGGCGGTTTCCAGTAGCTATACTGCATATATTGTGTTTTGGAGCAAGTCTAACAGAACAGAGAATATCTCATTTCCAGCCTTTTTTAGTAACTTTTCTTTTTTGTTGGGGGAAATTGGAATTTCTTTTTTTCCTAAGGGAAAACAATACCTTTTCTCATAAGTCAATCTCAATTCTTTATCCCAAGTGGCTTTAGAACAAGGACAATTCCACTTCAAAAGAATATCTGCTCTTGGTTACACATTGAAAAAAGTTCTAGAACCTTCAAAATCTTTTCTGAATAATGTCATTTCAGAGAATAACACAAGGTAATGATATCTCCATATTCTTTAAAAAAAGGCTACAGAGGACTACTCACCCTCTTTGTTTTTTTCATTTAATTTGTTCATTATCATCTTGAGACAGAGGTAAAAACATGTTTTGGGAAAAAATCTCTGTCCTTAAAAATGCAATACTGCACAGGAGTCATAGAAGTGCCTTCAAACCAAGCAAGGGAATTGGAAAACTGGGCATCAAAACAGTAAAAATTTCCTTTTTATCCTATCCTATTCACACTGAAGTCAGTGGCATAACTTCCACTCAACCTTGATTTTATCCAGTGCATGAAGATAACAACACTCAAAAGTCTCTGCAAGGCTAAGCATACAGAAAAAGCTTAGGGACTAATAATCTGATTTTAGAAGAAACTGAACACATAATTTAGTGAAATAAAAGTCAGAATATGAAACCAATATATTTCAGTAAAATATCAGGAATGGAAAAAGTCTCCTTTTGTTATGGGATATGTGAAATGTTAGTGACAGCTGTGAATATACTTTACATTTTAGTGACTGATAAAAAGTAAGGTTCAAATTTAAATAAGTTCAAGACAAAACAGGACAAGAAGCTTAAACTATAAACCTATTTTATATTTACTGATTTCTTCCATCATACCTCAAACTGGAAAGCCAAAATGAATATTAAGAGAAACACAGTTCTTCAAGCAGTGTGGTGATTTGATAGTCTTATTAAAAATCAATAGCTTTGCATGGTGTGGAGAGAATTTGGAAGAAATTTTAAAGACAATAAAATAGATTTCAGAATAGATAGACTAGAAAAGACTAGAAACAACAGTCTTGCTACTCTTTGTTAACTCAAGCATTTGCGAACCCCAAAGATTTGGTTTGCAGAAAACCACAAAACAAATAAATTGTTTGCAGTAGTATCCTGAATTCAGTTTGAACAAGCATAAACCAATATAGTGACATTTATTTTTACTTAGAAGTCTCCCATGACATCACCCTTTATGCAACTAAATTAGTGTCCGATTATGACAATGTTGGGAGCCAAAGTAATTTTTTTCCCTGCTTTGTCTTGGTTCTTTAAAAGAAAAAAAAATCAAAACAGTTCAAAGTTTTGGTGAATATTACTACTAAGCATATACAGAATTTTATAAAAGTTAACCTGCAGAGTCACATTTTATTCTTATTTATGGAGCATTACCTTGCTGGAGCAGTATAGCTCACTGATTCCTGTAGTAACTGCTGGCCATGTTTGGATCCTACAGCAGCCATACCACTGCCATGATACCATGAAACTCTTTTACCCTAAGCAGTGGTCTGTCTGCCTCTGACCCTTCAGGCCCTCCTGAATTATTTGATTTCTCTGTCTTCATGGTCAGAATCAAAGCTCATCACATACAAATGTAAAAGGAGCCAACAATACTGAAAACCTTCTGCCTGTTTTCAAAACTTAGGAAAAGGGCAGAAAATTACTTAACGCTTACAAGTCAGAATGACAGATTCCCAATACAGAAACAAGAGAATAGGAGGCAAGCAAAGTAATTTTAATAATTTCTTTCAATCAAGCTTCTTCCATTTTAAAATTGGCTTTGAAATTATTTTATGTGATTCTCATTACTCGTAGGAATTTAAACTCTTTCTATAAGGGGAAAATAGGTTATGGAAAGAATTAGGTCTTTCTCATTGGCCATATATAGGTTACATAGTTAAATGTGCCCAGAGCTAAACATGTCCCACATGGTTGTAAGCAGAAGCTTATATTACTACTTTGAAGTTGAGAGTGTGAGTATCTAAAGCACCTCTGGACCTGCTTCACGCTTATGAGTTTAAGTCAGATACTCCCACACAACTACAAAAAAAGAAGTTGAACCTTCCATATATCACATAAAATTTAAAATGGTAGACTTAAGACATAAAAAGTTGCACCTACAGTATGTTTAAAAGTCTATAATGCATCTTCTAAAATGCAAGCTCAATTAAAAAAATGAGGAAGAAAGGAGATTTGACAATGCTGAAGATCCACACCAGAGCCAAAAATATTTGCAAGTAATGAATGAATGAAGAACTTTGATGTTAAATATGTGATGCATTCTGTTGCATTTATAATTTAGTGTGGTTACGAGGCTAAACACTTACTCACATTTTAATTTTTAGACAGGAGAGAGCATTTTTATGTTCTGTGTTAGACCTCCTTTGGCATGAGCACGGCTTGTACTGAAATCTTACCTATAGTGAATTATTTCAGCACTGAGTAGCGAATTCTGTAGGCATATAATAAAGGTTGCTAAACAGAAGACGACATTGAGAAATTCTATTTTTAAGGGTAATATGGAAAGAAGGCAATGCAATTCTCAGTTTTACTTACATCTGACACCTGTTTTATCTCTTACAATTTGATTTCTAGGACAGAAGTGAAAACTTGTGTTTTGGATGGACGAATAAATAGTATTGTCCAACCCATGAGCATACAAACATTGCTATCAGGAGAGAATAAAAGGTTAACGCATCTGTGAAATGCAATTACAACAGTTCCGTAAGAATACCAAGATCGTAGTATTAAAGATTTGGTGATATAAAGTTATTTATACAGGTCTCCTTTCTTTTTTTGCAAAAGGTCCATTCATGCAGACTTTGTAAGGGAAATAATTATTAATTAGTTTTATTTCGGCTAGAGCTCCAAATTAAATTTGAAGAGTTGAAGCAGAAATAAAACATCTAGGTTTGGTTATGCACATCATGACGCTTGTTTCATGTCATGATTTTAAAGTAGCAAAGTTAAGCTGATGAAGAAATGTTTCTGGAAATTCCTTTTTGGTTTAAATCAACTGTATTCATTTTTTAAGGTCAGATAAGACCATTGTGATCGCTGCATCAAACCTCGTATCTGACACAAGGTATAGGAATATTCTGCATTAGTTCTAGCTTAAATTTGGGAGATCAGTGTAAGAAGTGCTTACTATTCTGTTTGAAGAGCCATCAGTGAAGAGTCCATCAGAGTCTTTTAATATCTGTTGAAAGGTGTGTGACATTTCTAATATGAATGAAGGAGTTCTTCTCACCAAACTTTAATTTGGATGTCTATCTACAACTGAGCAAGTTTTCCAGTGGAGAGTGATAGGCCCTTTAGAGCACAGTTCATTTACCTAAGATGAAAAAAGTAGTGTGATAGAAATGTTCATCACTGTCCACAGCCTGTAAAGAGAGTCGAGGCAACTACTCATACTGTAGATGTCTGCATTTGAACAGAAGAAACCTGAATCCCATGCAACTTCTCTGTTGTCAGTTTTGAACATTTGGAAGTGGTCTTATTTCCACTGAGCTCGATGGAAGAGTTCATCATCAGTATATGTTCTCTGGATAGACATTGCAGTATTCATTATAATCAAGTCAGTCACCAGTTAATAGAGTCTCTTTGAGAACTTAAATGGCAGTGTGCTTGTGGAGTCTTCTACTATGAAGCATGTTCTCCAAACCCCAGTCACTCTTGCGGTTATTCCAAGAATTCACCTTCATTTTCAGTATTAGTCTTGAATTATGTGCAGCAGAACTGTATGCAGTATTCTCAGAACGCTTTTTTCAGAGACAAAATTGCAAGTAATATAACCTGTATAATTGTGATTCCTGTGTATGTATTGGAGAATCACACTGACTTTTTGTCCACAGCAATAAACTGTGAGCTATTTAGCTGATTATATCCTCTACTATAAGTTTTGTTTAATTTCAAGTAATTAAGGTAAGAAGTAAGTGAAACCAAAATAAGAATATTCATAGAGCTGAACTGGCCCTATGAAAATGTGCTGAAATTTCATGAGACATGAAGAACTGTGGAAGCGTGCTGTCAGTGGCATTTAATATTTGCATTGTGCTTTAAAAATATATAAAGGAATATCATGTGCATTGAGAAGCATCATCCTTGTTAATCCAACAAATTGGGAGGGACCTTGTGTATTGTGTGCGAGACTGAGCAAACCAGATAGTCTTTACAGAAGTCTTCATCTTAATCTGATACACCCTGGAGAAAACGCTTAGTAAGGGCTGTCAGATTTTTCAGAGTGGGAATTTTCTTGAGTAGAAAAGGCAGAATGGAGTTAGTAGCAACTTCAAAGGGAAATCTACAGTTGCTTCTATTCTTTTTAACAGGGCAGATATCCCTGTTAAAGGATGTTTTAATGAGATGGTATAGCATTATATCTCTCATGTCTAAGGACAGTGATCACAGTAAGATTATACCCACTATTAAAGGAAAAGAATGAGGAACAAGGATGTTATTTTATGAATAGAAAAATTTGATTAACAAATCTGATTGGCAGTTGCATGAATAGAGGTATGTGTTGGGGTATTTAGCCATCTGCATATAGGACTAAAACAGAGAAGAAAAAGGTTGCTACATTAAAGGTGCCAAAATTCTATTTGGATTTATACAAATACACACAAAAATTGCTTGTTCCTGTTCCTATTGGAACTGATGTCAAATGTCCTCGAGCTTACTGGGATGAGGATTATGGCCAGTATCTGACCTAATGGAAAGACATTAATGGGAAAGAGGCTTAGGTCAACTTAAACAATGCAGCGTTGCAATGTGGAAATGTGTATCAAGAAAAACGGGTAATTATTTGTGCATATACAGATGTATTTAATATATATATTTTTGTTAAATATTAATCCAAAATCCTGTTTGTCAGGGTAAATATTTGTATATTTAAAGTAAAGAATTATGTAAATAATGGATAACTTAAAGAGGACACATACAGCAGAATCACAAGAGGGCACTCAGGCTATTAACAGTTAATACATTTTCTGGCACTCTAATATGAAAAAAAGAGAAGTTTTGCCACATGCTGTGCTCGTACCAGCGAGTTCAGCTTCCCCTGACATCTTCTTAACTTTCTTTTAGGCAACATGGGAGCTCCTGATAGGAGTTTGGCATTAGGCAGTTTTTTCTCCCATCCTCTCATATTCTTTACTTCCTACCTTTCTGAGCAATTCTATGCAGCTTTCATTTGAGCTTTTGGTTTCAGTGCTCAGTGACTCTTCTGAGCTTTTCAAGGTTTTCCTAAGTTAAATAGATAGTCCGATGCAATTGCTCTCTTCCTAGTTTGTCTGCTTAAGGACTTTCAGGTTTTGAGGTGGATTTCATGCTTGGGAAGTTATTGTTTATTTGTTTAAGTGTTCATTATGATGGGCTGGTATTGAAGAACTCTGTCTCCTGCAGAGAACCTTCAGAAATCGCCACAGCTGGAACTCCTAAACACAGGCAAGATCCTAGCAGGTATTTATGTTCTGGATGAGCTGTGTTTCTTGCCTCTGAAGTAAATTGTCATGAAAATCTCTCTTTGAGGAATAAATACCACAGGAAAATTTATCTCTACTAGTGCAATAGTTTTAAAAATAGTAACAGGTATGCATGTATACATATGGCTGCTTCTGTAGAACTTTAGGACAGGATTGCCATCTTGGCTGACCTTACTAATCATATACTGAGAAATTTAAGGACTAACAGTTGCACACCTCAGAAAGCCAAAGGACAGGCATGCTTTAGATTTGGTTCATAGGTGAGAGATGAAAGCTGATCCTTACATCCCTTCATCACTTAGAAATCTGGGTTAGACTTATCATGGAGTTTCACAGCAAATTATCGTGTCATCTCATCACCCTGTTGTCTTACATCATCATGGGGTTTAAATGGTTCCAAATCCCCATACCTACAAAGTTCCACTGTCAGTGCTGAGACTCAGCTCTGGTTTGAAAGACTACCCGAAAGCTGCTTGTAGTGCAGGATCCGTGATTGATACCAGATAATAGTGTTGTTGTAGGACACTAATACTGCCAGTTGTTCTCACCTTTCAGATAGCACATTGTAGTCAAACATTTTGCTAAACCAGAAGCAGTATTCTGTCTGAATAAACTGGAAGTGTGTTGTGTTCAGCCCTGCTTGAAAGACTGAGCATCAGTCCTGATGATACCATTTGCCTTTAACCTGAGTTTGTTATTGTTAACTAGCTAAAGTTTTAGCACATAGGCATGAGATAATCTTACACTCATCTAGATCAGCTCTACTCTTTCCATTATTGCACCTACGGGCAAGCCGTTTCCTGTCCTTGACAAAGAACTGTTTTAAAGAGCCGAAGTAGGGCAATTACAAAGTTATGATATATCCAGCACTAACGATCCAGTCTCGCTTGCTATTCTTCCTCAGGCAGACTCTATTTAAAGGAAACAATTCAGTAACAACTGTTTTCTGAAGAAGTAGTGGTAATCAGCTCAAGGCCATCCAGGGTATATTGTCAGAAATACTATCCATTGTACATTAATGTGCAACTCCATTCTGAGTGTCAGGCTACAAGAAGATCTTTAACAGAAATGACATTGACACAATGCAGTGCTTTGCCTCTAGTCATGTGGCATCACTCCACTTCACTTCATAGAGGAGAGTAGCTGTTCATATACAGCTGTCATGCAACAACAGAGTGAAGTAGTGACTGTTATTCTCTGGTGAAATTAGGCAGTTCATGCTTTGCAATGGCTTAAAGTTACAGGTCTGAGGAGACAGCATTTTGCGCCTGTTTTATGGCGCATGTAATTAAAGATTTCTCTGGATAAATGGCTTTCCCAAACAAATGTGCATTTTCCAGCTTTTTAAATAAATGAAAGTGAGCCTTTTTTTTTGGCATGAGCAACACCTGCTCATAGATGTCAATTACTCTTTCTTTTTTTCTGCCTTTAAAAAATGAACTATTCTAAATTGAATAGCCATTTAAATGTAGTATTAATTAATATTTCATTGCTTTATACTGGAGAACAGATCAGGAAAAGGGTTTTTTTGTTCATTGACATCTGGTTAAACAAAGCTAAGTGGAACCTTCTGACATTATCAATGGAAAGATCTGAAAGGAAAGCTGTTCTGTACAATAGCCTCCTTCATGTATTTCTGCAACTGTTCTGTTCCGGTTTGTTACAAAATAATACAGCTTGTGCTCGTTATTTTTTATCTTTAAAAATAAGCTGTAGTTACAGTGTGCATGAGCTATTTTTCATTGTTTTTAGAGCCAACTATAATCCATTTGCCTATGTTTACATGATTTCTGAAGCCTTTGTGGACTAAGCTGATCTTGCCTCATTGAACTGTTGGTTTGCCCACTGAGTAGATCAATCTTATCCTGCTTTATGAACTCAACCCTAGTGAGTCATCATTTATTTCCATGAAAATTCAGTTACCACCACTAACTACTGCAGCTCAACCACAAATGTGCCTGTGCTTTCCAGATGAAAAGCAGAAGTTCTTAATTTTGTTCTGTATGTTGTTTTCCTTATGAAAAAATAGATCCAATAACTATGGAATACAGACCATCTGAATGCTGCGTAATATTCCAAATAAAAAGAATGTTCCTGAGGATGTGTTTTTCCTCAGTTAGTCTATCCTAGTATAAGTGTTTCTACTTTCCCTTACACCCTAGCTTATGCCTAGTCATTCAGGCACTGCAACCTTCTTTGATGGTGGGCACTTCCAAGAAGACAGCCAACATCAAGGGCCCAATCTTAACTAAAGTTAGAACTCCTGTTCATAATGCTATCTTACGTGTGCACACACACACACAGAGGCACATGCACACATTGCATTATGCAAAACAGAATTGTATACTTATTTCTGTTTTCATGTTCTGAAATCATAAAGAGCATGGATATATTTTAAGAAATTAAACATCTAATGCCAATCTTAATCCTACTTAGAATAAACCCAATATAAGCTACAAAAAGCTATTTGTAAGGAAATATTTCTTGTAGAGTTTAAATGTGTAATTATATATGATAGTGGAGGAATAAAACATGCAAACAAATATTTGCATCAGTAGAAACAAAAAAATTACAGAAAATTAGAAAACATGTCTGTTAATAAATCCCTTTATCATTCAATTTGAATAAAAATTTGACTAAATTAGTTCTTGAATTATGTTTTGAAGCTAATGAAAATAGTTTCTGATCAGGAAAACAGTTTTGTGGTGCCAGTAAAGTTGACAAATGTCATGGAATCTGATAAGTTCCACTGAAGTTTCACATCTAAGTGAAACGTATGTGTAACATAAAGCAAGACAGTAGGTTTTGGTCTTGCAAAACACAGGGGAGAATAATCCCCCACATTTTTGGCCATGCACTGCTTATACAGCTGGAATACTACATTTCCCTGAATTAATTTTGAATTATTTTATCAATATGAGTGTTTCTTTCAATACTTTTAGTATTTTAATTGGTATGCTTGAGCATGAAAATCCAGGGGTTTTTTTTGTTACGTTATTTTCATCACTGAGTTAGTAAATTTATATCACATAAATCCCTGCAGGAATTTAAATATTTGAGTAGATTTAATTTAATTAGAGATTCAGTTTATCTGCAAATATGTCCACTAATTGATAAACATTGAGCTATTGTAGCATAATAAAAATAACAAAATCAAATATTAAGAAAACAGCGGGATGATGCAATTACAGCTGTTAAGTCCTTGCATAAACTGGTCCCTAAAAGATTAAAATCCCTGGACACAATTACTTAGCTGTCCAGAAGCTCAATGCGGCATATCCTTTATGAGAAAAATGCAAATAGTGTTGATATAATTTTTGAATAATGTAAATCCCCTGTATAAGCCCGGTTGTCAACTCATATTTTTCTGTCTTCAGCAGGTGAAATAAATCAGATTTTTGTATTTACCGTGCACCAGGTACAGAACTGAGTGAAGTAACTGCAGCCCTTTCTACTCCATATTAACAGTGGTTGTTACACGCAGCATCCGCTTTACATTCACAGCCTGGGAAGGACCACTAGCCTGACCTGCTGTAAGACATAAGCTGTGGCATTCATACCTTTTCGTATTGCTCATGATGGGGGTTTACACTGCTGTCACTTCTCTACTTTGGTCATATACCACAGTACTGCTCTGCTGATGCCTGAACTGCAGCATAGGTAAAAGTAACCTCTGCTGACAAACCGTGCTTTTCCTGGTGTATTTCTCACATTTACCTGTCCTTTAGTTCCGCGGATGTAGTAAATGTATGAATTTAGAAGCCTTGCCATAATTCTTTTTCTGTTACTGCAACAGAAGGTCAAAAGCCTTGCTGAGCGGTACTGATATTGCCAATATAGCCAAACCATAACAATTCACTTTTAGGGCTACAAAGAACTGTGAGGCAAATGGTCATCCAAATCTACCCTGCAATGCCTGCCCTGTAGACATTACAGAAGGCACCCTTCATGTTCATTAAATAAGAAAACCTGCTTGGTAGCCCCTTCTTTCAACTCATCTGTAGTTTTGCCTCATTGAAGACTGAATGCAGACATAATATTTGGCTCAGGGATAATACTGATTGCTGGATATACTTAAAGAATGAGTCCTCATTTGACTGCAAATGTACTTACCCATGTAAATTTACCACTCAGTGCTAGATTTCCCTTCTTTTGAGAGAAGCTGAATGTGAGCGATCTGTCAATTCAAATACCTGGGTTTAGCAGTAAATCTAGGGAAAAGTATCATTTACAAAGTAATCAGTAGCTGTTTAAAATCTCATCAGTGGAAAGGAAAGCCTGTCTTTGTACCATACATTGAACAACAGTAATTATACATTGAATCAAGGATTTTAGAATTCTTTGGGTTTGCTTAAACCAGACTGATTGATTTTTAAGATTTATTATTTTTTTAGCCATCAGGAAAGTGTGCTTTCAATTGAGTAAAATATTGAGCAAGCCCGTGATTCATGAACGATGATCAAGTTTAATCTCTTTCCTTTATGCCCATCCTACTGCTCCTTGAGGTATGAAAAATTAGGAGAATTTCAGGGCCTTTTAGATATCAATGTTGAAAGGAATTTAGAGGTCTTTTATCCAGATGGCCATCTTGATATGTCTACAGAAATAGGCAGTTCTCTCCCAATACATGTTTATCTTGATAAACTTGAGAGAGAGAGAGACATACATACATACATACATACATACATACATACATTTACTAAAATGCCTGAGGAACAATAAAGTCAGCACATAATAAACAAATCAGCACAGATATTTGTTGGTTTAGAATATCTTTGTTGAAAGAATCTATCAAACTTGCGATACCCAATAAAGATTCAGGACTCATTTAAGTCACTTTTTTGTTTATTACTTGAACTCTCTATGAAAGCTTGGAAGTACTGTTTTTGTACTGTAGCACTCCGGAACATTTACTTGTCATCAGATCCTGCTACAGAACCTCCGAGATCCCAACTTTGCACCTAGATAAACTGAGGTGTATACCCTTACCCCCTTCCTGTTTTGTGTCAAAGAAGATACAAAAAAGCACCCCATTTGTGTGCACTGACCAAAGCTTTCTGTCATAATCAATGGGTCCAAAACATCTACTTCAAGGAACACAAAAAGATATTTCTAGATGCAAGACAGAAGAAAGCCCTCTTCCACTCTGAGCATCCCAACTCATTAGACACCTTTACATTGGCTCAAGTTTCTTTGGTGCTCGCACCCAGGCATTTTGCATGGTTAGAGATATATCAGTCTAGGAAACAGGCATTTATTTCCTGACATCACTCTGCTAAAATGCAAACCTCACTTAAGTCTCCAGAAGGATTTAGAAATTGCAGATGGACTCAGAAAATAGCTAATTGCATCAAATGGCATTACCTTCATTCATAAATATGAGCAGCAGCATCAGTGTCCATTTGCACAACATTTAGGGATACAATGTACATGGACCATTCTAAGAGAAGGCCCTATGAAGCAGGCTATTCCAGAATTGCAAGACTGGGGTGGAGAGGAGCATTAAGAAGACAAGCAAGAATAGTTTCTATACTTTTCAGCTGAAGTTCCTGCCAGGGCCATTCTTCCACTTGCCTAGACAGGTGTTCGTAACAACTAGAATATTATGCAAATCATGTGCAGCACCTTCAGCAGCAGTCCTTTTTAAAATACTAAACTCTGTAAAGTTAGCTCAGCTTCATTATCAATACCATAGGTCCAAGGTGAACACCTCTATAGATATTTTTTCCTACTGGTTGTCTTCAGATACTGCCTTACTCAGTATCTAGATACACTGAATTTTTCTGCAGACTTGACCAACGTTTCCATTGAGTCAATGGAATGAAGTAAGTAACTTGAGATCTGGATGATCTTTGATAGACAAAGATGCCTATCTCTTTCCAGAGATCTTGTCACCCACTTTTTAGGCACTATGATGCTGACTTTTATGGAGAGATCTTGCCTGTGAGGGTAGGTATTGGAAATTAAATTCTGCTCCAGAGAAGGTAGGTAGCTATTGACAGGTATTCACAGAGCCGGGTGTTCAGTTGACTTACGGTTCAGTTGCTTGAACAGAGACCTGTAGTGCCATTTTATACAGCCTATGACATCTTGCCTGGTAGCCATCTGCTCCTCCTACAAGATGCGTGTGTCCTTTGGGATTTTATTCCAGATTTCAGTTACATACAAAACCTCTACAGAGCTTTTTCAGATGGCACTAGACATCCTAACTATATCTGCTTTAGGTGAGTAGCATCACTCAGCAGGTATCACTGACCTCACTAATTGACTACAGTGGGAATTTAAACTCCAATTCACAAGTGTATGTACACGTATGAAGTTAGATATTAATTTTAAACCAGACTCAAACCCAATTGATTACGGTCCTCCAAAGCCAGCTCAAGGCAAGACATGAGAGAGGACAGAGAGAGAGCTCATCTCAGTTTCCTGAAGGCAGGTGTGTACCGACTGCCATGTGGGACACCCTGGGGTTTCCAAGACTTTCACACAGGGCTAGCAGACAGACGACTATGACCTACAGGAGGCCCATTCCTTTTTTTGGAAGAGCAGATGGCTGGGTCAGATGCCGTAGGCCATCTTACACAGAACTACATGCCTAGGTTTAGACAACTGAATCACATTCAGAGAGTCTATAAAGAAAACTACAGCTGAACTTGGGAATAACCAGAGCAGAAAATACAGAATGGGTGAAGTTCGCAATAAGGCTAGTGATAAGACAAGTGCATTAAGTCTGTATTGAAAGTGTGGGGGTTCAGACTGGAAATGCAACTTCCATAGAAACCCGTTAGTACTTGATAGAAAGACTGCTTTTTTAACTTAACATGCTGTTTGTACTTACTTCTAAGTGTTGTGCTTCAGAGTCAAATTGAAGTGCACTAGACTACTGCACAATATATGGAATAATGAACTTATTAGCTAGTTAGTTAAGAACAGTTAAGTTTAACTTAAACTACTTTCAACTTCGATAGTTTGATAACATAGTAATTATGCCTCAGCCTGTAAAATCTGAAAAATACCAATTATGAAAACTGGAGATTTGCCATATCTTCTTGAGTGGAATATTTTTAAAGTTGACAACCTTAGTTTGATTAGAAAAGGCATATGCATAAATACTCTTTCATAGCCTTTGGGAATTTTTAATCCTTTGTTGAAAACATTGGTCTTGAAATTCTGCTGGGATTATTGGAAGATGAAGGTCTTGGAACATGTTATTCAAGATACTATTTCTCCTATGGACAAGTTATTTAACTTGTAATATTACAGTCAGAATATTTTGTTTACTTTTAATAAGCCATTTTGAAAAAAAAATGTATTTACACTGTTACAGGCATACATCCAGCAACAGAAAACATGGATTACTTAACATTTCCCTAGTGGATCAATTGAATATAAAAACACCTTATGATTATTTCTTTATAGCTCACTTGAGACTACCACCACAAATCTGTTTAACCCTCATATTTGTGTAAAGGCATCTTCTTTAAGAAATGAAAACTTAAACCAGTGCATATTCAACAGAGTCATTGTTTCTCAGGCATAGAAGTGACTTTTAGTAGCCTCTGTCCTTCATAGTAATTATCTAGTTTTGTCTGTTAGGTTACAGTTCAGAAGAACCTTAGTTTTACCATTTCAAACTTCTCAGGTACTTAGTCCTTCCTAGAAACTAAAGATCTATGTTTTTAAAAAAAGTCTGTCTTCAAATGTGACCAAGTGTATTCCCCATATGTTCGATATATTAAAAAATAAACTAGTGAACCAGCGACTTATGGAAAGAAACAGTGTTCACAGAAGATTTAGCTAAGAATAGATATGTTCCAATAACAATGACAAACAACGTAGTCACATTAATAGGTGTCCTGGAGAAAATTAAACAAGTCTTCATGATTTATTACAAATTGAAAAAATAGGAAATTCACCATCTGAAGCCAAAATAGGAAGCAAAACAAATGAAAACAAAATGATGTGCCTGCTGTAATAAAGCATTTTAAAACATGAAATTCCTATTAATACTATTTGTGGTTAACAATGGCTGAAAATGTGTACAAGCTATTCAAATGTAGCTTGTTGGTATCATTCCTTTAGTAACATTAAATTTCTCTTCTGTAGGAAGAAGTGCTGTATTATAGAATCATTTTTTGTCATGTGATTCTTAAAAGATAAGGAGTATCTCTTTGCAGAAAGCCTTTATTTTCTTCTCTTATAGAAGCTTTCTGTGATAAAAGAATCTTGCCACATGCTGAACTCACTAAATTTATCTAGCTGTCACCATGACTTCCCATAAATCTACCTGTTCTGAAGTTTCCCTGCAGTGTACAGCAGTGTAAGCATTATGTTTGGGACTTCCTAAATGAAAAGTCTGACAAGAAACAGTGCCATTTGCAATGCCCTGTAAGGGTCTAATCTGCAACACACCAGTAATATTCCCACTGACATGACCAGGCATTGTTTCAGGCCTGAAAGGAACCCCACTAGCAGTATCCTTGTTACCAACAGACAAATAAGTAAGTGAAACAAGTCTGATTTTCCAAAATGGGTTTGTATTTTTTTAGAATACAAGTAAAATCTTTGTTAGGTTTTACTTCAGATGAACCAGTTTGCCACACTCTGGAAGAAATGGTACAATGACTCTAATAGAATTGAAACGAATTTGTGAACTATCAGTAAGCATGTGTGCTGTATTTGTTTTTAAATCTTCAGTCCTTAAAATTCTTAAATCCTTAAATCCTCAGACATCAATTTGCATCTTCAATATTTTATGTTGAAGGAATGATTTATTTGAATTTCTATCTTAGGGTATACTCACTCTGTCTCCTGTGAAATATACCTCTAAACTGGCTTGATTTCTACTATCAAAGTTCAAAATTAGAAGCAATACCACTTGTATTTCAGCACTTCATAAGCTTATTTTCCATGGTGACATCCCCTCTGAAACTGACATTTCCTGACATTATTTATTGCTTGTTTGTAGTGGGATTTCTGTACTGACAGTAATGATAGCACATTACTTTGGCTAACAAGAAATTTGCATTTTATTCTAGTTGATCAGCCCTGGAAAATAAGTACATACTCATGCTACATTTTTGTTATATGGAGAGTGGTATGAATCAGTTTCTATGCAGGTGTTAATTCTTGCATATGAAGGTATTTGCATTTGTTTTTCAAAGCTATTTTGGAAACTTGAATTGAAATAGAAAGATTCAGAGAAGAAATTTTCACACTGGGTAAAATCTTAGCAGCACAGAAGTCAGTGTGAGTTCTGCTTCAGTGGGGCTAGGATTAAATCCTATTAGCGTATAATATAATAATGTGTTCCTCCCATCCTTTTCCATAAAGCTGACTAAAAAGGAAACAACAGCCTCCTGGCCTTAGTCTGTAAACCAGTAGTATGTTTACAATCAATAACTAATGTGTACAGCAAATTAGCAATGTTGATTTAGTAAAAGCATAGTTCATCCACAGGTTCTCTATCCAAGTTATTTCCTGTCCTGGATAAACTTTTCCCATTACATACTGCACTAATTATTTGGTTAGGAACCATAAGATTTCACAGCCTCTTTGAAAAGCTTGGGACCACACTAAACATGAGAGGTAGACTGTAGGGGGAAAGATGCAGTATCTCCATTTTATGGAGGAAAACCTGGGACCTAGAGAGTACGTTGCTTGCTGGTGTTTGCAGAATTTGTGGCAGGCCTGGGAACTGAATTCAGAGCTCTAACGTTGTTGCTTGGAAGTTAGTGTATTCTTGTCCTCCTGCACACAGGTCGAACTCTTGGTTCCACTTGGTCCAGTCTTCTGAGTTGAGCATGGCTTCTTAAAAATAAGAAAATAATCCAAAGGTGTCTTAGTTTAAAAAGCCTGTTTGATCTTTAGTAAAGCCCAACAGAAAGGAGCAACGAAGCTGGTGAAAGGTCTAGAACACAAGTCCTATGAGGAGCGGCTGAGGGAACTGGGGTTGTTTAGCCTGGAGACAAGGAGGCTGAGGGGAGACCTTATCGCTCTCTACAACTACCTGAAAGGAGGCTGTAGCAAAGTAGGTGTCCGTCTCTTCTCCCAAGTAACAAGTGATAGGACGAGAGGAAATGGCCTCAAGTTGTGCTGGGGGAGGTTTAAATTCTTTGCTGAAAGGGTTGTCAAGCACTGGAACAGGCTGCCCAGGAAAGTGGTTGAGTCACCATCCCTGGAAGTATTTAGATGTGTAGACATGGCGCTTAGGGACATGTGGTGTACTTCGCATTGTTAGGTTTGTGGTTGGACTTGATGATGTTAAAGGGGTTTTCCAACCAAAATGATTCTATGATCCTGTAAAAATAGGGATGTAAACTTAGTATTTTATATTCTTACATCAGACTAAAACATTCCTCTGTTAATTAGAAAACCACAACTTGAGACACTTGTAACAAAACCCTAGAAAATTATAAACAATAAATATTACTGTGAGTGAGAGAAGGGACTAGCAGTGTTTTTTCTCAAGATTTTACTTCAGCTACAAAAAACAGACTCTGTCATCACCCTATAGGGCACTGTTTGATCTTTTACACTCATTGCTTATTAATGGGGTCTAAAGATGGTTCTCCCTTGCACCTACATTCCCTGAAATGCAGAAAAGTGTGTAATGGGTTTACGTGGCAAGGTTTTGGTAGCGGGGGGGGGTCACAGGGGTGGCTTCTTGAAAAGTTGCTAGAAGCTTCCCCTGTGTTCGATATAGCCAAGGCCAGCCGGCTTTAAGACGGACCCGCCGCTGGCCAAGGCCGAGCCCATCCGCGACGGTGGTAGCGCCTCTGGGATAACAGATTTGAGAAGGAAAAAAACTACTGGGGTGCAGAAGCCGCAGCCAGAGAGGAGTGAGAACATGTGAGAGAAACATCTCCGCAGACCCCCAGGTCGGTGCAGAAGGAGGGGCAGGAGGTGCTCCAGGCGCCGGAGCAGAGATTCCCCTGCGGCCCCT
>JAVKLA010000005.1:26116664-26187600 GCA_034782735.1 Sagittarius serpentarius | reverse complement strand
CAAGTCTTTCGTTATATTCTCCCTCTCCTGTTCAGTCAAGGAGGGGGAGTGAGAGAGCGGCTTTGGTGGGTACCTGGTGTCCAGCCAGGGTCAACCCATCACAAAGTGTTTTTTAGTTGTTGGGGAAAACTGACATACAAGGGCCAAATTTTATATTAGATTTACAGTTCATCTTTAAGCCTTAACACTCGTTGACTCCAGTAGACATCAGGGGCACTCAGCACTTTGTATTGCTGACTCCACAGATACCACCTTACATGAATACTTTGCATAATATACATAATCTTAGTGAACCCATTTCAGGCAAAAGAAACGAAGGAAAACATTCCTGAGAAAACAGGTTTTGACAACAGTGATTTGTATTTCATGTGTGTAAATTTTAATGGAATAGAAGATGGAAGTGGGATTTTTCTTCTTTTTTATTTATGAAATAGACTCAGCTACTCCTTTTCTCCAGCTCAGAAACACAACTCTTACTTCTGCAGAGCTTACAAAATACGACTTTTCCATATAGCTTCATAGGTAACATCAGTGCTTCTGGAGCAAGTCACTTAGGTGCTACTCCACATGATCAAGCATTGCAAATAAGGCATGTTTTTATGAAGAATATTACTTTAATTGCTGTTTAGTACACTATTTCTATGCAAGTGGATAAATAAATCCTTCCTTTTTTTGTATGCATCAATGAGGTTTATGTTTTCAAGTGAGGACTGCTGAGGATACCAAAGTTTAAGCAATCACAGGACTGACTGATGCTAAGAAAAATATGAAAGATTTGGGAGAAATTTCATTCTACAAGGCTATTCATAAAGAACAGTTAAATGAGTGATATTGTCTAAACTTTTGAGTACCTTATCAACAAAAGCACTTAATATGTCCAGAACTTCACTAAAAATATTTCTAAACAATAATGACAGATACCACTCAGAGGAAGAATTGCCTATTTTTTAATTTCTCTGTTGTTTGTAGATTAGCTTCAATGTGTGTCTGTTCTCTTTTCTGAGCCTTAAACATCTGTGTTCTCTGTGCAAGAATATCTGGTTTTGCCCATTTTATCGTGTCTGTTGCAGCTTTGAGTAGGAGGTGTAGTCTATTTTTCATGGTTTGTTTTGAAATGCACATCTTGTTTTTGTGTCATCTTTGAAATTCCCATATCCACTTATCTTCAGATGAAAGCAAGCTGTTCATTTATGCAATAGGATATGATATAGAATGTATTTGGGGATGATAATTGCACATTTTATAAACTCTTCAAAGCATAAGACTGAAGGTCAACGAAGTAATATTTCAGTAAAGAGCGGTGGATATTCTGGCCACTCCAAAGTGATTAAAACAATTCCCTTGAATCTTGAATAGATGTTTTCTTTCATGAACTGAACTGATACAGGAAAATCATACCCAGTTTGTCTGATGAGTTCCCACTTCTTTGAATTTCTTCATATCCAAAGTGAATCAAACCTTTTTTGTTTTCTGAAGTGTAAGATACCTTTCTCAGAAACACCCAGCGGGGCATGTTTGGAATGACAATTTATTGGAAAACAATTGCCTGAAACTCTAGTATTTGACAGGGTCTTGAGAGTCTAGACATGTTCTCTGGAAGCACTAGCTTTTCTTCATAGTTCTTTCCCATGGCCATATACTGTAGAAACACAAGAGTCCTTGGCCCAGGGAGCTTCTAACAGAAATGTAGGTGTAAATGATGTGACTTTTATTGCTTTGGAATAGGCAAAAATTTGTCAAATCTGAGATATCTTCACGGAAATACTTCAAACTCAAGAAATTGTTGTTTCATTAACAAAACCATTTAGCTTTTATTGGCTTATTTTTGTAACCACCGTACTCCAGATCTAATCATGACCCTTCTGTGATGCTTTTTATTCTGTGATCTTTGTCCTCAAGACTGCAGCTGCTGACTCCACCTGTGCTAATGCAAAACACCAGTGCAGCTGAAGAAACCTTTAGGAGATGTGATTTACTCTGCTTCATTTTACCCTTTTTAAAAAGAGGTTTAAATTACACTAACACGGATTTTAAACTACACTTTACCACTCTGGATCCTTGCATGCTATAAAACAGCACAGTTACATGGGTAGTGGGAACCCAATACTGAAATCCATGACAAAAATCCTAACCGCAGATCAAGGCACTGGAAAGCCAGGCTGATTAAAGTTGCAAAGGTGTACAGCTAAGCCCAGAGCTGAAAGCTGGAGTCTGAGCAGATTCTGAGCGTAGAAAAACTGATGTTGGCAAACTATACAAAATTGAACACAAAATCTTTATAATCAGAAATGTCAGGGAAGTTAGCTAGTGCTGTGAGCCCTGCCTAAACTGCCCAAATCAGCCCAGGTGTAAACAGCTGTGGCTGTCGCTGGAATTAACAGGAGTTGCATCCATTTACAGGAGTGGATTCGGTTCCCAAAGATGAAGCGATATGACTCCCCCCTTTGCCCCGCTTGGTTTTTTTGTCTTCTAGCTGAAAGAACAATAAAATAGCCTTCTAAAATAATGGTAAAGATAAAAGCAGTGATGTTCAGAGGTAAATATGGTGAAAGATTAAAATGGTTTTATGATATAAGCAGACTAGCTGAGCCACACAAATCATTGGAATTCATATCACAGTATAGTCACTGGTTCTATAAATTCATGAATAATTCATCAGAGGAAAATCTACAAACTTTAGAAGAACTATGCTTTGAGAAACCCAGCGGTTTAGTTGACCACTGGCTCTTTGGTTTCTAAACACTACTAAATGCATCAGAGGAGCTACTTAGGTTGTGTCTCCATTTACCTCAGTGCCATTATTTGATGTTTTATTTCTGATGCAGATGAGTCTTGTTTTTTATAGTTACCGAAAAAGTCTTAAAGATACACTGAAGGCAGAAATAGCTTTTAATTTCAGAGAGACTATTAACTTTCTAAATCAAGTGGTTAGATATGTAAACACTTCAATGCTAGCTCTTTCCCTAGTTTAACAGTATAAAGCCCCAGAATGCTGCTTGATTCTAGCTGAGGGACATGTGAGAAATGGCATTTACAACTGATGCACTGAAGATTTCCATTCTATATGCGGACAGTACAAATAGTATGCACATATCCCTGTTTTATTACTATTAAGAGTACTAAGAGGGGTTTTTCTGCTTGTTTGTTTGTTGGTTTAATGCCAAATGTCCCTCTCAGGAAGATGCAGCAGGAAATATGTTCTCCTAAACTCCCTGTTCCTGGTACTGATCATGGGTAGGGACAAAGTCCACATTTTCCTAAACTGAATGAGTCAGGCTCAAAGTCATCCCACCTAATATTGGAAATTCAACTGATGTGTCCAAATTAAGAGAGTAGTTGCCTTACACTTCTTCCATAGTCAATGGAGAGGAACAGAAAGTGCTTGGATGAATAGTACTCCACTCTTTTAAATGAAGTGAGATGGTAAAATGGCTAGGCTCCTAACTCACATAAACCTAGAATAAATGATGAATGCAAAGGTTTCAGTGATTAATGGAGAGATTAATGGTGGATACAGAACCCATCTTCCAAATGAGAATGGAATTAGGATTACATCATAAACCATTTTTGCTTGATTTAGGGTAAAGAAAGGGTATGAGGAATATATTCCTCTCTGTTCATTTGGAGTTCTATAGTTAAACTGTCATCTGCAGTTGACATGCTGCATCTGTTACTAAGACCACATTAACATTTACAAGGCAAGACTTTTTAAAAAACTTGACCATCATTTGGTCCACTTATGTTTTATTATCTTTGCTTTCTGAACCAATACTTGTTAGTTATTAACTGTCATAAATGGCTTTCAGGTTATCTCCTGGCTTCCTTCATCCCTTTTAAAACTTCTACCTGTAGCTTTACTGGCACAAGTAATCCTTTTAAAGCTAAGTTAATTACCCTTTGATTTTTTTTTTCCAGTACAAGCGCCAACTTACCACGGGTAATCTGACATCCATAAACATATTTAATTAACATGATTTTAAAGAAATTCGGTGTTTTAGAAAGTAAAGTTTTTCAGAAACACAGAGTATGAATTTAGAATGATCAAGAACTATGCCATTTCCTTCAGGGAACTTCTGGTAGCATACAAGATTCATATGCAGTGCATTAGCAGACGAAAACAAATTTGAATATATTACACATTGTATTACATATTGTGTTTATATACATCTAATATAAACACAAAATATAATCTAGATTAGAATATTTCTCATTTAAAATATGATACTGACTTTGCTAGTGGAGTTCTTAAACTATTACTTTATTATTATAGTTCTTAAACTATTATTTTATAGTGTAATAAAATTAAATATATTGCATTGTCATATTCAGTGCTGAGACTATGCTAGTGGTTCACATTCAATCCTCTCAAGAAAACAAAAGAGATAAAAGTAAAATTTAATTATTTTTATAAGCATTTAAGCAAGCATTCTTCTTTGCCTACTCTACGAAATTGAAGCAATTTGATTTTAGGAGAATGCACATGCATGTACCTATTCCCTGTTTGCTTATGTGTGTATATGTATACACATAAATATATAAATGTATGTATGCTTACATTTATATCTGAAATAAATATTCATTAGTTAACATGATTTGTACTTGGACCCTGCCGTACTTGTCATGTTGATGGATCTTTTCATTGCAGAGTCCACTGAGTTTACATGGCAAGAGGAAGATCACAAGATTAGAATCATAAGATGCAAATGTCGTAGTTCAGAAAAAGTATATTCAGTGTATAAGTGAATGTCTTTAAAACAGAATTCTAATATTGATTTAACAATAAGATTATATCTTCAGGTTCTATTTTTAAACCTATGAATGCATTTACCATTTCTGACAGTTATTTTATTCTTTTTCTAATATATCTATCTCAGTTGTTATCAAGTGTAAAAATATCTTCCTCCTCCTTACTACTTTCCCCAAATCTGATGAGAAATCTTTTCGATCTCTATAAATCAAAGTCCTTGTTGAGAATTACAATACTCTCCTAGTCAAGGGAAATGGGGATTTAGCGCTATTGTTTTATTTATCACTTGGAGGCTTAGATCTCTGTTCTACCAGCTCAGATGTTAAAACAGATTCACAAGGCTGACAAAAGTTGTAAGGCACGTTACTAAAGCAGCTCTATTATTTTATGGCCACTGACTTCAGAGAAGCTTTACATTATGGTATAGACTGGAAGAAACTAAAATTTTAACTATATTGCTAGAAAGGTTATGCAGTTCTCGGTTGAAACCACACAAGAAACCTTTTACTGTAATTTTTACTAATTACTTGGCATTAAAAAGCACATGCTTTAATGACAATAATGATGAGCAAAGAGCCATAATCCTCAAGAGGGAAGGCTCTGATTAAGAAATAAGATGACAAATTGTGCAATAGTTCTGATTAAAATATACCTTGGATGCATACACAAGGTGCTGTCAATGCAGAGAGCCCCTAATGTACTTAAGGTATGCATTAATCAGCCCCTTCACACATTTGATTTAGACTACTACTTTGCATTTTTAAATCAAGATTTTTATGTTTAAATAAGAATCTCTCTCTTAAGTTATAAGTAGACCCAAGAGACCCTTTTGTAAATGTGTAACATTTTGAAAGACTTGTTTATTTAAATACTTAATGCAATTAACGCTATTTGCAAAGACGTTTCTTCTCCTCTTGTTATATGTTTAGATGTCTTGGTTTGTTGTCAGGACATATTTTGTTGTCAAGTCAGCATTTATTTGCTCTGTCAATAGCATGTCAAATCAACTTTATACTAGCAAAATTTAGCCAGGCCCTGCTTATTTGGCTCACTGCAGGAAGGTATTAATCAGGCTGGGGGAACGTAACTGGCTATGGACTGTGACTTTCAGAAATCATAAGAAAAAGGAAAAACTGTTCATTACCCATCTCACTGGGGCTATAACAAAGCTCAGCTAATGAATTTAAAGTATTCTGACACACCTTACCGACGTATACTTCTTTTACATGTCATATTTTTAGGACTGCATTTTTAAGTATACTAGCTATTTGTTGCCATTCCTTAAACCTGGCAGAGGTTTTTGCCGTATTTTGTCAAAATGTGCTTTTCTCAGAGTATGTATTTTCCATGGGAAATATACCTTCCAGATTGCAAAGACATTGTTTAATAATAATTGAGAGAGATGTGTGGGAAGGCACTATCCCAACCTCCTTGAGATGTTGCTCATTTGCTTTGATCATTTGCCTTTGATCATTTGCAAATTTAAGACCTGTTACTGCTAACACTCATGGGCTTAATTCTCCTTTAGATAAAGGTTTGTAGCAGTAAGGTCTTGACATTTTTTTCTCTTTCCATCAAAGACCAAAGGCTGTGATGTTCTTGGATGAGAAGTACTAGATAAATACAAAGGATGCTGGGCTTTTTCCCTATGAGTTCCACCAGAAACTTCCTTTCCTCTGCTCCTCCTCTTCCTTCCTCTCAATGCTGTTGGGCAACACGCCCAGGCTGCTTCCTACCACCATGCACCGTCTGAGTATATAACTCTCATGCAATCCGATACAACTGTATGTGTCCATTCACATAATCCAAAATGTGAGTCTTGCAAGTCTGGAATTAGGAAAGACATGTAGGAGGAAGTTTCAGGGTGCCAGTTTGGCACTTTCCATAAATTAGCAGCCAGACAAGCACTTTCATTGTGCTGAAGCTCTGAGTAAAGCCACAGATTACTGTCTAATAAAAATAAATGAGAGACGATAATCCCCACATGCCTGAGAAGAAGCTATAACTGCCACATATCATCCCAAATTCTCAATAGATTGTACCTTCCCAGTAGTGTCATGTATTAACCAAGCTTTACCAGCTGAAGAATTTGCACATAGAGAATAAAAATTAGTGCCTCTCGGTAAAAAAAGAAGAAAAAGAAGAAAACATACAACTTTATGACTAGTATGTTCTCTTTTCAAGGTGATAATGTGCAAGTACCAGAAAAGAATGTTGCTTATTTTGCAGGAAATAGCGCAAGAAGAACTCGAGACATCCCAGTCTGATATTCTATCCTAGGTTCATAAAAGAACAATAGGCACACGTCTGCTAACACAAATCCTGTGCAGAATAAGGGCAGTATGCACACCTTTCAGGTTCATGAGAGATCATGCTGAGGCTTGAAGTCAATTCGCTGGGGTTATTTTTGGCTAATTCAGAGGGAGACACCCTTGCAAACTTGAAGTTGAGAAAACTACATGAAATGTATCACTTCTGTTCCTACTCTACCAGCTGAACAGACACTAGAGTAAGAAACCAAGTCATACTTCTTTGCCCAGCTAAGGAGAAGCAAAGCACAACCAGCTTCAGAAACTGCATGTGCTTCTGAGACTTCCTGGCAATTCTTTGAAGCTTTACAGTTAGAAGTTTAAATATATCTTTGCTGTGCTGCTGTTTGAAAGACAGCCACCACAAGGGAAGTCTGACTGGAAAGCAGGTTGTGACTTCTCTTGTTCAAAGTGATCTCTGCAGGCCTGTGCCTGGAGAGCCCTGATGCAGGTAGGAGGGTTGTCTGCTGGAATAACCTTTGCTGCTAGCAACAAAATCACATGTATTGTCTTTCTTCTTCTACCTGGCATTGCTCTGGGCTTCATTACGGGGGAAAAAAAAGTAGTTGGATACAAGAGAGGCATCACAAGTTTCATTTGCAACCCACTAGAAGGACTAGTTACGGATAATGTTAGAGTTCTTCTAAAGATAACCAGTAGGTAAGCAAACAGAGCGGATATAGCTCTGATGTACTGTGAGGAAGAGAGTGCAGGTCTGGGACACCTCATTTTGGATCAGGATGTAAGAGAATAGAGGAAGGAGGCCTTCCTCCTCCTTCTCCTGCTCATTCTATGCCGAGTCCCATGCTAGGGCATCTGAGCACAAATTTGAATGTAGGGATCTCCCCACAGAAGCCGAGGGGGGAGAGAGAGAGAGAGAGAGACCCCCTGGGTTTTGTACAAGTCTTCAGCACTGTCTCCAGGGAGTAGAAGGGTGGCTAGAGGGGAGCAAAGGGCTTCTTTCCTTAACCACATCAGAAAATCCAATCTGACGTCCCAAGAAAGTGGAAGTAGCAATTAGCTGAGAGCATCTGCTTAGAGCTCTGTCAGTTTGCAAGCCGTGTTGCTTCAGAAATCAGAGGAATACAAGTAGTGAAGCAGTTTGCATATTTTGGCAGTAGCATTCAAACCAGTAGGGCTGGTTTTGGAAGGAAAAGAATATAAATTGGAAAGATGGTAGTTATATTCATCATCTAAACAAAATCAGGCTTTTGCAAATCTACTATTTAAAGACCAAATTCTGAAATTTACAGCTCAGATGTTATTTTCGTTTTAACATATGGATGTGAAGGATATAAATCCGTCAAAGGTATAGACTCAAGTCTCATTTCTTCCAAAAGCAAACACCTTTGAAAAATGCTAGATATTGCATTGGATCAATATGTAAGAAATGTCAATAAGGCTGGTGTTCAACAACTTTTTAATATAAAAATACCCAAAGAGAAGATGGAAATATGTGGGAACTGTGGTGAAAATAAAGCTAGAGATCTGTCATGATACGTGTGCCACTGGACACCAGAAGAGTCATGCAAGTGGCCAGCTAAAAGACTCCTTCTGCCCAGTATTACTGAGAAAGGAGAAAACTTGTGAGACTAAAACCCACACAAATGTAATGAATGGTTCCTGACAGGCCTTATTTGCACAGCAAGCAGCATTTGACAACATGGGAAAGACTCAGCTTCAGGTGTTAGCCTAAGTTTCAATTCACGTCCATGGTGAGAATCATTAAGTGCTATGAAAGTTGACAACATACCTTTAAATAACACAAGAGCACTTAAAAGCTTGATAAGCAATTTTAGGATTCTGTTGTAAAATATCAACTCATACAGGTCATGATCAGTAACTCCACTGTAATGTTTTTACAAAATATATCACACCCGTATACTTTTGAGTATTTTATTTTGGCGAAGATACAAATGCATGACTTGTGAGAATATCTAAAAAAGGAATAAAAGTACTTTTCTCTTGAAAATATCTTGTTTATAGTGGATGTTAAATTTATATACGTACCCTAAAATTTTATTGTGCTCAATACCACTTGAAGTCTACAAGCCTTTACTTTGGTTACAGAAAACAAACTGTTTCTTATGTTTTATTTTGTCTTAGTGTCTGTGCTGGTTTTGGCTGGGAAAAAACAGCACAGTGTCTTAGTCTGTCCTCCTGTTACAAAACACATTATGTCCATGTTCCTCTGTACACACCAGATAAGCACTTGATTCTCTATTTGCAGCCCCAAATTCTCTCTGTGTAAGTTTGAACCAGCTAAAATTGCATGAACTGAACCAAAACTGATTACTGTAACTAGAAAACTGAATATTGATTTAGAGATAAATATAACTATATTTCCTCTCAAATTTTTTGAAAGATTAATTGGCACGCTGGGAGGAATCAATATTGTACCTCTTGAAGAAGATGGATAGGATGAAATGTTGTTTGACAGACTTGTCAGAAGGAGGGTAAAATGGCTGGAAAAGCTGTACTTAAGGCCAGACCATTTGGTTATTCTGTGTTTTGATGTTGAAGAGTTCTTCTAGTAGAATTCTTTCAGGAATAAAACTTTGATAGATCATGATTTTAAAGGAAATTCTCTGATTATGGACTTACACTTTACTTACCTAGGACTTATCCTTTTATTTAATAAGTACATATCTGTGGCTGACTGCATCATGGAAGAAAAAGTCAGTGTTCTATTCTGTTGATCAGTTTAATAAAAGGAGTTAGTGAGAGTTAGTATTTGGTGAGAATGATGATTTGGCAGTTCTGTAAGGTATTTTGCATTATATTTCCTTTTCTTTCTCAACTGAAGCAAATGAAGGTCTTCAGAGAAGCAAGTGTCACCCACCACGTTGCTGTAATTTGTCTGTCCACACTCAAAATTTACAGTGATTTCAATTAAAAAAAAAACAGTTATAGGAACAGTTAAACGTTAATACAAAACAAAAGAATCTGGGTGCTCCTAACATGAGCAGAGGTTTGAAACTTGGGAAATAACGGAGGTAGGGCACTGACAGCTCAGTTCGGAAGTTGTAACATTTACAGAACAGCATAAACCCCCTTGGCACACATTTTAAGTAGTTTTGGCACTGTTTCTCTGGAGCACTGAATGGGAAATAGCCATGATGGACAAAGCCAAGGAGCATCCTTGCAGGATCTCTGTAAAAATACTCATGAGAATTAATGATGCTGGAAATAGTCATCTTGGTGCCTGCTGTTATCCTCAGGCATCAGAATGCTAACAAAGGCCACCTCATTGATTAGTGTATCATGACGTGAGGTAAGCAGAGACCAAATTCCACCTCTTTACAGGATTTCTAAAGTCCCGTTGAAGTTTCTTCATATTCTGAATTGTGTAAAATAAATATGTATGCATTGACAGCAAGAGACATTAATCTCTATTTGCTGGGAAGTGGGCCCATTTACTTGCTGAGTAAAGCAGGGTGTGTTAGAAAAGAGTGAGCTTGTTCCTTCTGGCTCGTCTGCTGTCTTCTTAACCCCAGGGAAAGTAGGAAGATGTAGGAGAGTAGGGGTAGGAAACAGCTTTTCCAGCTCTCCAACTGCCAGGGAATCTCTGTCACACGAAGAGTATCACCTCCTGGTGAGATGTTTTTCACTCCCATGTGCCACCTGGTTGATGCAGAGGGAGAGAAGTAGATGAGATAAGCCAGATCACTAAGTGCAAAACGAAAATGTTTTTCTCATTTCGAACATGTGCAAAGCATCAGAGAATTAGGCTTTATTTTAAGGAACTGAAGCAATACTGTGTGAAAGGACTGTGTCATTAACTCTGGTGATAATTATACACCGGAAATGTAAACTGTATTCCTTGAGCAATTTTTTTCATTTCATTTCAATTGTAAATACTTCAAACTATGAAGCCCAGTTTACCGCAGAGAATGTGTGAAATGACATGCAGTATGATGTGCAACATCTGTCTGCACACATCACATTTCATTCAGTAGCAGTAAAATAAATAGTGGGTTTTTTAATTATACTGACTGACCATAACCTTCCCCTTCTATTTAAAAGCATGTTACTATTGAATGCTCAGCTGCAAGTTTAATTTTTTTAGTTTACCCCTGTACTGATGGAATGTCTTTTCAGTTATACTGCGTATTCAAGCTACATACTCAGATTACAGAGGAGATCACATAATAATTACATTATATGCTTCTCTATAAATTTGAGAGTGGGAATACTTTTTGAGAGAGTACATTCGAGAGAGTGTCATTTGCTTAACAATATTTGCTTTTATAGTAGATTGAACAGCCTATTCTTTTCATTGTATTCTCAAAGCATTGGCACAGAGCAGAGAGCCTCCTGCACCTAATACAGTGTTAAGATTAGCTACTGCAGATGTGGACCAACAATTATTGCCAAGAAATGGCTCTTTGGAGATCTTTGAGGCTGGTGGCTAAGCTTTCGGTGCACATAATGCATTGTGTCCACATACGAATATACAAACACAAAGAACAGGACTGTGAGCAGCCTTGGCAGGATATGAGATACACACTTGAAATACAGTGGAAACATGACGGAATTCTTCTTGAACGTATAGCAACTGCTGTGTTGCTCTGTGCAGAAGTAGCTAGATTCTCAAAGACAGTTTCTAACCAGTATCTCTGTCCATTTGGTGCACCATTCTCTGTCCAGTCAGCATTTTCTCTGGACAAGTTCATTAACTGTGAATGCTGGTTTGAAGACCCGAATAAGGGGGTAACTTGCTCTCGGCTTTTTAATCTATGGGAGTTAAACCTCTTTGCACTTTTAAAATCCTCTTGATTCCCATCTCCAACTTCATATGCCAAAAAACTTTGAAAAACCATTTCTAAATCATAATTTTCTCCATTTTTTGATCTATAACATAATAAAATATGAATAATAATGCCTATTTACTTCATTGCCAAAATTATTTATTGTTTGCAAAGTGCTCTGAAAATGTGAAATGTTAATTATTGTAACTGAGGTTTTAATAGCAAAAGAAGCTTGAGGAGCAGAAAATTTACTATTTTATTCTTCCAACATTAATTTTTGGACTGTAAATAGATTTCACCATACTTGATTTGTGCTCTAGCTCTTAAACAGCACTTAGAAAATTTATTCTTGACTCTTTCTAACTTGATACTAAGATACTGAATTAAGCAGTCTTACCTCATGCTATTACTTGTTTGTCTCAGTCTTACATTGCTTAAATTTTCTTGTTTCTCAAAATATACATGGGATGTATCTCAGGTCTGGCAAGGTATTGCTGAGGCCAAAATCCTTTCATATGTAGGAGTGAATCCTTTCAAAACAATAGTGCATGTTTGAATACGCGAACTGAAGAATTAACAGATGTAATTTCCTACCTGCTCCCTGGTTCCACTTACGCTGTAGATGAGAAATGACACTGCATTCAATAGGAGGAAAGTCTGAACTTTCATCAATATGAGACTCAACATCAAATAGCACTTCACTCTTATTTGTTGCTGAATGGTCTAAAACATAATTGCAAAGTACTCTTCTAATTAGTTATCTTTAAAATTTTGCCTTTAGCAAGTTACATTCGGCAGCTTTGTGAAGTATAAAAAATGTCACATAAGTGGATAGTGTCTGGGGAAACAGCTACTTTTTTCTAATCCTAAAAAAAACAACAGCTTGTGAGGGTCAATCTTTTAAAGTGTATGCTTCACTGAATGCAATTATTAATCATTTCCCTTCAGGAAAAATATTAAATTAAGTGTTAAAGTACAGATCTAAACAGTGTTAAATGCCCAGAGCTACTGAGTTCATAGTTTCAGCTATATTTCAGTGTGAGATAATTGACCTTCCACAATGCAAATGTAGAGCTGGCACTGACTGATATAAAATGACTCATCCTGTCTCAGTATTTTATCTCCTTGCATTTATTTATTTATTTCTGTGTCCATCCTCAGTTGTCGTGAAGGTCTCTGTGGGTGTGCTTACGATTGGGTACTTAGCTTTCTCCATTTTTAGTAAGCACACAGTTTGCAGGAAGATTTTCTAAAATGTGACAGCTTCCTAGTAAAGATAGATGGGAATCAAGGCAAATAATATGGTCAAGGCTTTTTTATGATTTAACAGTCTTCTAAGCCAGCTGAATTTACTGAGATACAAAACTATGTTTGTAAGCTATGGTGAAGATGATTTTCATAGGTAAAAACCCCAATATCCTCAAACTTTTATCAATCAGGCTCAAAACCAAAAAAAAAAAAAAAAAAGATCGTAACCTAAGTCTTTTTGACTGTGCTTATGATACTGAAAAAGACCTCTTAATATTCGTCCTAGTGTTTTATTATTAAAGCTCTTTCTCTAATTACGTTTTAATAATATGATTGACGTCACTAATTACAGCTTGTGGCTTCTTTGAAGCAATACCCAATTCCGGATGCCTTCTCAAAGTATCATGCTGATAACATCTAAACCAGAAAAGATACTGCTGGCTTGCTGATCAGAGGAAGCAGATACGAAAAGCATTTACTGTTGTAAGGAAGCAGGGCTGGGGCACTTGGTAGGATCTAAGAACAGTAGTGCTCATTTTTTCTACTTTAAATGTAGTGTCTTTGCGTCTGTGTATGTATAAATCTGTGTACGTAAACACACGTACGTAGCTGTCGCTCTCCCTCTCTATATACGTGTACACATGCATGTGTTTATCTTTGTCCAACTATTCTGAGAAATAGAGCTGCTCTGTTACTATCACAATATGCTATCATGAATTTACATTATTTTGTATCCTTGGCAGCATTTCACAGTGGAAGGAGTGTTGCTGAAGAAAAGTGATTTTGAAAAGTGTGATTAGGAAAGAAAGACTGCTCTGGTGGGAAGGATTATGTCGTGTGTGATCAGAGCTTGCAGTTTGATTCATTACTTTTCACAAGACAGTTAACTTTAGGCAAGTCAATTGTTCTTATCTCGTACAATGGCTGTGATTTGGCAAACAAATACTTCATGTGAAAAAATCCTGTTATCCCAAGTTGCAAGAAAATTATAAAATGTCTAATTTTTTCCATGCACAATTTTGTTGTCAATTGAAGGTCTTCACTCTAAATATTGATGTGGATTTTCTGTATATAGAAATCTCAAGTATATCCCAGACAGAATTAAAAATATGAGATGTATTTTTTTAGCATCAGAAAAGCTCTCCATGATCCTTTGAAAGGTAATGACTCGGAAGGGAGAGAGGTAGGAACTAGAAACAATTCAAGACCTTTGTTTCTTCAGTTAGAGTTGATATTTCAAAACCATTTTTGATATCTAGGTCCCAGCCACCTTAATGAAAACAGAGATTCTTATGTAATTAGTTATACAATACAGTAAGTGGCATCTGAAGGGGCTGATCACAATTATTTATATCATCTGCTGCCACATCTCCTTCCATACAATAGCCTAGGAGCAGAAGTGCTCAAAGGCAACGTGGGATGCATTGTCCTGACCCCAGGTCTTAATGAGAGCCGGGGCTTCAGCCTGTGTCTCTGACATCAGTACTCTGGCTGCAGGGCTGTAGAATCTCCTTCTCTGACTGTTGTGGTTTAACCCCAGCTGGCAACTAAGCCCCACAGAACTGCTTGTTCACTCCACGCCTGGTGGGATGGGGGAGAGAATTGGAAGAGTAAAAGCGAGAAAACTCGTGGGTTGAGATAAAGACAGTTGAATAAGTAAAGCAAAAGCCGCGCACACAAGCGAAGCAAAACAAGGAATACATTCACCACTTCCCACGGGCAGGCCAGTGCTCAGCCATCTCCAGGACAGCCGGGCTCCATCATGCATAACCGTGACTTGGGAAGACAAACACCATCGCTTCGAATGTGCTCCCTTCCTTCTTCTTCCCCCAGCTTTATATGCTGAGCATGACATCACATGGTCTGGAATATCCCTTGGGTCAGTTGGGGTCAGCTGTCCTGGCTGTGTCCCCTCCCAACTCCTTGTGCCCCCCCAGCCTCCTCGCTGGTGGCGTGGGGTGAGAAGCAGCAAAGGCCTTGGCTCTGGGTAAGCACTGCTCAGCAGTAACGAAAGCATACCTGTATTATCAACACTATTTTCAGAACAAATCCAAAACACAGCCCCATACCAGCTATTATGAAGAAAATGAACTCTATCCCAGGCAAAACCAGCACACTGATGTAATTGTATGATGTAGGAGAGTTCCAACAAGTGACCTCCTTTAGGTCAAGGACTTGAAACCCCATTTTTCCATATGTGAGGTGCCTGCACTGATGAGTAATACAGTTGTGTGTTCTGGGCTGATTTCTGCTCTCAGTTAACTTAGATCTAGATATAAGGAACCAGTCCAATGAAAGCCAAAGCAAACCCTGTATATCCATGCAAAAAGTTCCAGTTTTGACAAATGGCATTTTCATACGGAGTGATATTCTGCTGAGAAATAACCGTGAACATAAACAACCATTTTAACGTTTTTGGATGTTAAATGTGGTTGGCCTCCTTGGAAGAATCACAGAATCATAGGATACCAGGTTGGAAGGGACCTCAGTGATCATCTGGTCCAACCTTTCTTGGCAAAAACATGGTCTAGACAAGATGGCCCAGCACCCTGTCCAGCTGAATCCTGAAAGTGTCCAATGTTGGGGAATCCACCACTTCCCTGGGGGTGTTATTCCAATGCCTGATTGTTCTCATTGGGCAAAATTTTCCTCTTCTGTCCAATTGGAATCTCCCCGGGAGTAACTTGTACCCATTACCTCTCGTATTTTCCATGTGACTCCTTGTAAAAAGGGAGTCGCCATCTTCTCTGTAGCCACTCTTTAAATAGTGGAACACGGTGATAAGGTCTCCTCTAAGCCTTCTTTTCTCAAGGCGGAATAAACCCAAGACTCCCAGCCTGTCCACATCTTTTTTGTATAGCGGGGACCAAAAGTGAAGACAGTATTCCAGGTGTGGCCTGACAAGCGCTGAGTAGAGTAGGATGATGACTTTATCTCTGCTGGTGATGCCCTTGTTGATGCAGCCCAGCATCCTGTTGGCTTGCTTTGCCGCAGCAGCACGCTGTTTGCTCATATGGAGCTTGTTGTCCACCATGATGTCTTCTCTAAACTTTTAACTTTTGTTCCCCAGCTACTGACATAATTTTGAATTTTCTTTAAGGCTGTTACAAGCCTTTGGTAACTTACTGTATATGTAACTCAAACATATTCTTACGGGTTTGAACCTTGTTCAGGAAACAGTACCCATGTTTTAAGTGAAGGTTAACTTTCTTTTAGATTTCCAGATATTTTCAGCTGACTATTTCTGTTAGGGCAAAGTTGGAACCCTGCACCACCTAATATCTGTCAAAATTTGTTAATCACATGGCAAAACTCTCCTATACATTACTAAGTGACCCTATGAAGTGGCAGTAAAACCATAGTCCAGTGTTTCAACACATGCTGAGAATTCCAGCAGTTTATCTTCTTCCATCAATGCTGTGCATGGTTCAGAGAGGGGAACAGATGTATTTCCATGAATACTAGCTTTAGTTGCAGGTTCATGGCAACTGCTTTCTTCTGTGTTTGGCAGACATTTACTTCGACATTCGTAATGCTTCTTGCCTTACACCTACCCTCATTCTCTTTTCTGGGATTTTCAGAAGACATAGCTCCTGAGGGAAAATGGGAGCAAGTTCTGAGTGTTGGAGCACATGGCTGTCCCTGAGTACATTGCTCCAAAGTCTCACCCATTCAGGGAATGATTAATTGGAAACTGCACAACATGGCCCTCATACCTGGAGTCTCTTCTCCTCAGCTTGTTTTAGCTTCTGGAGTGCATCTGTTTATATTTTTTTCTACTTTATTTTATGTTAAGCCAGTCAAGAGATGTTTATTGTCCCTTGAGAGCATATCAGAATCTGTCTGACCAAAAATACTGAGCTTCTGTCTATTTAAGTTACACTTCTAAAGAATTTAAGTACAATATTTGTTATAATGTGTATTTGGAGAGCTCACAGAGAAAGTTAGTCCTATTTAATTTTACTCACACACCTCACTTTGAGTTCAGACTCTGTGTCCTTGCCTTGAAAGGCCCCCAAAGTTTTGCCCCAAGCTCTCTCTCACCTTATTCCCTATTGCATTCTTCCTCTTTATGCCACCAACACCTGTCTCAATGCTTCATTTGTCCCCGATTACTCTCTCCAGGCTTTTTTCCATGCCTGTACATTCCAGCTTGTACTTGTTTGCAAAGTCACAATCCTACTTTCATTAAAGTCCATTATCCAAAATAAAAGAAATACATTTCTTTCACCAGATTTAAAGTGAGTATGGAAAGAAACAAATGAAAAGCCCACCCAGATCCTGGTCTGAAGTGGTAAACCAGTGTCCCATTTGCTTGGGTCAAAACTGCTTGGAACATGACCAGGCAGATAAAACTGCAGGACTTGGGAGATGATCCTTCTCACCAAAAGTAATGAGAGCAGATTTATTTAAAATCTGCTGTATTGCTTAGTCAGTATCGCACCAGTAAGTAATTTCAGTATTCATTTAAGTGTTTCATGTGGCTGTCTTTTTAATATTATTTCCCTGACCCATACATAAAGGCATCAGTGCAGCCTGATGAAATTATTACTCAATGAGAACAGTAATTCTCATCTATCTTTAGCAATGGCTCATTAACACAGTGCTAATTAGAGCTAGATTCTGCCACGAGGAAAGTTGACAAAGCAGTAAAAACTTCTCCTAAAAAAATAAACGATTTTTATATGGCCTTAGGGTTACTGTCCCTTAAAAAGACTGGTAAAGTTTGATTCTGATCTGTGCTTTGCCCTCAATCCTGGAAGCAGTTGGCACTGCTCGTTTTGCTGGAGTTGCTGGCTGTGTTTCTGCTCCATATAAGGTTGCCCAGTGCTCATCCACCAAGAATCTAAATGTCTTCCAACAGCACCTGATGTGGCTAACATCTGTCCCATGCGGTCTGGTGTCTGATCTGGCTCTGGGGACGGTGCAGATGGAGTGTGATGCAGTTCCCTGTTCAATATGAGTTCTTCCTAAAATGTAAGCTTAAAATAAAGAAAAGGAAAAAAAAAAGTCAAGCAAGCAAAAACATTCTTTACCCACAGCTACACTAGCTGCCAAATTTGAGATTTTTGTTTGAGGTTGGATGTGATCTCTGTTCACTCCTTGCCACTTTCTACTCACTGGACAAGACCAGCAGTGGTGGCACAGAAGGAGCAGCTGTCTGCCTGCCCCGACCCAGCGGACACAGGTAGGGTGTGTTCCACCCTCTGCAAATGCTATCCAGGCACACTGCGGGGCTCACAACCCAGTCTATAAATGTTTCACTTGTTTATTAATTATTTAGTTATAAAAGTATCATGGAATTTAAAAACATGCTTCACTGAAAATCTGTCCTAAACTTTATTCACTCTGAGATGTGGAAGTGGAGGCATAATGCACAACCTTTAAAAGATTAAAAAACTTTCATCAGATTTCACTCAGGAAGACCCTCTCCCTTGCCTCTTAATACTGCAAAGCAGATTGGCGCTACACAGAGAAAGCACTGCACCAGAAAGTTTGTTTCCTAATCCTCTGACAGGCCACCTAATTTTTTTCTCTGGTGTTCTAGAAAATAGACAAAAAAAAAACCAGTCTCAAACAATATAACTGCTAAACTTAGCACTGTCAGACAGTACAAGATCAGAGCTATATGTTGTACTCTGGACCTGGAACTGCCGTGAAAGATCTTCTAACCAACTCTCTGCTTAACAACACTAAAAGATTCAAGGGGAAAATTGTTTGTTTTCCTCATTGCTTTTTAAAGTTGATTAGTCTAGTGGGCATTAAATCTTTCATTATGAAATTTCCTTTCAAGATAAAATATTTGGTTTCAATTTTGCAAAAAAACTTTTAATCTTTCAAAAAAACCTTTACTTTACTAGATTTGGATGGCATACGTTATCTTTTAGAAACAGGCAGGAAAGTCCCCTAGGAATTGCAGTGGTGTTTCCCAGTATCCCTTGGGGGATTTACGGGAATGCTCACAGCCATTCCTGCCTCATCAGTTATTTACCTCCCAGATTTAATTCTACTTGTCTATATGAAGATTTCTTCTTCCTCTCATGCCATCTTCCTTTCTGTCATTCTTCCTTATTTCCTTAGTTCCATTAAATGGTCATGAAGAAAGCAACAGCTGTGCTGAAAGCAGCTGGAGTGAGGGGAAGGAGTACATTCTTGTCTAGTTTCCTCACTGAAAATGGGAGGGAAGGAAAAAGGATGTCAAAGAAAATAATAAACAGGAATTTTGCATTTCAAAACTAACCTGTTTTGTAAAGTCTCAGCATTATTGTCTGCACGTATATAGAAGAATCTTAATACAAATGACATCACCTGGGTTGGCTTCAAGGGCATTTAGAAATGCCACAGTTCTTTTAATTTCTCCATAATGCTAGCAATTTTTTTAGTAATCATTCTATCTGAGATTTGCTGGAGTCAGCTGACAAAAAACAATCTTTCCTCTCAGAGAACAAATGGAAGACTTTTCAGCCTTTGAAATATCCAACTCAAACCAAAGCTTGCTAGCAGAGAAGTGCACGTTCCATGGGAGGGTTAAGTGGTATCTGTAGTCCCAACAAAATTAACAGAAACATACAGCTGAAGTGGTAAAGGTACTGGGCATTGGATGTTGACCAAGATTTAATCATTACGTACATTCATCCTTTTAGTACTTACGTATAGGAGAAAATGTGTTAATTCTATGTTAGACCTGTTCTTCATTATAGGTGAACACCCTCACTATATCAATTTCTGCCCATTGCTTCTTGCCCTGTCATTGGGCACCACTCAGAAAAGTCTGCCTCCGTATTCTTAACTTCCATCCCTACCGGTTATTTATACACATGTATAAGATGCTCCTGAGCTCTCTCCTCTCCAAGTTGAACAATACCGACTCTCTCAGCCTCTCCACGTAGCTCACATTCTCCAAGCTCTTCATCATCTTTGTGGCTTTTCACTGGATTTGCTCCAGTATATCTGTGTCCCTCTTGTACTTGGGAGCCCAGGACTGGACCCAGCACTCTAGATGTGGCCTCCCCAGTGCTGAGGAGGAGGAAAGGGTCACAGCCTCAACCGGCAGGCAATGTGATGCTGTTCCTGACGCAGCTCTGCAGAGGCTGTTGGCCCTCCTTGCTGCAAGGGCACATTGCTGGCTCATGGTCCACCAAGACCATCAGGGCCTTCTCCGCAAAGCTGCTTCCCAGCCAGTCAGCCCCCAGCCTGTACCAGTAAACACCGTTATTCCTTTCCAGGTGTCTGTTTCTCCAGGTTGCTGACATCTCTCTGGAAGTCAGCATAACCATGTGGTTCATCAGCCACTCCTCTCAGTTTTGTGTCATCTGCAAACTTGATGAGGGTACACTCTGTCCTGTGGTCCAGGTCATCAGTGAAGATGTTTTTGGCCCCAGTATCAGCCACTGGAGTACACCATTAGTAACTGGCCTCCATCTGGACTTCATGCTCCTGACCACAACCCTTTGAGCCCAGTGCTTTAGCCAGTTTTCAAACCACTGCACCATTCACTTACCTAGCCTATACTTCATCAGTTTGTCTAGGAGCGTTTTATGGGATACAGTGCTGTAAGCCTTATTGAAATCAAGATAAAACATCAAACCCCTCTCCCTATATGCACCAAGCCAGTCATCTCATTGCAGAATGCTTTCCGGTCAGTCAGGAATGCTTCACAAATCCACGCTGACAACTGCCAGTCACCTTCTTGTCCTTCATATGTTTGGAAATGGTTTCCTGGATTATTTACTCCATCACCTTTGCAGACATCAAGGTGAGGCTAACTGACCTGTAGCTCTGCCGATCCTCATTCCTGCCTTTCTTAAAAACAGGATTGACATTTGCTGTCTTTGAGACCTCAGAAACCTCCAGCGTTTGCCATGACCTTTCAAAGATTATTGCGAGTGGTCCTGCAATGACACAGGCCAGCCATCTCAGCACTCCTGGGTGCATCCCATCGGCTTCTATGGATTTTACTTTGTTTAAATATTCCCTGATCAGATCCTCCTCTACTGAGGGTAAGTCTTTGCTGCAGACTTCCCCTCTGTTCTCAGGGACCTGGGCTTCCTGGAGTCTGGTAGTACCAGTAAAGACTGAGGCAAAGAAGGCCTTGAGGCGCTGGCCTTTTCCACATCCTTTGTCAGCCTGCCTTGTTAAGCGGCAGGGCCATGTTTCCCCTAGTCTTCCTTTTGCTGTTGGTGTATCTGTAGACGCCTTGTAATACCAGTTCAATTTTCCCCTTTGAATTTTTGTTTTTCTTTACCTAAAAATCCCAAAACAGCAAAAAAAAAGTGCTGTGTATTAAATAAAATATAAAGTGCTGTAGTGAACCTTTTATCAGCTCTTTTACAGATGATCTAATATTACTGCACTGACTTTACTATGGATAATCACTAATATCTGGTAAAATGTAGTTCTTTGCCCAGCAATAATTTACCACTGCATGCAAAGACTTCAGATATATGTAGACAGAATGCTGGAATTCCCCAAGTTATTTTTAAATTGTTATCCTACACAACCCAATTCTTCTTTATATTAGTTAGTGTGAATAAAAGCATTGTTTTATTGTACTGCAAGCATGTAATTTGACTTACTAGCCTTCAGGATCCCAGACACTAAGAGTCTCACATAGCTTCTTAAAACAAAATAACAGCTTTACTGACTCAAGTATAATGTTTTGACTGCTTGGCCGATATAGTTTAAGCAAGCAAATCACACATTTTGGTATCTCCACTCTGAACTGTAAGGTTCTTGTTAGAGACGTTATGAATTTCATCTCAGTCACAGCTTTCACAGTTGGTACCACGCTCCAGTCTCTGCAATCTACTTTGCTCGTCCCCATCATTCTTTGCTCCATTTATGCATTCCTCATGTTCTGCCTCGGATCTTTTACCCGTATTTTCTACTTGGTATGGTCTCTCTCTCGCTCTTTTTTCATCTCCACCTTTTTTCTTTTTCTGCATTGACCCTTCATTTTTAGAGATAGCACCATTTCTTAATAGGCAGAGCTCAGCTCAAACACACATACTTTCTTTCCCTATAGAAAAGTAGCTAGGGAGATGAACAACATAGGATTTCAACAGAAATGTTTACATTTCCATACATTTAAAGCAGTTTTCTTAGCAAATGTTCTATGTGCACAATCATCAGTAGCCTGATTTCTAAAAGATCCAGTGATATTTTACTTTGTTACAGTTCCCTTGAAATCAAGGGAAGGAGGCTGTTGGGTGGCTCTTGTGTATTACCATTCCTTAGAGTTTACTGTGCTGATATAGAGAGACTTTTTCAGTGAAGTGTAATGGTGTCAGTTCAGATGCAATTTCAGCTGGAAATTTGTCGTGATTGAGAGTAGTTTCACTGGCAAATGGGGATTTTCCGCCTTTTCAGTCCTTTCAGTGCTGAAGTTACTTAAAACACATGCACACCGCTTTTTTCTTTTTTTTTCCAGCGGGGAAAACTTATTTTCTCTGTGGTTCGCTAAACTACTGAAATATTTGAGTCACATTTTACTAATTAAATAGGATATTACTCTTTTCTCCCCAGCCTTCTTACATACTGTGTTGTGCCTTATACAACTATGTTGATTGTTAGTGTTTTGTATTATACCCAATTTGCAACTCGTTTTGCACAGAAGTTATTTTCTGCACAAAAAGCCAGAGATGAAAGATGAGGCTTTGTGTCCAGATTATTTATTCTCAGAAGATGACAGATTGTTTAGAAGGTTTTCAGGAAATGGATGGTAGAATAGAAACCATTATGTCATCTTTCCTAGAATGACTGAACTTGCAGTTACAAGGCTAAGAAGTTAGGATTGGCTTGTGAGCTGGTGTAAATCATTGTAAATCTTCCTCAGTCAAAGCTATGCTGAAGTAAGGATCATCCTTCTTAGTGGGTGGCAGGATAATAATGAATTGCTACATCAGGTTGCGCTAGTTTAAAGTGATTTTAAAATGTCAGCTGCGTGAAGTTTCAACAGTATTTGCACTAACCAGTACCTTTCAAAAGTCACTGTCAAGGTGATGTGCCAAACCAGACTATAACAACCCATTTATAAATTAACTTGAATACATAGAATGTGCCAGAACAAAAGGAATTAATATAAGTCAATGCATTTTCACCTTGATATAATGCCACGGGAAAGAAATAAAACAAAGTTAATCTTAAAATGAATTCAGCCCAGCCTACCAATTAATCAAGTGTAGCATCAAATAGGCTTTTAGCCTCACACAGTGTGTCCTGTTTCTTACCTAATTCTAAAAATAAATGTCCAATCACATACCTTCAGTATCCAACAAGTAGATTAAAGGCAGATCCTTGAATTTGGATCTAGATTTGAAGGCAGGTCTCAGTCTGGAAGAAAGCCCAGGGTCCCTGAAGGTCCTTTTTTGTACTTGTTTTGCATCCTTCTACTCCCCTGTTGCAGTAGCCTCAAATCCTTTCCTATCCCCTGTCATTAACTGCTTCATTCCCCCCTCTATGGCTGTGTAAAGATTTAGAGCTGGGCCCAGATTTTACTGTCAAAGCAAAATCTTACCTTGTTTCTGAGTTCCCCACCTTCCTAAATGAGGAACCCATCCTTGTGCCTCAGAATCCCTTCTATCCTACTGCATACTTCGACCCACTTAAAGCAAAACCCTAACAACAGTTTCTTGTGTCTTTTTCCAACCTTTCTGGTACACTTTCTGTCACATCCTCTTTGCTCCCTTTCTCCCCTTTCCTTGTGATTACCTGAAACTTCAGAAATCAGCTTGAACTTGTTACTGCCCAGGGTGATAGCATTTTCTATGAAGGGGAACAGCATCAAGAGGAGGGAGAAAGGCCAGAGACACAGGAGTCAAAAGGTGATGCTGAAGCCATCAAACCATAGCCATCCTTAGTGTAAAAGCAGTGAGCAGACTGCAAACTGGAAATACGAGGAGCAAGTTCATTGTACATTGGAAGAAATTTTCAAGTGTGAGAAAACTGCATGGATCCATAAAAGACTAAATTTGTCAATGCTGAAACATGTTCTCGTGAAGTAATGTCTTGCTAATTTTTTAGTAGTCAGGACTGTGTGACTTGCTACGCATTAACTCATTCACTTCCGTAGCACCTCACTTTTGAATGTCTAGTAGAAGAGGGTATTTTTACAGGAAAGCAAAGTATGAACATTTACTGAGGATTAAGCAGAGATAAACTTTGAACCTGGATGTGCTCTCCTATATGGTTGGTAGATGGTGTAGTGTTTCATCATTAAGATACAGGTGAAGAGTACCACCACATCTTGCTTGTTTTGCTAGGGTAAAGAAAGATACTTGGTTTAAGAGCCTGATTTCAATATCAACAAAGGAAAAAAAGTGAAATAATTCATTAAAAGTATTCAAAGTTCATCCTTTTATTTTTGTTTTAATGCTAGGCATAGAAGACCTGCCATCCTTATTCAGCATTTCATCTGCAGCTGAATTTTATGACAGAAATAAGAAAATAAGCTGTTTAAACCATAACCCTAAAATGACTAACATCAGTCTTATCTAATGCCTTAAGGCTTTATTTTTATAGCTAAAACATCCAACCCTTCAATTTTTTAATTTACCAAGCCATTTACAGAATGCCACAGAATCGAGAAGGTTTTCCAGCTGGCCACCTGAAGAGAAATATGGAGAGGTAACATTATTTCTATAAGTACTGTCACACCATGCAATATTTTGAATTAGTGTTCATATATCAAGATTCTAAAGAGGGCTTTGGCTATTGACCTGAAGTGGAAAGGAAAAATGCAGGCCTTCTGTGTGCATTCAAAAAGAAATAAACTAAACCCAGAAATAGTTATTTTCTCAACCTAGTAATTACACAAACACATCTTTTATTTATAAAAGTGTTCTATCCTTGACTCCTTGGAGTGCTACATAAATGCTCAGAACAAAAATGTTGGAAAAAGGCCAGATGGAAAAACAAAATGTCCATCAGAGGTAGAGCAAACAAGAATGATACACTCTAAACTAACGTTGCTCTTTAGTTCAAAAACTGGATTTGCACTCAGGAGTACAGTTCTGCTTTACGGGCCTGTTTGGATTTTTGCATTTTCTTTTGCAACAAGCTGTCGCATGTTCTAACACAAAATGCAAATTCTCAGGACCAGATTATATTACAAAGTTTATATCAACTTTTTCTTGTCATTAAAGGTAAATTGAGTATAAGTAAATTAGGTATTGGGCACAAATTATCCAGGCATTCCAGGTAGGAAATCATTGCTGTTTTGGGAGTCCTTGTTTGGAGGCATGGGGATTGTTTGTTTGGGTTTTTAACCAGCTGGGAATGAAGGTGAGAAAAATCGGGAGGAGTGAAGGCAGCTTTCTCTCCCACAGTAGCAAGCTTACATTCAGTGCTATGTAAATCTTCAGAATCATTAAATTAGGCTGTCTGTACATTTTCTTCCATGGCTGATAGCTTACTTGGTGCTTCAGCCATTGCATAAGCCCCTTGCAAGTAAACTTTACAACTCAGTGCATTTCTTCAGGATCATATTTGTTAACAAGCATTGGCGTGAGTGACTTACAGACTGCCTGTGCGCCCGTCCTTTAGAAAGAGAGGGTGAAACCAGTTTTCCCTGCTGCAGAGGGTTTGAACTAACTTGGGCAAGTCTCTCAGTTTAGATTTTTCTAAGGAAGTTATATCATGTAGGATCTACTTGCAGACCCTGATGTAGATATTTCAGCCTGGATTTTTAAAGGTACTGTACACAGTTCTGCATTATGTAGCCAGCTTTTAAGAGTATTTGGCATGCTGTGCTCAGCACCGTGTGGCCTTACTATCATCTTACTGTGCCATGAAGCTCTGAGCCCAGAAAATACCACAACTTGAGAGTCAGGGACCTCAGCCTGCGGGAAACCCATGGCAGCTTCATCTGGGTGTAATTAAATGCAAGTGAAAATAGTGGAGAGGAAATGCGTGTAGCCAAGTCAGGTCAGTAATGCCTCCATCCTCTCAGTATCTTTAATCGTGAGTTGTGTTCCTCACAGCCATCATCCTAGCATCTACAGGAAAGACTCCCTTCCTGTATTTAAAAACCTATAGTGGAAGGAATATCCATAAGGAATGTGGGAGGCATGAGCTCCACCCTGCTTACCTGACATGAATCAGGGCCTTGAGCAAAGGTGGTCTAAGCAGGAGGCAGGTGCCTTTGCCTCCACAAGCTACAGTTTCGTGCTTGGTGAAACCATTCCTTTTTCTGTAAATAATAGAGTGAAAGACAGGTTTATGGTTCATCTGTAGAGCATCTCCCCAGGGAGTGGCAGCCCAAGTTCAAACCTTAGTGTCAATCATTAGATAATTCCTTAGACAAAACAGAACTGTTCCAGGAAGATTAATCTAAGCTCTAGCTTAAAACACTGAAAACCAGAGGGGTGAGGATATACAGGTAAAAGGTGGGAAATTGGAGCATAAGACTGCAGTGAAGCAGTCCTGCTGAGACTTAAGGTGAATGTGCCAAAGCCAAGCCAAGTGCCATTGCTGAAAAGCCGGCCTTTCTAACTGCCCCGTCCTGCAAGACCAGCAAATGTGCTGCCTGCCCTTCTGCGTTAGCAGGGGGACGTCAGCAGTCGCATCAGGGGAGCAACGAGAACTCACACACCAGTACTAACGTGGTCATGAGAACAACCCTAACAGCTGGGCAAGACAGTGGACAATGCAGGCACATCCCCAAATCCAGTCCTTAAGAGCAGATTTCAGAAAATGTTAGTGTGACTTAGGTTTTAATGGAATTGATCTACAAAGACAAAAGAAGCTCCCCCTGATGTCCTTTGGATTAAGGTAACTGGTTTTCTTAGAGAATTTAAGCTTTAACTGCTTTTCCAGCTAGAGCCAGGATGGCTTTGTAAAAGCCTTGTTAAACTTTTGCTTTTATTTTTTAGCAGCATTGTATGATTATTAATTTTTAAAAAGTCACTTCTCAAATGTTATTTTTAGGAAGGAGCCACAAAATAAAAATCATAAAATTATTTTCAGGATCAATAATTACAATTAAATTGCATTTAATTATAGTAATTATTAAAGTTTTGGATTATTACACTCAAAGGATTAAATGACATAGCCTGTCACAATTTCTCACAGCAAATGTAGAATGTGTTTTCTATCACTTTCTGTGTTAGCTAGATCATCAGAGTTGGCTGTTATTTGGAGTTGTCTTAAAACTTCCTAAATTGTATGTCCACACCTCTTTTCTTTGAAAGCTAGGTTATTCACCATTATCAAAGTTTAGCTATTATAGTAACTGTATGACCTACTATAAATCTTTAGGCATCAAGGGATGATTAAACACATCTTTCCATTGGTAATGTTGATTTAAAGCACTGCTAAAATGCTATGTCCATAATGCTTTCTTTAAAAAATTGGAACTGAATTAATTAAAGAAGTTGGGTTTTTTATTTACCCAAAAGGTGGTAGAACAAAATTTTGTGTAGGCTAACATTACCTCTTGTATGACATGGTTAGTTAAATTAAACCTAATGAACTGGGGGCTAACATTTGAAAATCCAGTTAACAAGTTTTTTCCCATCAGAAGATTGCTCAGAGTTAATTAAATCAGTTTCTCTTTTTTATACTGTACATATCCTTAAATTATTTCTAAGTATTACAGAATCATTTTGCCATATCAGAGTCTGTGCATCGTGTTCAGAGATTAACCTATGAAAAGAGATGGTCATTCACTTAGTCCAAATAAGATGTAAGTTCTGAAGAAATACTACACTTGTGGGAGGTACAGTTTCTCATAATAATCTTTCATATTAAATATCTATGTATCAGTTATGTGCCACTGTTTTTTGAAAAAGATTTGCATGCAATAGTGACACAATTTTCATGGATTTATCAGTGTTTGATAAGATGGAGGAAGGTCTATGAATTCTTTTTTCTGTGTATCTTGTTCTATGTCCATCTCCATAGTATTTAAGCAGCCTGAGAGTACTTTAACTGAGTTATCTTTCATTTATAACATAAATGTAGCTCATTCTTTTTCAAATCCTCTGTCAAGAGAGGCAATTGTTTTCTATTATTCCATGTCTCTTTACAGGACGTTGATCTGTATGCTTGACCATGTCTTCCATGTCAGTCCACATCTTCAGATAAGCCCTAAGAAATTTACTTCCAGGCAGACAAGCTTCACCCTCTTTCTTTTTACTTTTTACACATTTTTCCTTACTTTACCATTTTAGAAAATGTATTTTGCCTGTGAAACAAAGCCCCAAACTGTTGAGTAATCTAGTCATAAACCATTGTTGACACAGATGCATATACAATGCAATGAAAGTTTAAAAAAATGCCTAAGGCTAGAACCACAGTGTACTGTGCACCTTGTGTATAGTTACCTTTATTATCACAGGAGACACTGATGCCTCCAGTGAAAATGGAGGCAGAATTGGTCGGACTATTTTCCATAGTAGCTAGGTCACACAGGGCTGGATAAGTCTGATGCTTTCTTAAGTACTAAGCTGGTTTGGTGAGAGTCTGCTAAGAAATCACATAGGCGCTCTGGAGAAAAGCAGGAGTCAGCTCCCTCTGCAAGAGCTTGGTGCATATGAGATCACAGAAATCAAAAGAGTTGAAGGAATTTAGTAGGTTCTACCATAACAGCTCAGGAATGAAATAAGGAAGGTTATATAGAATTAGAAACTACAGGAAGATGAAAACTGTATACCCTAGTAAATATTTCTACTTCTTTGATACAATATAATTTCTGAATTACTGTGAAGTCTTTATTGGTGTAGATAATGCAAAATAAAAAGACTATGAAATTGGCTAGCATGGGACTGGGCCTGATTACAGAAAGAATGTCTCCAACATTTTCATCATGTTTCCATAAAATACACCTTCATAAAAATGTAACTGTTTGTTAAAAAATAATTTTAGCCCTTAGATACTGAACGAAATTATCTTCATAGTGCTGTATTTCTAGTATTAACATTCAACACTGATTTTTGAAACATGCAGAATCCCAGGGCCAACACACAAAACATGAGTGAAATTGTAAATATGCATACTTTACTACAATAATTGCCTTTATAAATTTGAGTAATTTTGCACAAAAAGCCCAGCTTGCCTAACTACTTATGGTAATTCTATGTTCACATCAGGGGCCACGATTTTGCATGGTTTGGAGATATTTCTGCTTTCAAAATCAGGTCTTCTGTATTGATTTATTGTATGCAGAAAATAACATTCCTTTCAGGAAGAACATAAAAATAAGATTTAGGGCTCACAATATACTTTAAGAAGTCAGCACAATAGTGTGCTGAAATAATCCAGTGACCTAACATCCAAACAGAATGGTAAACACAAAAAAAATTGCCAAGTCAAAGACCATAATTTAAAACCAAATAAACTAAGAACTAGTTATTCTTTTAACGTCTTTAACAGCTCTAAAATCAGATTTCTTTTCCTTTTCATATCCATTCTGTTCATAACAAAACAAAGAACACCAGAGGCTCCTAAACAGATTAATGAGTCAGTGTTTCCCTGTCATTCTAAAGATCACATCACGTTTCAGGCTTTTATGTCCCTAGCAATCTTGAAGTAAATCTTTGCATGTCTCAGAACAGAAATTGTGACAGAAGTTTCTGTCAAAGCTACATCCATACAAGTGGGCATGGGTTTGTCAATAGAACTGGCATGTGATTCATGGTACGTGAATTGGTACATGATTTATGCCTGTAACTCGTTTGGCTTTTCAGCTGGTACCCCAGAATTTTATAAAAAGAAATGTAAATAAGCTTAGTAATATACAATTTCATGGCATACATAAGCATTTAGCTTCAGGTTTTAGCTTGGGGTTCATCTCAATTAAGATTATAGATATGGGTATATATATTAGGTAAATCATGGAAGTTTTCCATCACTGAAGAAGGGAAAAAGGCACCTTATGAGGGTGCATATTCTTCTTATTACCCTCTGGAAGTATCTGTTTCTCTCCCTTGATTAGAAAGGGAGCATAGGTGACTGAAGTTTACGAAGTAACTAATTTTAGGATGATTAAAATGATGCGAAACAGATCCAGCCCTTAGGGTCTGATAGCTTCTTGCACTATGGATCAGTAAGCTTTACACTGCGTTTGTTCTTGAGAAGTACAGTAAGAGATACCACCTCACATCACCTTTTCTGTTTACCAACCAGCATTTTGGGCTTTGTGAATTATTGAGTATTGAATTTAAGAAAACACAATGAAGAAATCAAAGCTGTGAAGACAGTAGAAGAAAGCAAAATGGACAGATGGTCAATTTAAATCTAGATTGTTGCAATTTTATTTCCGTGTTCTGAGAAAAAGATTAAGAATGCAAGAGTCAGAGACCAGTGGAGGCAAGAATTCTTTACTTGTTCATTTGTTTTGTAATATACATAATAGTATCACTATTTTACCCCAACGTGGAAATGACTACTTTTAAGTATGATGTGAAACCAGATTTTAGTGCAAGCCTTTCCATTTCAAAAGGTTTGGATCCATCAAAAGGGTTTACTGCATGGTACAAGTTATTTTAAGATTTGTCTGTGAGTCCTGTACAATGGTATTACTGATATTGTCTATCTTTGTTTTGTATTGTGATGTAAATGTTCTTGTAAGAGTGGAAAAAAAGTATCTCTGTCATAATCCCTCTGTTCCTTTCTGTAACTCCACACTTTTAAGGAATTTGGTTTCCTGAATTTGAACATATCTTCCTGTTTTGCTCATATTTCTTACACTCAGTAAATCACAGCACACAAACCCACGTTAGAGTTGCCTACAGGTTTATAGATTGAAAACAGCACAATTACTTCAGTGGTACACAAGCAAATAACTAAGCTAACCGGAACTTCAAGACCAGCTAACTTGATACCTTTTTGTGCTGCAAAAACACACCACCGTTGCTTACCAGATGCAAGCATGGTGCCATGCTGAGCTGTGTGGACCTACGTTCTTGTCTAGAGTTCATCCAAGTAGACCTAACATGGCAGTGGTTCATGCAGTTGACATGCAAGTAAATTTAGAAATGCAAGAAAACTTAACTCCCATCCTGAACTAGGCATCTGCATGGGATTGAAATTCATTGCCTGGTAACTGCCACATGGATGTATAAAAGTCTGAGATCCCTTTTGAGCATGGATAATTGAATCACTCTTTCCTTTTAAAATATCAGAACACAAAAGGGATGGAGACAGTCTGTACGCATTTGCCTAATGCTCTGGTTCTGGTTATCCAAAGAATAAGACTTGGACACCCAGGCTCAAGGATTTTCTCATCCTTTATTTCTGGCTTGAGAAAGAAATAAGAGTTCCTTTGGCACAGCAGAATACAGTGTTTCTAAAGCTAAAGAAAGAGTGAATGTCAGCAGTGTCCATCTTTTGAGACATTGTCCTATATCATTTACTATTAAGTCCAGTGAAATCCAATCCAAATGTACTTCTTCCCAGCCAACTCATTTTTTTTTTTTCTCCTGTCAATGACTGGTGTTAACTGATTGGTATTTTGATAAACATGTGAACTTTTTAATAAATCTGGCACATTAGAAGGTTTTTTAGAGACTGAAGGGGTGATATAATCATAGTTGTAATATTACATTTCTCTGCAGCAAATGGTTCGTGTCTTCCACTTTAATCTGTGCAGAAAATTTATGTCAGTTTAAGTGAACAGCTCATTTGTAGCTGAAAGTAAAATAAAGCTGAAATAAATGGCTAGTAAATTGTAATAGTCACTTACAGAAAGTAGGACAGACTCTTCTAAATGAAAAAATATTTTGTTCCAATAATATTCAGAAGGTTCAGCACTATAAGGTTAATTGCTTTACCAGAGGCTAAAGTAGAGTCAAGCCAGCCCTGTTTCATTGTAAACTGGATCACTGGTGGAGTGATCAAGATGCATAATATAAATGTAGATTTTGACATCTTCTGGCATTCATTATTTCTGGTTAAGGAGCACCTCTTGGGGTCTTTCTGAGTTTTGTAGAACCTTAGCAGAAGAATACAGGCAAAACTGCATTGGGAATAAGTAATAAAATGTAATTCCTCTGATTATACAAACATGGACTCAAAATGGATCTGAAGATCACTTGCAGTGAAATCTAGCTGACATCCAGGGTATTGACACTTGTAGTTCTAACTTGAAGCATTCTTCTGAAAACTGACAGAAAGGCTGCCACAAGGCAGCAGTTCTAGGTACTCATAAAAATACACACATCTCTGTGGACATCTAAAGATGTTAAACAGTTCTGTAAGAAATAAGTAGCCAGGTATGTTGTTGATCACTAATCTCACTAATCTACTATTAGTTCTTTTCTTTTTTTTCTCCCACAGGTCATCAAATTTATTCCCTGTTCTGTCTCACTGTTACAGTCATTAATCAGGTGTAAATTCCTGGAACATACAGTCCCATCAGACTCTACAGCAAAACTCTGCTGATGTTTGTGGATCGGAATTTTGTGCTGAGGCACATGCAGAGCCATGTTTTAGCATGAGAAAGAAATACAGTCAGACTGTAGAACAAAACCATCCGTTGGATTATTTGCATGTTCCCTCACACCCTGGAAGCTAACAATACTATGTGAATCAAATCAATTATAAATTAAAATTAACAAACTTATTTTACTATTACCACAATAAATACTTTTTAAAATGTAACTTTTTTTATTAGTAAAAGCACTAAGCGACTAAATGCTGCACACTCATGTCAAACACCTGGTCTAGTCATCTAATTTAGTCCTGCTCTTCAAATATCAGTTCTGTGCACTTTCATCTTAAATGTAATAGTTCTGGACCTGATAGCTGTGGGCATCGTTTTTGAATGTGAACCAGTGTCTCTCTTTCAGACTGAAACTACAACTTGAAGAAAGAGATTTTCCTATAATGAATTAGCAACTCTGCAAAGCTAATAATAATGCATTAAATGTGAAATTATATATGCCATGCTGCCGTTTTCAACTTCTGTAACTGTTTTTATACATAGAATTACAGAAAACATTATACTGTTAACTATGAACTGGGTACTGAAAAAATTCATTGCAAGGATGGATTTTCTGTTTCTGAAAGCTACTTCATAGACAAAAAATAGAAGTAGTGGAAGAACTGATGTTCTTGTTTGGATTTTCTAACACCTTAAGTTGTAATCTCTAATGGAAACTTTTTCTGTTTTGGGGGGAATTCATAATGTATCTTTCTCTCCAACATGGATTTTTTCGCATCTAATTTGAGGTTAATTCACACTCCAATCACTCCCTCAGTGAGTATATTAATAGGTTGTTCGTATTTAGCAGTAGTCGTTTAAAAAAAATTTGAAGAACTTGTTAGACTTGATATCATGATTTATCTGTCAAATTTGGTAGACTTTGGACAATGGGTTCAAACATTGATTGGGAATTGACAGATACATTCAGGATTACCATAGGAAACCTTTTCTTACAGAAACTGCCAAAGAAATGCAAAAGTGAGGACAGTCTGAATATTGCAGAAAGATGAGGGGTTTCTTCAATGTTGGCCTAAACTGGAATTAATCAGTAAAACCAGTTTATGGTTCTTTAAACTGAATAATCAGTACTTTATGAGTAGTTGGCCTGTGGAAGCATACTGTCTGCCCCGACAGCCCTGATGTCTAGCTGGCCTGAAAACCTCATGAGATGAGCACTGTGGTGAGCCACCGGCTTTCCGGCCCCAGACCTGCCACATACTTCGCCTGCAGAGCACTTCCGACTGCTCACTGAAGCCAGGAGATATGTGCAGGCATGCGGCATCCCACCAGGCTCTGGCTATGCCTGCCACCACAATCATAATATAATTGTTGACACAGCAAATCTGGTCTTTCAGAAGGTCTCAAGATGGCCCTCAAAATGCACTGAAATCAATGGGACTATTACAGCCAATAAATCCCAGCTGTGACATTTTCTGAGGTGTTCCAAATTACAGATGAGGATTTTTGTGTCATTTCTACTTTTTTCTCCATCAGGAAGCAGGTGTTTTCAGGCAATCAAGAAAATATTTTAAGTATTTAAAAGTGCATGTGTCTCACTGAAATTTAAAACTGTCTGAACTGATGCAGAGCTGAAAATGTGATCATCGTTTGAATAATCTGAGTCTGGCCCCTTTTAAAGGAAAGAAAGAATGCAGTTACTATCCCCATGTCTCTTAAATTTAGTGCATTTGCAAAGTATACAGAATATAGCTCCGAATAAAACCAATTTAAAAAGTAGAATTTATTCTTCTACCATTTCCATGTTTGTTTAAAATATATCCGGTTTTTACAAACAACAAAAATTTAAATGGCAAGTTGTTTGTTTCCCGAAGCATGTACATATTTCCTTAATGAATACCAAAGATGGAAGTATTCAGAAATAGAATAGACTTTAAATCATTCTCCTAATGACAAATCAAAGTTTAAAGAAACTATGGAACAGCTGAAAGTTATCTCCAATCAACCTTATCTCTGAAAAAGTGATTAAATCTCTGACACAAACTGTTAAATCTCCTTGAAAAATTGGTTGGATACACATTGAACTACATAAAAAAAGCCTTACTGCTTATTTTCAGGCAATTAATACACATTGACTTCAGTTAATAATTACATTCTACTCATGTATTTCTGACTTCTCACACTAATGAGGTTTATCATCACAAGAAAGGTTAAGCAAAGAATTTATTCCTTTTGGTTTATTAACCACACTGCAAAACAGAAAAAAAATATTTTCAGCTTAACTTAAATATTTATATGACAATAACTGAAAGTTTCACTGATTTTAAGTGAGGTTCATACCATCTTTAACTGATTTTTTTTTTTTTTAAAAGGGGAAATTTTCAAGTGAAAAGTTAAAGTACTTTTCATATGTTTTACAGGCAGTTGTTTTCAAATAATTCATTTTTACTTTAATACACAACTTTTCATCTGAAATAATTGATCCAAAGTCAGAAAAATTCACAAGTAATTCCAATAAAATATTTTTGGTGGCTAGTATATCATTAAAAGATACATACAGTCAACAGATGATATATAACCAGTTGATTGTGTATAAAATCAATAGATTATAGATTCTGAAACATTTTGTTCAGCTTCGCTGAGGGGACAACTAAAGAAATACAGTTCCTTCTTTACAGATGGAGAAATGAAATACAGAATAGGTCATCTTATTCCAAATTTGATGATACACCTGTTGATATCATCTGATCTGGTGCATTAGTTCATCATTAAATTTTCAGAATACACAAAAAAAACCCAACAACACACACACACGCACACACACACAAAAGCCCAAAACAGAAAGCAAAAATAAACCCCTAACATTTGTGATAGTGGATTTGGTCTTGCCAAATAGAAGTGGGAGGGAAGATCAGTGCATACAGGCATCTGAGAAACTGGCAATTTATTTCCTCTCTTATCCATTATGGTAAGTTCCAGGTCAGTATCTTCAGCAGAGCAGGAGTAGCTGCTCCTTTCAAGTGTGGCAGCTGGGAAAAAAGTGAATTGTTCAAAGGCACTCCCCTCCCCTTATATTTCATCTTAATTCGTTTATCCAGTGAGCAAAAAAGCTTTTATGCTTGGTGGCCAAGCGTTTGCTGTGTAGGCAGAGCAGTGCAAGCAACAGTCGGACTTGTCAGTCCCAGGTGTGGTGGTGTGCAAACCTCCTCCAGCCTCTTCAGGCTCATGTAGCAACAGCCTTTAATGGTGCATAATTGTGCTCTTCTTGGGATTATTCACCTAACATTTAAAAAAACGCACACAGGAGGCTCATTAAGATTTCCTTTATTTGTCTCAGTAGCTATTGGCTCTGTTCCTCTTTATGATGATGTAAATCACTTTTCTGAAGGGAGTTACATTAGTGTAAAACAGCTTGGAGAGGAAAATCAGAGTTGTTCAATTTCTGGGAAATGAACAATATTATTTCTCTCTAAAATGAGCAGGAAGGCTTTTACGCATTGATCTAAACTTCTTTAAGTCTCACCTTTCAATATTATTGTATATATAAAAATAGGAAAGCAATACAGTCCTAATCTACAAGGAACTGATGCAGAGCTGCCCATCCAAAGCAGGCACTATCTACAAACGATCCTCTTCAAGGCATTATGGTTTCACCCCGTTGGGCATGAGACACCCCTGTCAGAGAGATGCTCGAGATCTTTTTCAGTTCCAAACGGATAAATCGTGCATGTGCAAAAAACTACATCATGTGTAAAACAGATGAGTCCAGCTGAACCCATACCCATGATATACAGATTTGTTTATTTGAGCTTTATGCACAGGGAGGTAGTTGCTATATTTCAGGATTGGTGAACAGCTGGAAAAGCAGCAGGTTGCCACAGACATATGGGAAAGAACAAATTCCTATGCTTTTTGTATCATATGCAGGGTTCAGCTCAGATGCAGTGTTAGATGGGACATCGGAACTTTAGGACCAGTAAGACAGAATGGAGGTTGGGAGTGAGGACTGGCCCCTTTGGCCTTTAAATGTTACTGTCCATTTCATCAGCAACTTCTCACTCTTTTCAGTAACCTCATCTGGGCTATTCATGTGAATAACATGAGCAGGCTATCACCTTAACTTGATTAGTTTGCACCTTAAAGGTAATTAGCTCCTTATGTTCCTTTGCTAGGGGCAATCTGTGTTACATTCCAGGCAGCTACTACACAGTTGCCTTCCCTTCTGTCCATACACCCTTTTAGGTTACTCCGGAAGGTAAATTGTGCTCTAGAATTATTGCTGCTCTGCTCTGTAGAGAAATAGGTTAATGAAAGTATACTTTGGGGGGGGAAAAATGAGGTATTTGAAGTACAACTAAGAACAGCTATGAGTCTGCTCATGCTTCTATTTTTGAGATTCTCTTTTTCAGAGGTCTACTTCTCGTTTAAATTCTTTGTTTTCACAGACTTACTTTTTCCATTGGTAATGACTGAGAAACAGTGTTAAATTATAGGCTGGTAAATACAAGAACTCAATTTTAGGACCTAAGGATTTAGTAAGTTAGGACCTTGCTTCTGCTTGGGTTTTGACTTTGATTTAAAAAAATACAAATTCACTTATATAGCTGTATGTTTATTCTATTCTACCCTCTAAAAGAGTCTTTCACTTTATGTCCTTCCTGGTATGGAATTGTATAATTTAGTGCTGAGGCTGTTTAAGATAGTCCTCATGCTATGGTTACTGTGGCACAGAAACAGAAAACTTGTTACAATACACATTGCTGGAGGAGGGCAACTTCATTTTGCTTTCAGAGTAAACAGTATGGGTAGGTCACCTATAGATGCATAAAGGAAGCATTAGAGCTATTATAACACTGGATTACAATTTCTCAAAAATTATATTAAGAAGCAAATTAGGGGGCGTCTTCTAAAATGTTGTGATTTAAGATGATAAGATATCTCAAAGTGAGGTCATTCTCACTGGGAATGATAATACCAGTACATTAAAGCGAAGGTCACTTTTATGTAATGTTAATCATATAAATCCCTCAAATATGACTGTTACGGTAAGGCATTTTATGGCTCTTAGCATTGTATGACCTTTATTTGTATTAGCATTATAACTAAAAATCCATTAAAATACGAGAGCATAAAAAGGTCATCTTCTGTCCTTTTATTTTATTATTTTAAGGGTTTGGGGGTTTTACCACATATTGCATACCATAGACTCAATGTAAAACATGTCTTACAGGATATTTCCTTCATGAGATTGCCTTTATAGTACAATCAGGTTAAAAAATGGAATTTCTAGATTTGGGTTTGGAGTGAAAGTATTTTTCAAGGAAAAATACTCAATTCCCTGATTGACTGTTATCCCATATTATGCCAAATGGGCATAATGCACCCATTCCTAGAAATTGTTTTGAAAAGATCTTAAATCCTTGCAGTAATATTTCTGTGGGTTTTTGTTATGGAGACTATTATAAAAACAGCATGAAAGCATAACCGTCTTATCAGGAATGATTGCAGAGCTTTTTTTTCTTTTTTCTTCCCTCAAGATTACTTTGTTGACATGACTAAATAACTGTAGATGTTCTTCAAAATGCTGTAAAAAGAAGGGCAAAAGCAATTTTAAACTATAATTTTCATACAGATTTTCTAGTATTTTTTGGAGTATCTCTCTGTGGATTTTTCAGAGAGAACAGAAAGTCCAGAACATCATAAAATGTTTTGACAGTAGATTTTGAAATGGGAAGTCTTCTAGGAGAATTACTCAAGACACACATCTAAACAGTGGTGAAGATCAAGTCTAAATTACTGCATGTTTTTCACTGTGTTTTTCATGCATGCAACAAAATCTTTTTTTACCTTGAGTGAAAAATTGGTGTAACTACCCAGTGTAGATTTCCCTTTTTTTCCTCTTGAATGGTATGTTATCCTCTGAACTCTAAATAATGGTCAGTGTTGTGGTGTTATTACTATGCATACCCTGCAGAGTGCCAGGCAGCAAGCAAAAACATGAGGACCAGTCTTTAGTGGCGCAGTTGAGACACAAGTGCTGCTGGAGTCAGTGGATTTCCAACATTTTACACTACCTGAGAATCTGGCCCTCAGTTCCTAGTCCTCAGGGAACTCATGCTTTCAAACTGAAAAAGAACACAACAGATGAGTGTGATAAATATCCCTAAATCATAGAGGAAATCAAGGATTACAATAAGGTATCACAATTTACTACATGGTTTAGTTAACAGTCCTGGGAGCTCACAGGAAAAAGTCATGGTGGATTTTAAGATGCTTTTATCAGGGATAAGCTTCTCTTCCCATGGCAAGACATACTGGTGTAGATTGGCTTAAATAATTTTTCTTCGGATGTATGCACTTTTTCTATTGTTTTTGGTCTTCGCCCTTTGATTTCTGGAAGTCTCACTCTGTCCCTTGTCTTTCTATCTCTTCCTGTGCCCACCGTTGTCTTTTTCCTCATAATACCTGAGATGAACTAGAAGGGTGAGTTAGGGTAGGGCAAGTGACAAAGGCTCTGAATGCACAGACAGGAGAGCAGAGTCCTTCTCAAATAGGGTCCAAAGAGCTGGATGTGTCTCATGTCTGATATAAGCTATTGTAACACTTCATATTTCTTTTCTTTACGTGTGAAAAGATGTATCAATAGTTTATTATATTATTTAATCATTAGGCATCATTCCAGATGACCACATCTTTGGTTTTTTTTCAAAAAAAATAATCAGCACAACTTTCTGCTAGGGGATAAATTGGTGGTTGTAGCTATTTTCCCTCATAGTGGAGCAAATAATAAGGCGTAAGGCTTTTCCACCTCTGTCCCCTTATGGGAACAATAACAAGATGAGCCTTCAGGCTTCTAAGGTCATAAATCACCTAAACAGAAAACAGGACCCATGTTTTTCCTAATTCATCATGTTGTCATTTATTATAGATACCCTTTCATCTAAACTGTCCTAGCATTATATCTTGCTCATCTTCTTAAGGCAAATCTCTCGATAGGTTTTACGTATCTTACATTTCTGCATTTACTCTTGGCTCTTCTCACATCCACTTCCCCAACTTTGTCATTCCCACCATCCCCTCTCACCTCCTGTCTACTGCTCCAGTGCTTCCTTTCTGCCGGTCCCACCTCCATATTCAGGTTGAAAAATATCTTACAGTATTTCCAGATACTAAAATCGTGTACTGTAATGGATTTCTCAGCCAATGACAAATCGAGCCTTTCTTGTCTCACCTAACTTTGAAGCCAGAATTAAATTCTTAGTAATTGATGCAGATCACCTGTCACAAACCTAAGTTACTTGTCTCTGTTCTTTGTAGCTTTGTTTTCTTCTACAGATCCTTTTTCTTTTCTTTTTTGTTAGTGTAAAATTTACTTCAGTCATTCTTTTAACTTCTTACTGTGTAAGCATCTGAAGATTTAAATATGGAAAGTTTCAAGATGATTGCTTCATTTCATTTCAGGTTACCGATAAACTGAGCTCCTCAATTTCTTATTGGAGCATTTCCAGAAAAATACTAAATGAATGCCTGGTGAATGCACAGCCTTTTATTTTTAATTCTTAAAACATGCTATATCAGGTCATCATTCATTTTTTATATTGATGAAAATTTCTGATTAAAAACTGATATATGATACAGTTAAATAACTTCATAAATGAGCTTGACTCTCAAAAGAAACCTGTAAGCTAGAACACCGAGTCAATTGATAGCTTTTATATTTGTCAAGATTTTTTACTAAGGAATAATAGAAATACCTTGAAGTCTTCAACTTTTTGAACAGTGATGTTCATTTCTAAATACAAGATGAAAACCTGAAAAAAAATATAAAATTAAAGTCTCTCTCTGTAAAAATAAGCAGCACAATACTTAATGGCAAAAAATTACTTCCTAAAAATTAAGATATCATTAGACTTTTTGAAATATTTTAGAAATGATTATTTTTACACTATGTGATCTAACACCATTATGTCTTCAACCTAACTACAAGTCATTAAAAATCATTGAAAGTAGCTCAGAATCAAAATACCATTTTTAAAAATCAAGTAAGTTCTCCATGGTACATTGTACATTGAGAGCAAATGTTTTCAGGTTTTATTGTTTGTTTGTTCTAATATGAGAAAAAAATGCATAAATGCTGCAGAACTAGGACAAATATGGGTCTATAAATAGCAATCAGTCTCAGTGAGGCACAGCAACTTAATCTCACATTTGAAGCTATTCTGAGCACAAAGTTAAGTTGAAGGACATGAAACTTGTTTTGGTTCCCACTGTCTTCCCATCACTGTTGTCACTCCAAACATTCCCATGTTCTCCACTTGTCTTATACTCCTCTAATACCTCCAAATTATCTCTCTATATTTTTCTCATTCTTGACATCTCAGGTTCCTCCTTTCCTTCCTCTGATGCTCAACAAAGTAGCTTTCCCCTTGAATTTTCACCCTTCTCATCTGAGAACCAGATCTGTTGTCTTAGGCTCCTTGAAAGACGCACAGAGAAAACACTTTTTTAAAGAGTAGGAATGTCTTTAAAACTTGCTGAATCTTTCTGAATAAAATGAAATTCTTTTAGCTAGAAGAACTGCTGTTACTCTTTCCTAATCCTGCTAAACCAGGTAGAGCTTCTTTATGGTATATAGGAACAAAACATATAGGAGTATAAATTAATATAGGACACAGAATATAGGAATATAGTAAATAGAGTAAGATACCACATAGGAACATAAATCAAACTGTCATTTGGAGCTGTTAGGTAGACATGTTACCCTTGATCAATACACCTGTCATATCAAGCTTCAGTCTACTACAGTCCTGAGTCACATCATTCGGCCGACAAACTGTAGCAAAGACCGGAAAGAAAAGGGGCTACTTCAGAGTTTCTTTTTCTGACATTTCAGACTATTTTCTTAAAAGGTAGCAGAGTTTATTCACAAAATAAAATAGGCAAAAGTCCTCAGCTTAGACTTCATGAACACTCTGATATCTCTCAGAGCTTAATACCCCCTAGAATATGCTTTAAGTCTTCTGTCTGAGGCAGTTGGGCTTAGGATGTCTGAGCCAGTCTTCAGGGAATTTAGGATGATGCATTATTATTTTCCACAGTCACCTATCCAGCACCCTGAGGTAAGATGCTGATATGCCTAATATCATACAGGAAGGCAGTGTCAGAGCTGGGATTCAAATTGTTGCCCAGTCGTATTTCTGATCCCTTCAGGCACAGAAGGCTGTCAGTCTCAAAGACTGTTACTCAAAGTGGCCAGAGCTCTACCAGTCGCTCAGCAAGAGATTGCTGTATGCATCCTGTCAGAGGAAGATAAGGAGCCGAGCAGCCCTAATGGGATCAGCGGTAGCCCACAGCTGTTTGATGCTGGTTGCTGGCTGGGGTGGCACAGAAAGGCAGGGAGCGGGGGTGGGTTTCTCAATGTTTTGTAAAATCTGGTACAATTTCTATGCTGCGTCTTGAACTGGTGTTCTTTTCTGAGATTTTCAAGTCCGAGCAGACTTAGTAGTTTGGTACACAACCGGACATGACTAGACAGGCTGTCTGCAGGTTGTCCTTCAGGCAGAGCTTGGGTGGTCCACAGAGCATGCAAGGATTGGGGTACCCCTGCACTCCTATATCCAGTGAAGGGCAGACGTAACTAACCCTGCAGAAAACCGGTATAGATTTCTTTACCATGCCTTTGTTCAAGGGAGCAAATTGGTACTTGGTTCCTGTTACATGCACCTAGAGCAGCAGATACCAACCTTATCTGCGTCATAGATAAGACCTGGAGTACAAGATCAGCCTGGTTTGTTAGCTTGGAGTCCATGCTTCTGTGCAGAGGGAGCAAAAATGATTATGAGAACAGGAAGGCATTATCCTTCCCAAGAAACCACTCCTCCATCTTAATCTGCTGCTCTCAGTGGTGGTGTTTCATGGTTTGCTGCTTTTTTACTGCACCTCCTTTAGGACTCAGTGCTGCTGGGTGGCTGGTGGTGCAAGAAAGCAGACCTGCAGGAAGCAACAGCACCAAGAATTAGAAAGCTGGCAGGGAACGGGAATTTCACAGAGGCAGTTGCAGGGTTGGACAGTGAGAAAAAAAGAAGTCATCAGCTACAGGGTTTATAAAAGATAAATGTTTGGGAGCCAGTGACCCAGACCAAGATGACTGATTCATATCTGAAGAAGGGAATAGGCTTACTTCTTGCATTTTCTTGATATAGGATCCTGGTTAGATACCACTCTGCCCTGATCAAAGTAGGTTTCTTGTACCCACTCTCTCTCTTGCAACCATTCGCCCAGAACCCTTTGTGGAAAGGAGGAATGGGCTGAGAAGCAAAACGTTCATGTTGCCGTGTTCTTAGTTTAACAGAATATTCAGTAATTTTCAAAGCCTTAAGTATTGCTTGGTTAGTAGTGGGTTTCATCAGATTTTTTTCTTCTATAGGTGTGTTCTTCAGCTTTATGTGATTTTCCTGACAGGAAACAGGCTCTAATTTGTATGCTGCTTCTGAGGCATGACCTTGGTGTTTCTTGTGTATTGATTAAGACAGCAGATACCTGAATGTTTGAGCTCTAGTAGGTCATTTCAGTATTATGCCCATTTTTAACAGCTTTAATTTGATTTTTATATAAATACCACATTGCCAAATACTTTCTTTGTCTGTCAGTACAGTTTAGCCATGCAGGGCAGTTTGCAATTAGATCATCTGCTATTCTGGAGCTCTAAAGGCACAGCTGGCATATGCAAACAACCTTTCTTTCTGTCCCTGCCTTCGCCTGTTCTGTCTGCCAAAAAGTTGGCTCTGCACACAGACCTCATTTTCTCTTTGCTACCCTCTCCTCCCCTTCCCTCTGAAGATCTGCTGGTCTATGAAGCGGAGCTATGGTTTTGCCTTCTTCATTGTGCACCATGTAGCAGTGGCGGACAAAAAACGGAATTGTAGATGAAGATATAAAAGCCCTTGAGCTCTTCTCTCTGAAACCTTTTGCTGTGACCCTTTTTCTTTTCTAAGGCCAGAACTCTATACTACCCCAGGAAATGACCGCACCTTGTGGATGCAATCAAAGCCTCACTAAATACCCTTCAGTCATTGCTACAATGTATTTCCTTTACTTTTAAGTATTGTTTTTGCTGTTGTTAAGAAATATCATGCTACACTGCCGGTAACAGAATTTGTTTCTGTTTTTCCAGTCATCCTGCGTTCTGGAAGGAAAAACTTTTACATGATCGGAAGCATCAGTCTGATGTACAAAGTTGTCTTTCTCCTTCTTAGAGGCTTTATAATAGGGATTCTGGGGTGGGCACAGAGTTTCCCTCTAAACGCACATGGTGGGGTATGGCAAGATGAGTGATATCTGCAGTAAGGGAGCAGGATGAGAACTGTTGTCCTTGATGTCCTTGTGTTGCTTGGAGGGCGGATGACCAAGTTGAGGCTCTTGTTTTCTAAGCAGACGTTCTAAGCTTGTGACAGAGAAGGCTGAGAGAAGGAAGGGGGAAGAAACCTGCTTGCAAATGCCATTGTCCCCCAAATGTCCCAAATACACAAGGGCATTCTAAAAGAACCCTAATCCCATGACTAGTCTTCCAGATTTTAGTGGGGCCACTGATGCTCAAAATTAAACATGCCCTTAGGAGCTTGTCTTCACAGAGTAATGCTAAGAAGCAGCATCTCCCATTGGCTGCTGACATTCATCTCTCACCCTGTGTGCCTCCTGAGAGTGCAGAAAAATGCTTTCTGTGAAGCAGTGATGTAATTCAGTCTCATAAAAGAACAGCCCTTGAGAAAACAGCCACAACGATTTTACATCACACAGAAGTGATGTATAGCAACCTCATCAGTCAACATTTTAACTTTCATTTACACCAACCTGTTGCAGCAACAGTGAGGAATTTAAGCTTTAAAAATACACTAAAAAGATGCTATATCACGTCATTAAAGCTGTCACTAAATTATTGCTAAAATCACGCTTTTTTATTATGTCTTTTGAAAATATATGACGCAAAAAGGAATGAACAGTAGGTTAATAAAGAGAAGAAAGAAAGCCCCAACAAAGGGAAGGGAGGGATTATGCAAGGGAACCCTATGCACCCCCTGAAATGGCCGTGCCTCTAAGATACCAATCTGTTGCAGACAGTACGGGCTGACCTTGTTCACTGGGTGACACTGAAATGGAAAATTGAACTGCAGCTTCGGGATCATAGAGGCAGCTAAAGGCCATCCGCCGCTCAGGAGTTGCCGATGTGTATTCCCGTGCTGCCCTAGTCTAATCCATGGCTAGCTGCTTTCGGTCACCTAGATAGGATCTTTACACTGCTGCAAAGGCCTCTTTCAGGCGAGTGTCTTCCTCAGTATTTTTCTGAAAAATATTGTGTCTTTTGGTCACATTTTGTATGCTGTTTAAAATGATGCAAGGAAATAAAGCTTTTTGGACATTGAACATACTTTTTCCACTTTATAAAGATCATGTATATCTGACTATGCACTGTATTGAATTCCTACGAAGGAATAAATACACTATGACAAGCAGACTTGAGCCAAAAAGTCGCAGGGTGAGGGCTTGGACTTAAGGGTTTTTTTAACATCCTGTGCTGATCACATCACTGGTCACAGATTAGTATGGTATCAAACCGTCTAGCAGTGCTTTTCACAAAATGACAAGATAGCTCAGATGTAGAAGTCTGATTTTATTTTCATCAGGATAAATGGCTTTTTAATAATTTTCCAGTAATTATTTGCTAATTAAAGAGAGAGGATGCTACCAAATCAGTTCAAAACAATAGAACTGTGAAATCGTAACTGCCCTAAGGGTAGGCTGGCTGTTCATCTAGGCAACACACGGATTATGTATGTACAACCATGCCAGTAAAGAAAACAGAAATAAATGGTATCCAGCATTAAACACATGTTGCCAGAGTTCCTGCCTCTTAGCATTGCAGACTGTCAGTAGTTTATCCCTTTGTGCGTCAGAAGGACTTGCATCTTTATAAACTGAAACCACATGCGCACACATACATATATGCTGCTTTTTTCTCTCTTCCTATTTATACCCCTTAGATTCTTTGAAGTAAAAGGCCTGATCTTTTATTATATCAAGCATGAATGTATCTCCTATATTTAGCACCCTGAAAAAAACTACTTGCACAGGTGCATCCAAAACCACTCTGGCTTCTAGCTATTGTTATCTATCCTAATTGTCTCCTAAATTGTATGGCATTGTGTCTTCCAAAGTAATTTGAATGTTGTCTGTTTCTTATTCTGTTCTTATTTCAAGTTAATTTCAGAGTTTCTTTGACATTATAAATATGTTAACGTTTCCTACGTATCCTGATTAGAGTCATTTGTTTTTCATGTTCCAATGTACTGAGTCTCTAGAGCCCTGCACTTCATGTAATCCTTTACACGTGTCTATTGCAAATGCAAAATTACTATCAAATCAAAATAATGTCTGTGAATATTTGCACTAGGAGCTATACACCCATGAAATGAACTTTAATGATTCACGTCTCCCCAGCATATGGAGGGAAAATGGGGACATCTCTGTACTTGTAAAAAATTCTAAGCTCTTTGAAGTCTTCAAAAGATATTTTTAGGCAAGAGCTCAGTTTCTGTCAGTCACAGGTATAAAAGGAAAGTGACTGTATGTGTGTGTTGTGTGCATGTATCTGCATCCATAAATGAATATTTAGTTAATAGTTCTTAATTTCTCAGCAATATTGATTGCTGAGCTACTGATTATCAGTTAGGATTATCTGTCACACAGAAAATATTCATTACTTCACAAAGATGCACAAAGCATCATGGGGTGTGACTCAAAATATCTGAATCGGGTTTGTATAGCTTCATCAATTAACATAAGGAAATCAGGACTGTAGTTTCATTATGATACAGGTATGATTTCAGAATACACATTACTCAAAATGGAAATAGTTGAACATAGTAGTAATTCTCAAAAAGAAAAAATGTTCAATAAATACTTCCGTTCTGGGGAAAAAGCTAAATACTATATTTACATCACAGGATGAGGAAAAACATTTTCTGTTTCAATTGTAACTAGAGATTAAAGAGCAGCCACTGAAGTTAAACAATTTCAAGCTACCATCTGTAGATACCTTGCATCTAAGAGCCATGAAATCAAGAAGCTCTCTGGATTATGATTTTTCTTGGAACAAATAGAGAAATTCCATAAGAATGGAAGATAATAACTATCATTATCTAAGAAGAGTAAATAAGCCAACCTGGGAAATACAAACCTACAGGAAAAGCAATGCAACAGCAATACAGACCTCAATAAAATACTTAACAAAGAAAATATAATGAAAGACAATCAGAAAGGTAAAAGGAAAATTATTCACCTGAAACACTGTTTCATTTCAATAAGAAGACAATTTCCCCTGATAAATTTTGTTCATATATTATATTTAAAATAGTCTAAGACAATGATTTAGCATTGTTAATAATTTTGATTTGAAAAAGGTGGGAATAAAAATTTACCATAAAATCAAGAGAGTTAAGTACTAGCTAGATGACACATCTCAAATGAACATGTAGAAGGAAACTTCTGCTATTCCAAAGAGGTTAGTCTCATCTTATTTTAATTAATATATAGTGAAAAAATATAAACCAAAATTTTCAGTTGACGCAAAACTTAGGGTGCTGATAAACAATGAAATAAATAGTAACTCTTATAGAAAGTGCAGTGGCAAATCCAAATATGGTCTTCAGGTGCACAGACATATATCAAGCAATAGGTAAAGTCCTTCCATTGCTTCAGTCTGTAGCGTTGATACAATTCCCCAGTGATCCTGTGCCCATTTGATGACTACATGAAGAATATTGATACAGAAAGAGTATAGAGAAATTTCATAAAGTGTATAAACAAGTGAAAAGCAAAATATAGATTAAAAGGCTGGAGAAGCTCTATTCAGTTTATAAAAAGTCAAGTAAGATTGTCCGTGGCATGTACTGATACTGTGGGTAACAAGCATAGGCTCTGTAATCTAACAGACAGAAATTAATTTTTCCACTGGCTAGATCTGAAGCTAGAAAAAGCTTCATCTACATTTTTAGTGAATTCCAAGGACTTGAGATGGATGCTTTATCAAAAGTACTTTTAAAATCAAGCGTAATCATTTGTTCTGAAAGATGACCTGTTTGGACAAGAACTATCCTTAGGGAAACCCTGGAATCTGTATTACATGTCAATGATTGCTGAGGTTCTTTGGGGTTTATGATCTACGAACTTATGAAAACCTACAGCTTGACCAAAATACCATTACAGAAATCGCATTCTAATGCTAATATCTAAAAAGGCTAGAAAGTCATACTGAAGGCTAGGTAGGGATGAACTGTTCATGTTGTTGGACATCGTTAAGGAAAGAAAAATATATTCCAGGTAGTTTAATTCCTTGATGCTAAAGTCTCATCATGTTTTGAGAAATCCTGTATGACTTAAACATTTTATTTTGTCTTTCCAATACTAAACCAAGAAAAAGCAAAAAAAAAAAATCTAATTTAATTTCTAAAAATCATTTTATTCTGAGAAATGAAGGACACAGAATGGAGGTCCTCTTCTCAGTGTGAATGGTGACAGATTAACATGGCCCAGAGAGTGCCACTTTGCTGTAAGTATTCAAATGGCATTTTTGTAAAACATCAACTCTGTACAACATGGAAACCAGATACCATATTTATCTTAGGTTAAACTTTTATCAAACTGTGCAACTAGGATGTTTGAAACTCTTCCTCTCTGTGTATTGATATACAATAAAACATTTTTAAAGCTTTATATAAGTGGATCTCAGAACACTTTACAAAAATATTCTCCTGACATTAGAGAGATCTATATTACTGTCATCTCATTTTACAGAAGGGGGTTCCAAGTGTGAGAGAAATTAAGTAATTTTCTTGATGTTGTGGAGGAAGGCGATGACAAAAATGGGACTAAAAAGCAGGGCATGTGATGCTGATGTGAACTGCTTCTGCTGGCTCAAAGTCCTATGGACACGGCCAGCACAACAAGGAAACTATGGCTCATCCTCTTCACAGGTGTGGTTATTTGGTTGCTTTCCTTCTGGCTAGCCAGAATCACAAGCCATTTGTTTCTTAATTCAGACCAAAAATACATACAGCATTTATGGACCTGTTCCTTATTGCATTTATTATTTTCTCTTCGAAGAGGAATCGGGCCAATTCAGAAGATTGCATTCTCTCTAGATAAATGTTCCAAAACAAATGGTTTTATATATGGCCTCTGATTTAGTTAAAGAGGTCCTTTGGCAACAGTCCCTAAATACTGAATTGAAACCCACTTATAAATTGATAATCTCAAGTGAACCCAAATAATAGGGTCCTGTCCTGAAATTCTAGGAGTAATGTTCAAATAAATTGGCTTTATAATAACATTACAAGTTATTTTGTAACTGCTGTGTCTCCCCTTTAGACTGCGTATCTTGTTTTGAAAATGAATGTTGAAAGACATAGTAGGGTTTGTTTGTTAAGCAATTGAAATACTATTTATACATCAGAAAGCAGTAATTTTATCTTGGGTAAATATTTCAGCTTTAAATGAAAGCATCATAATTAGAGTAAATTATACAGTGGAATTAAAAATGTAAAAAAAAAAGCTAAAAATATATTACTTTTACTATCTAAATATGATCTCGACTGTTTTATAAATAGTGGTATGGGCTTTAGATTTGAAAATTGGAAATGGTCTCTGTAATGTTGATGGTGAAAGAGAGAGAGGCTGTAATGATACTGTTAAAATGGAAAAAAAATATCCTTTTTTACGATTGTTTTACTTTTAAAAACATTGTTTCATGTCATAATTGAAGTAGCCATTATAACGTTACTAATAATGGCAAGAGATATAGAAGCTAAAAATTCTGGATATTTTTGTCTGGCCGGTAAACCCCTTTTGTACTTAGCTTCCTGACAGTTTTAATGACAGATGCCTGGTGTCAGCTGTAACACTATCTTCTCTTACTGTACCTGCCAGCAGGAAGTGAGTCGTTCCAAAATTTACTAACAGCACCACGATCAACATGACATCATAATGAGACTTGGGAGAATATTAGAATAATACATCAGACAAGCAACCATCATTAGTGCCACAGGTCTAAATGGTATACGCCATTTTTCTAACTCTTGCCACAGAGAATACAGCAGGGCGCTTTGTTCCTCTAAGGATTGCTCATGTAACAACGCAATCTTTTGATTTAAACCCTCAGAAGCATGGTTAGAACAGCTTGCAGAATAAAGCACATTGATTAAGTAATTCGAAGTACTGTAGAGGGAAATGATGTGCAATCCCTGTTCTTGTAATAAGCCCGCTTGAGAGCAGGCAAGGTAGAGCACAGCAGTGGATGGAAATACTTGATGATTTAAGGCCCAATGTTGGGAGGTGCAGAACTTCTCTTGAAGTTCTCACTGGAGTTAAAAGGCGTGAGCATCTCTCAGGAGGAGGCTTTCACTTGCCAAATATAGACATACAGCATTTTTCCTCAGGAGATTTATATTAGGCTGCTCTGCATTGTCTACAAAGCTGCTGTTCCTTTATATGGCTTGTTCTCCAGCGGGGGGATTCACACCATCTAACTTCTGGCATCTGACTTGGGGACCTAAATTAAGACTGTGGGCTTCATACTTAGTGGTGCTTCAACAGGCAACAACAGCTAGTCAGCCCTAAATATCTCCTATTTGGAAAAAGTGACAAGCAACTGGAGTAAGTCATAGTACAAGATCTTTATTAGTGTGACAGAGATTGTATCAAAATACTGTACCTGGATGAACAGACACATTTTAATCAAGGCATAAAATGGTAAATTGCAAGTATCAAATACTGGAGACAGCTCATTTCACTAAAGGTAGAGTGATGGAAACACATAAGTGTAAAATATGTTTTATTTATATGTCACAGATATGTGATATTTAAGGATTTCAGCACTCACTTCAACTTCAGCTCAACTTCAAACCACCACCTTTTATTTCAGAAAATGAAGTTAAAATCAGTTGGTAATATTTTCATTCCTTTTGGTCTTTTTGCTGTGTTTTTCAAGGCTACTCATATTCTTTTTTAATGTTTCCTTAAGTGTTAGGCTTTAAAAGTGTCTTGTGCAGACTTTTAAACAAACAGCACCGACATCAATGAGAGCTGCTAATGTCCAGCATCTCAAAAAATCAGTCCACCTTTATCCAAACCTTTAGGTTATGGGGGTTCAAATTACAAGTTTACATGCACATCTACAGTTTATAATAAGCAGTGATGGAGAGCCTATGGCATGCGTGACAGAATTAGCACACAGGGTTGTTGTCAACAGTAGAGAAACAGAGCCCCGGGGCTTACCTGCTTCCCCCACCTACCTGCCACGTGGCAAGTGGCAGCAAGGGGCTGGGGAGGCTCTGGGCAGTGGCAATGGGGGGATGAGAGGGAATTCAGAGTCCAAATGGAGAAGGTATTGGCACAAGAAATAAAATAACAAAATAACCACCATTTTATATAAGTCCTATAAACTGGGAATATAATGCATATTATCTTAATATTAAAGTGGCAAAAGTTCTTTTTACTCTAATTTCAACCTCCTTGCATGAATGGAAGAGGGTCAAATATAGGTAACCTGTAGTTACTAAGGAAAGTTCCAGGTCAAACTGGAAGATACCTGGTGAATTTAAGTGGCCTGAATCTCATCCTTACTACCTCAGATTTCTAAATGCAGGAATGAGAAAAACTAGGAGGTACTATTCTCACGCAGAGTCACAGAATGGTTGGGGTTGCAAGGGACCTCTGGAAGTCACCTGGGCCAAGCCACTTGCTTCAAGTAAGGCCAGCTGCCCAGGACCATGTCCGGATGGCTTTTTCATTTCTCTAAGGATAAAGACTCCACAGTCTCTCTGGGCAAGCTCTGCTAGCGCTTGGTCACCCTCACAGATAAGAAGTGTTTCCTGATGTTCAAAGGGAGCTTCCTGTGTTTCAGTTTGTGCCCATGGCCTCTTGTCCCATCACTGGGCACCACTGGAAAGAGCCTGGCTCCATCTTCGTTAGTTCCTTTCTTCAGATACTTGTACACATTGATGACATCCTCCCTGAGCCATCTCTTCTGCAGGCTGAACAGCCCCAGCTCTCTCAGCCTTTCCTCATACGGGAGATGCTCCAGTCCCTTAATCACCTTTGTGGCCCTTCAGAGGACTTCCTTAAGTAGCTCCACGTCTCATACTGGGGAGCCCAGAAGTGGACACAGAACTCCAGGTGTGGCCTTGCCAGTGCTGAGTAGAGATTCACAAGGATGCTGTGAAGATAAAAATCTGAAAGATTATGAGGATCTGCAATATTCTGGTGACTGGAAAACAAAATAAATCATACAAATAAACACAGAAAGAATCTGAGCTGAGACAGTAAGTGCAATCTTAATTATGTTGTTACATAAGCCTCGTGTATTTGACTTTCTGAAGAGAACAGCATTCTTGTAAGGCAGCTTGCATCTCTTTTGTCTCAGATTTCTCAAGTTTAAAAAATAAAGTACAGTTAAAAAAATCCTGTGGTGTGGAATCACATTGACACACCTATGATTTATTCAGAAGACTTTGAAGGTATTCAAGAGCATGGACATGGTGGCATTAGGATTTCTAGTTTCTCTAACAAATACAGAAAGAAGACTCCTGCTTCAGTATGGATCTCACTGTACCTGTTCCCTTAAGCCAAACGCCCTACAACCCCTGCTCCTCCTGCATGCCCCTGTCCCAGACTCTTCTCGAGCTATTGTTGATGCAATGTTCAAACAATTGGCCACTGCATCCATGTTGCCATCCTTCCACATCTCTGCTCTCCACCCTACGTGCTGAGGAACTGTTTGAGTTCTCCTCTTTACTCAACACTTCATTCAACACAAAAAGACCTCAAGCAACCTCTCCCTCTTACCCTTCTTTCCCTCTTCCTTCCCTCTTGTCTTTCCAATAACAATCATTACAAAACAAATATGCAGCATGAAAACTGTTGACCTGTATTTTGGCAATTACATTGAAAAGTATTCACAGTTTTATCTCTGGATGAAAATAGTGTCAATACCTTCACTGACTATAGCTTTTAGAAACATAGCAACTTCTCATAATGTAATATATAAATGTAGTTTCAAATATTAACATTTCTCAATTGTTTCTATGTTTCAGTAATTAGTTTCAGGTTGAATAGACAAAGGTGTGATGCATTTCTGTTTCCATCTTAACTCCCGCATTATTAGAATTCTAAATTTCAGAAGTGTTTCTCCTGATGAAACCCATTTGGCTTGGCTTCTTTGGATACTTTGGCAATAGTAAGTTGTTACTTTCGTAGGTCAAGCTGCATTGAATGGGGAATTGAGTGTTTTAATGTATTTGAAATAACGAGCAGTAAGAGCAGAGTTACAGTATTACTTGAATCACTTTCATATGCTATAGCAATCTCAATACTTGATGAAAAAGCATATCTGCATGAAAAATCCACAGACTTCAGGAATTTTTTTATTATATCTGGGAGGTACAAAAGGCATTGAAATAAAAGTAAAGTAAAGAAAAGTGGCCTCAAAACTTGTTAGAAAACATTAGAATGTTAAAAAACTCCCTGTTATCATTGTACCAGAAACATGTATTTACACATGTAGCCATATAAATTTCTTATTTTAAATTTATGCTGTGATATAATCAATTAAAGAAATATCCAGAGCATGTGGACAAACCTAAGTCGCAACTGCAGAGAATAACTTAAAATCATCTAAATTCCAACAGACAGCTATAAAAATTACTTGTCATTTTATGGATATATTCTCTGTCTAGAGGCAGATCATGACATATATTAAATAGAAAATGGAACTAGAGTATGCAGTATGTTTTCACTGTAACATTTTACATCTCAGGAAATGACCTCATGGGAAATACTGTGTAATACAAGGAATAAAAGTTGCATTCAGTCTTAATTGGTTTCTTTCATGGTTTTGTAGATACTGACTTGTGATTCAAAGAGGGCACATGCATTTGTTTCCTGTTTGTTTGTGTTTTTCAGTCACAGATGTTCTTTTGGGTACATTTGTTTTCTAAAATGCAAAAGGTTTTGTCATATCTGGCTACCCCAAAAAAGAGCATCCCTTAATGACAGAAAAAAGAGTCAAAGTCATAATGAGATCTAATCCCAGTTTAATTATTTCAGAACTGTTTGGCAATGTAAGGGCAGGAACTACTATAAAATGCTAAAACAGATGGATCCTACTGAAATCCGTCCCGGTCATTGTCCAATACTGACTTGCACAAACCTTCATTATTTTCAATATACTTGAATAACCATTGACACACTACTTAGTAGTTCATAGATCCACGTGGTCTTCTGACTTTTTAAACTTGAATGAAAGGGAGTTCTGTCCTTGCTACTAACAGATGTCATATCAAATAAAGGAGGGAAAAAACTTCTGCATGTAGCTTCTTGTAATTAAGGTACAATACGACTGCAATGGGAAAAGGTATTTCCCTTTTTATATTGCATCAATATTTTTTGATAGATTGGGGCAAAGTGGGTCCATATCAGTCAATTAATGGAATTGATGCAGTAAATTAAGGGTTTTTTTCTTTGCTTCCTTAGCGCAAAGTTCTGGTTTCTTTACTAGTGGCATAGTGATGTAGTCATCACTGAGAGAAGAACGAGGATGAAGTGTTCAGCTCTCCGTTTACATATATTAAGAATTTATATGGCCCAAATTTTTGTCAGTGATGTTGATTTCTAGGGAGAGGCTTCCCACTCAGTAGCTATTATATAAATCTCCCTGGTTAATCACCGCCTGACATTTTGCCTTGACAGGGCTGATGCCTTTGCTCAGCTAATGTCTGTAACCTGCCTTCTCTGTGTCACTTTGTTTGGACAACTTTTAGCATGAACAAAGACACTGCAAGAAGGGTGTACACATCCGAAGAGTATAAAACAGTTACTTTTGGCTGCTACACACAGCAGAGAATCTGGACAAACAAGGAAGGAGAATAAGTATTAATATGCTTAGAGCCCCCAGGAAAGCATGCAGCAAGTCTGTGCTGGCCAGACAGCTTGATGGCAGGTGTGAAAGGGTCAGCCTCCATCGCTAATCCTCTGTGCTGATGATGTGCCATCTTTATACCTTCTCATGTCAGTGTTTTTCTCTTGGAGTCACTGAGATGCCAACTATCCCTGTCTCAACAATCTTACCTCTGCCTGTCATTTTACCCTTCTTTTCTAGCTTGGTAGTTTTTCACAGCTCTTTCTCACAACATAGCATTTTTCTCAGAAGTTTGAGTCAAGATTATACAACCATGTTATATTGAAAGCAGTCCTTGAATCGCAGACAGTTCTGAGAGGACCCCTAGGAGAGAGGTTACACACCAGTGACACTGGGAGACGGACACTATTTAGTGATGGAAGCTTCTGTGTTTTTAAGTAGAAAGGATGAAGTGCTGTTCATCCCTAGCTGTACAATAGCCAGGCTTATGTGAAATTAAAATGGCCAAAGCCTCACCTTTATCATGGCTAAATTTTAGGGAGAAACTCTAAATAGAGGCAGGAAGAAAAGTCAAAGTACCTCTCAGCTTGCCCTCAAACATAGACCTCAGTGCACCATGTATTTCAGAGCCCTCCATTTTCCTACAAATTCACCCCAAAGAATTTCTCTCTCACACATTAAAGGCTCCCCTGCCTAGGAGATTAGAAGACCATCTGCTCAGGTTTAGACAACACAGTAGTTAAAATGCTGGCATCCTTCCTGCTCTAGCACTTTCATGACTGTTGCCACCAAAGGAGGTGAATAAGAGATAGCACCTCCACGTGTGTGAGGTGAGGGAGGAATGCTGAACACCGACAACATGTTAATGAGTAGGAGAATGTGTAGATGGAGAAGAAGGGAAGGATTTAGCTGGCATAGCAGAATATCAAGTGAGAAGCAAATGAAAATACTCTATCCAAAAACGAAAGAAAAGGAATTTGAATTCCATAGAGAAAATGAGAAAGTGGAAAAACGGAGTAGTCGAAAGGAAATGGACTGAATGCTATAGTTGTGCCAGGGCTGCTTCTGAGAGGCTCCAGAGGGATGAGACGTGTTCCTCCAGAATAACTGAGATGTCCAAAGAGAATAGGTCACAGATCCTGCCTAGAAATTAAATGAAAAAAAGCAAGAAATAAAACGTCCTAGTATAAAATATTTGTACTATACCATCATTATCATGCCAGAAGAGTAAGCTTTTTATATGCAGCATAACTCAAAATAAGGAAAGATAGGCTAAGATATGTATGTAGAAGCACACACAGATAGGTATCAGTGATTTAAATCATCAGTGAACATACAGCAGGTAAAATTCATGTCAGACAGGCTGGATGCCATCTGTCACAGTTAGGTTTCCAGAGGATGACTGGAAATAGGTATTGTCAGCTTCCTGGTTAAGACCGTCTATTTGAATATTCAAAAAAAGTGTTTCTCTGCTATTACAGTCATCATTTCAGTTTACATTTTTTGTCTGTAGACAGTAGAAATACGTCAGTATATCCTTAAGAGGCTTTGTGGCATAACAATAAATGGTTCTGTTTTATTCTTGAGACTGATTTATTATATTTCAAATCCTTCCTAAGGCAATTTCCTTTTTTTGAATATACAGTATGTTAATCTGCTAGTCTCAAGCTCTGTTTCTTTCTCTCTGCACTAAACCTGATGTTGATACTATCATTCTCCTTTGGTTCCAGGAGAAATAAAAAGTTAAAAAAAAGAGTTTTTTCTAGATAAACTCCTCAACCTTTATGCAGGGAAAAAAAAAATATAAATACTGAAAAACACTTTAGTGGACTAATATCACAAACGTTTTTAAAATTCATTAAGCATTTAGACAAATTACTTTATACTTCCTAGCTTTGTGTAGTCAAAATGTATAAACTCAAAAAGACTGTGATGCTGTAATGGGTTCCTATCCAGAAAAATCTTAGCCATTAGCAAACCAATGCTTTGATCAAAACTGGCTGACTGATCTGTGAATGAGGTGATACGATATGATGCATGAATTAAACCATAAACTACTGCATTACTTTTGTGGCCACTTTCAGTTTCATCCCGTGCTATGTATTTTAATAGGACTTGTGCACACAATTTCAAATAGAGTAAAGCCAATTAAAATGAAGAAGGGGTTGTTTATGATGCGTGTGTATTTTTACATTAAATAACAGCTAATCCATAAGCCACACATATTACATTCGCTGCTTCTCTGCCAATAACAAAAGTTATTAGAGCTTTTAGTTTACTCTTTTAGTCAAGCAACAATATATAATATGATACTTCTTCCAATACAGTAAACTTAGAAGTCCCCACTGAGTTCAATTATCATAAGACAGAAGCTGTGGAGAATTTGATTTAAAACTGCATGTTTTCATTTAAGAAGAAAACCAACCCTGCTACCAGGAAATAATAGCAATGTATATTTAAAAAATTGTCTTGTGTTACTTTTCATGTATTTTTACTGTAAATCTGATACTATTATCTGTTCTGATAACAAGAAGTATACATTCATGCCTAATAACTGCTCATGTCTTACAGTTTCTGCTAAATAACCCAGTAATTTGGCTAATCTATTTTTATAAAAGAGTATATTATATCTATGTATATAATTATTTATACATTATGTAGGAATAATAGTTTCCTTAAAAAGCCTCTGGGATTATGACTATTTGAAAGATGAGAAGAGTATTGCAAGGCTAATTGGGATAGATTAAGAAAAGTATTTTTTAACCAATATGTAACACTATTGTAATAGATCATTAGCTGATTTCTGCATAGTGCTATTTTCATAAATACGCTTTTTATAATGTATATTCTTTGTGAATCTGCTCCGTGGTATGTATCAACTCCATATTTGGTTTTGTTTTTCTCTAGTATGAGGAAACATCTTTTACAAAAAAATGAATGTTCCTCTTATTAGATGTCTCATATTGAAATTTTAATTTCTTTTAAACATGACTGATAGCAAAGCTTTGTGCTGTAATTTTGTCACACTGTTTGAGTTTTAGTTAATAAAATAAGCATTTGAAGAGGATAGGCATCAATTAAGGAGCTAAAACTTTTGTTTAGCAGTCATTCAAAGTTAGACATTTTAGTTGGAATGGTGTTGTACTTCTTTTCCATGCTCTAGTTGTAGGATGAATTCCCTGAAGCCATGGAAAATTCAGCTACAGTTGAAACTCTTTTTTGTCCTAACAAATGAACTTTAAAGCAGCAAAATCTGCACTGTGGTGTAATTGCCGAAAGGGGAGATATAAGTCCAGTTTCATCCCTGTTTGGACCATAGTGTCATGTTCAGAATAGAGACCCAATATTTTCAATGAGCTTTTCAATGATACTGTTGTAGTACTTTCAGCTGCAGGACTCATGATGTTTTGGGTTCTTGACTGTCTTGGAAGGTATAGTATTAGAAGAAATTACTAAAATTAAAGCGTGTATATGTATAATTTTTAAAGTGTAAAATTTAGCAACTAAATTCAGAGCAGGTAACTACAGCACAAAAATGCACAGAAATTATGATATAAAAGGTGGTTCCTGTAATACATGATATTAAAATATTATGAAATGGGACAATAACACAGAGGAGAACATGTTAGCACATCACAATATTCAGTAAAGTAATAAAAGAAGAAATCAACACACATATAAATGGAAGAAAATTAAAAATGCATATCTTGATTGACTACAACAAGATAAATAAAAATCCAAATGTTTAACAACAAACGTGATCCTTAATGGGAATAAGGTTAAAAAGCAGATTTAAGTTTTGTCCCCTTGAATACAGTCTGCTACCCAGAAAAATAAAAAAACAGCCATTAATAAAATAACAGTTTAAGCAAATAATGTACATGGAAGTTTTAGATACCGCAGATAATTTTTATTTTGTGAAGTCAAGGTCTTCTGTGACAAGGTCTGGAAGAGAACTGCTGTAAAAAACAGATTTTTTTAATTTTCTTATGGCACCTTGTATGCTGACTTTTAACCACTTCTCTTTGATTTCTGTTCAAGGTTACGGAAAATGTTAGGACAGAAAAGGGTAGGACAGACAGAAATGTACCTGAACTGTCTAAATATGATTCTTGGGTTCCAGCTGAAGCACATTAGTAATACATTTACTTATTGATAGATGGTTTCTTGATGTCAACTAAACATTAATGTCCATGCTGTTATGGAACCACTAGGTACTTTTGATAGTCTGGGTCCTAAAATTGGTGTGGACATGCATGTGAGAGTGGACAAGGTTATCTACTGTTCCCTTCATTCTTTATCCTCAGACTGAGGGAAATTAGTGTTGGGCAATTTCTTCACACTAAATGTTCTGACAGGATGCTTAAGATTCAGGCTGCTGCAGCCTCTTTTAAATCTTAGGATATATTAGATTGCTAGGATTTGGTGAGGAGACATCAGTTGAAATATGAGTAGCATCTTGATGAGGCCTAGTTTTACATCTTTCTCTTATATTAAATATTCTACTGACATCAATCAGGACACTGATGAAAGCAAATTGCCTTTTCATGTCTGAAGGAAATAAAAAGTGAGGAGATAATGGTGGCATGTGGGTATTTTGGCAGTTTTCTGAATCTAGAACATTTGCCAAACGTTTGGACAATAAAAAGAATTATTGTAGTTTCCTTCATTTTCAGGTGTTTTGAGAAAATCTAATGGAAACTTTCCCAAACAGAAAAGATAAAGTTCTTCTCATGGAAGACCGTGTTCTTTTCATATCTTTTCAGATATGGCCCCTAGTATCATGGCCCATGCTTTTGCTACCTTCAGGCAAGACTAGTTAAATATGCTTATTGTGGGCTAAACTGAAGAGCTAAATGGTGGAGAACTCAGTGACCACTTGTTACGGTGAATATTAGACACTACAGCTCCACAGTTCACATATTGAATGACACAATGTTGGCTTTGATCACTAAAGAACTAAATAATCTCTCCTACTTGGAAGAAGAATTGCTGTCTCAGTTTTAATTTCTTGTCCCTTTCTGCATTATAGGGTACAGACAGGTTCCATGGTGAAAGGGATTCTTCTTTAAAATGTAAAATAATTGGCTATCACAGTAGTTTTCTCCAAATCCTTTTTAATAAAACAAACACACAAACAAAAACAAACAAGAAAACTCCAGCCAAAACCAGAAAAAAACCAAACATCATCTTCTTAAACTTCACATAAATTCAATAAAAGATTTATTGCAAAATATTAAAATAAGGAATAGGGAGAGAGAATCTGGACCATCACATCTGAAGGTCTTGCTCCTTCACAGCTCTCAGAATTCATGTAAGAAGTTTTTTTCCCCGTAAAGGAATTCGTCAAAGGAATTGCCATCTGTGTTCCAGTGAGAGTAAATGCATTAGTATGAAATAATCAGTGAAGCCTAACTAGTTCATTAGGATGTGGCTATACATACAGCAATAACCCAGTGAGGAGTCAGTATTAAATGCTGACAGCCCACAGAAGACACCTACAGATAGAAATTGTATGAACTCTAAGATTCTTTCTCCTGAACTAAAGTACCATACACGAGTCAGTCCCATCAGACTATCTGCTCTAAATTCATGCTATTTCTTCAAACAAAACAGAAGCAAAAGTAAACTAAAAATGCCTAGGCACCTCTAGACTCATAGCTGAAGAAGTAAATGGCCACATTCCTGGAGTACTGAACCACAGCACTCTGACCTAGTTCATTACTAGAAAAAAATAGCTTAACTCAAATCCTGACAAACTAAAGCTGTTAAGCGATTTCATCCTGCTTCGTACTGCAGTTCAATTTTACCATAAAATCATAGCCACCACTTGCCAACACATCACACCCTATCATAACTCCGCACAGCACGAGAGAACTGCAATTTCCAGCAATGGGCTATCATTTGCTGTACGCCACCAAGCACGCACACTACTGTCGTGTGTGTCTGGCTGCCTGCCAGACCACTTCAGCACTCCACGACACTTCGTGTCCAGCTCATAACTCACCCTACTAGTATCAGCACACCATAATGGACATCATTGTGTGAAGAAGGATTTAGCACAGCTGTAGAATGATGCAGCTGACACTCTCATCGTGATACATCACCTTATAAAACCAGTAATATCCACAAGAAGGGAAATAGAATTGGCTGGCCAGAGGAGGGTGCAGCCAACTAGCCCCTATTGTTCTCAAAACCTCTGTATCACATTAACATGTCAGATTTCAGGCTGGGTTTTGGAAGCTGAAAAACATAATGCAACATTTCATATGTAAAACCGTTGTAAAATTCTTAGGCCAAAGTCTGTCCTGCCTTATACCCATGTAACACTGTTGAATTTACTCTGCACAGTTAATGCGCAGCAGGTGTGCGATTTTCAGCAAAATGTTCGGTGTCACATTATGTTGCCCTCCACATGGACTGCAACACCAGGCTTCATGGGAGGAGGCAAAACACACAATGCACTGAGAAGTCCTTCTTGGCTCTCGATTCAACCTGATGATCTGATGAAAAAATAGGAGGCCCACCAGAAACAAACGAAAACCAACAAAGCACGTCATTTTTAATTTTGCTCTGTGTGAGGAATGAAAATGGGAAGTTATCAGCTGAGGAAAGCTGAAGACCACATGAGCGAGTGTATTGGCCAGCGTGGCTTAACTAAGCAATTGGCACGCAGGCAACTGGATGAGGTTATACAACCCTAATATAACCAGATCATTGCTCGCAGATGAGCAGCTTCAGCCTCCATTTTGCATGGGGATGGGTTTTAGAGTCTGCTAAATTCATCACACTGGTTGACCTTCGAAGGACGGGACTAGGTTTTTACTTCAGTCATCAAAGGAGGAGGGTGGATTTTTCCACCTTTCTGAGGGTAGGGCTGGAACCTCCATGAGGTAGGTTGTTTCAAGTCGCAGTTTACAAGGTGGTAGCTTTGTTTCCCATATACACTTGTTTCTGCGCATCCACAGATGGAAGCAGAGATAGGGGAGTCATCCTCCCAAAGGGTGGGAGAAGGTGAAAAATGTTACGATGAATGCAATCCTGCAGGGATTAAGAAGAAACTGGTGAACGCTGTGGTGTTCTTAGCCGGAATCAAAGATGAGGAACAGAATGGGGCATACCTCTCTTCTTAGGCAAGAGCTCTGCAGACATGTATTAATTATATCTTCTGACACACAAAGCATGTGCCTCACTGGATAGAATGAATGGGAGAAGGAAGAGGAGGGTTGTCTGCAGACCCACCTCAGGCCCCTCAGTTAATCTCTGCTTGGAGCAGAGGTGGCAGTCTTCTACAAACTGGAAGAAATGAAGGAAGGAATAGTAAGCTGTACTGTGTGACTTGTGTCATATCATTCCCAGGCGAGTTAGAGTAAATTGGTGTCTTTAATGCTGAAGTAAACCATACATCTGGCCTCCTGTCTTTCTTCATACACATTAAAGACAATTCTTACCTTTCTCTGACATTTGGTGTCTCATGATCTTCAGCTGCTCCAGGTTCAGGGTGTGATTAAAAGCTAGAATCTTATTTGGACGGGCAGCATAATTTTCAGCTATCACCCCCATAGAGAGGTGTATATTATAAAGCTTAGAGAGCACTCAGGAGCCAGGTAGTCTATACAAGAGTAAAAAGCACTTTTATTAGCTGAATAAGTGCTCAGTATAAAGCAAATGAGTTTGGGCTCCTGGAAACGTCCAGGCTATGATTCAGTGAGGTATTTAAAAGGGATACTTAGCTCAAAGCCTGGGCTTATGTCCCATTAGTGAGCACTTTAAGAGAGTTTTACACAAACAAAGAAATTCTGTTATAAAATCTTGTCCTTTAACTAACACATATGTTGAAAGTATTTTGCTTTGAATTAGGGCACAAACTGGGTGTTCAAGAATGTTAATAATACCTGTTGTAATATTATACTCTCCTACGAACACAGCCCCTCCTAAATTTGCAATGTGACTGTCCTTTCTTACACAATCTCTAAATTTGTGTTGTAGGAAGTTTTCCAGTACTCTGAATGAAGAAAATGTCCAAAGAATAATTCTAAACTGTATCTTAAAATAGTGGTTTCCTAAAACTACCAAAATCATCTTTCTCTCTTCAGACTCTTCCTGATATTGTCTACATTTTAACATTTAGAAAGCTTAATCTCATCTTCCAAAATGCAAGTATGAATTTGTAGAAGTTTAGACCTCATGCCTTATTTCAGGTAAGAACTTAGAGTTAGACTAAATGGAGTAATTATAGTTGTCTCTTTATATTTTGTAAGCAGTTAAACATTCAGTTAAGATGAAGGATGTTCAGTGTCGAAATCTAAAGGAATTAGGAAATCAATCATCCAGGAAATGATTGGAGGTGATACATACTTAGCCAGACTCTGCAGTACATTTTTAGATTCACAAGCTGTTAAAAAAGAAAAAAAAGTAAAAAACTGTGTCTCTTTTGTTGTTGCTGCTGCTTACACTTTCAAATAGTATTTAAACAGCTAGAATAACAGCAAGACATTATATCCTCTCAATGGTCAAGGTAATTACTCTTCTTTATGTGGTCAGAGTTACTTACATTAAAGTAACTGCTATAACTGCCTTTTCTGGGTGGAAAGACAGAAAGGAGAGAGTGTGTTTATAAAGGATGGCTGAAAAGGATTGTTTTGAAATAAAAGCATTGTATTTGGATGGCAATTAATCCTAACATTTCACCATACTGGCCCTGGGATATGGAAATCTAGAGCTGTATGGAAAATCATTTCTCTGTTCTGCTGGGTGGCAAGGAAGTCACGCTGATAGATGAGGGGATGACAGTTGTCACTACACATATGACTGTGGAAAAATCATGAACACTCCAGTTCCTTTAGGTATTTGCTGTCAAGCTGAACTGAAAGAGATCTTGATAGCAAGAGTCATTGAACATCCAGATCGATTCCCTTCTTTGGTAAGGGCAGAGGCACCTTTGTGCAAGGGAAATCTTGTCAAGGGCAAACAGGAGCAGAAAATAAAACTTATAAGAAAAAATAAGTAGCAATATGATTAACCCCACTTTATGTTTTCAGAGATGTGATGTCTGATTGAGTCACAATTCATGATAATCTGTCATACTCATGCAACATTTAGGTATCAGAACACAGGAAATACAGTGAGATAAAAGTGTTCATCCTTAATACAATTGGAGAAATGATTTGATTTTCAGAAGTATAAATGGCTATTAAATACTATGGTAGGTTATGAATATTAGGAAAATTTAAATAGCTACTACTCTTGCTTTTTTCATGTAGTTGATGTGGCGTTAATCTCCAGGAAATTCAGTTTGTAATACTGAACATGCATTTTTGTAGAAAGCATGTGACAGCAGTGTCTGAAAACAGCCATTTAAGTTGTACACAGTATGAACAGAATGGAAATCTTAGCACAGAAAAAAAACTGAAATGTTTTGCTTTATTAATTTTTTTAATGAAAATGTGCACAGAAAACCTGTATCAATATGAATAATAATCATTATATTCACAGCTTGTTGTTTGATTTCAACAGGTGCACTATTGGGCTTGTTTGAATAGGTTTTCTTCTGTATGTGCCACAGGGATTTCTCCCAGGAAAGTGCTATTTAATATAATAATAAATGAGCAGAGAAAGTGAGAAGGGAAAAGAGTAATAGGGTGATGTTTACATTTTAAACTACTAAGCTAGCTAAATCTACAATGACTGTGAAGAGCTGCAGAAGAATTCCCAAACACGGAGTGAATGGACAATAAACCCAAAGATTCAATGAAGTAATGATAGGTGCAAAGCAATACAAACAGAACCGTCCTCAAACATCTAATGACAATTATACAGTGATGTGCTCTAAATTAACTTTTGCCACTCAGAAAAGAGTCATCATTAATAAATTTGTAAAAATATAACTCAGTGATTAGAAGTCACCAAAAACAAAGTGGCATAATAAATGCTATGTATTTAGGTAGAATTTAAGAAGATATATATAACATCATACATGCCTGTAGTGCATCTTTATCTTGAATACTGCAAGCACGTATATATCTCCAAAAGATTGTCACATAAAAATTAACATGTTTTCACTTGAAATCATTAGTACATTTAATAAAATATATCATTTGTTTAGCCTGAATTTTGAGCTGGACGTGGAAAAGTCTTGGAGAACTTCTGAGACCTGCCATAAACAGGGTAGTAAAAAGAAAAACTACTGGGGATGTCAACAAGTATTATCAGAGACAAGGAACAGATTTTGAACAGGCAAAGACAGAATAGATTGTGGTTCTTTATCTTGGAAAAGAGACACAATAGTTTTCTTTAAAATTATGAATGGCAGGAAGGCAAAGCAGAAAGATTTCTCTAAAGTTTCTCACAACAGAGAAATTAGGAAACATTTGAATTAAAATATCAGGCAACAGTTCTAAATTGATAAAAGAAAGTGCTGCTTTCATCCAGCACATAATTTAAATTGTGTGATGAGGAAATTGTTCATATACAGAATTTTAACAATAATTAAATTCATGGAGAGTATGTCTTAGGTTGGGTATTAATGGTTTAGATGCAATTTGTGGCTCAGGCCATTGCTACTTACTGCTGGAAACAGATAAGGATACACCAGAAGGAAGAACACTCTATTCATAAACTATTCTAACTGTGTAACTGTTCTTTTACTTAAGCCTCTATTCTTGGCAGCTATCAGAGACAGGCTGATGGGCTAAGCGGACCTTTGATCTGACCCATTATGACAATTTGTACACTCATCTTATATCAAGCCTCCTTAAAGTGGTGTGCTCCAAAGAATTTGGAAGGTGAAACCATTAATTTGTGTTTCATACTCTTGATTTCCAAAATAATAACTAATTCTAGCACAGTAGAACAAAGGTACGCATACAATAGAGTAAGGAATTGTTTTATAATTGCATTATGTGACTTGCTGCAGGGCTGTTAAAGACGAAAATTTTTCAGTTTACTCTTGCAGCAGAAAAAAACTGCTTGCTTTTCCAAAGTACCCATTGGCCACCATTCTGGATGATGTGTAAATGCTCAGACCAGCATAAAAAGCATTTTAATGCAGTTTGAGCTGAATATAAGATACTTATGTTTTCATGTAGAAACTTTCTCTTCTTAACCCTGTCTCAATTCAGTGCAAATATCCCTTGCAGTTTTATCAGAGCAAGCCATTTTCCTTCTTACCTTTATAGTTTTGAAACCCTACTTTTCAGCTCTCTCTTGCTTTAGCTGAGGACATGTGTCCTCTCAGTCAAGTGCTTACATTCTAATTATAATTAGTCAAATTCCATTCAACCCATTACTAATTCAGAATATTAGAGTTTTAGCCCTCTCAGCCTATCATCCTCTAATTACCAGGTTGTTTGTGCTTTCCGCCTTCTGACAATTGACGGCAGTGCTTTTTGTCAACCATCACACTTGTAAGGAGGACCTTAGTTGCATTTCCACTGGCTACACAAACATTATGCAAGTATAAGGAGTTGGTAATCTCCAATTTTATTGATAACCTTCACATATTTGTGTGCTGGGCAGCCTGCCCACGCTGCAGCTGCTCAGGCTGTAAGTCAGCCAGAGGTCTGGCAACCAAGGATCCCTGGCCCTTGCTCTGCTCCCTGGGCAAATAGGCAAACAGGCAAGCATAGTTTGTCTTGAAAACAGTTAAATGTTGTCACTTCGTTTCCAAACCAAACCATTATTGGACTGCCATACTTTCACAGAAAATGGAGTTTGTGAGCATTTTTTCCAATGCAGGGAAATGCTTTTCCCCAGTGAGTCAAATTGACTCCAGTTGTCACAGAGAGGAACATAGATTGGTTACTCTTCATAGACAAGATAATAGGTTTTCTTCATTAAGCCAGTTTTAACCCTCCATCTTCACCTCAGCTTGCCTATCTACTGCACACATTCATACAGCTATGAATCCTTGACTATAATAATGATCTTTGATGCCCTGAGGGGAGGTTACCACTATACTTTATAATTACCTCTTTCCTTTCACCCTCTTGGAAGTTACCAAAAGTGAAAATACTTACCAGCTGTCAAAGAGGAAAAAGAAGGTTTCTCAGTCTGTAATTTATTCTCCTGAAGTCACTTTAACATCTGCCTACTTTAGCTTCATTCCGTATCTGGTTGGGGCAGTTAGGGGTGGGGGCGGTGTCTGGAAGGGAATTTTCATTTTCAAGCATAGCGAAGATTGATGAGTATTTCCTCTTCCATTACAGCTCCTACACATTTCCCCCTCCCAGGAAATTCACTTACTTCCCTCCACCAATTAAAATGCTCAAATCTCAAAAAACAAGTCTGACTTAACCTGCATTTGTTTTTAAAAATTCCTTTATCTATATATCAATATGGATAGAATGCATCTCACCAATTTTGGTATCTATAACATGGATGCTTACATCTAGCTTAGACATTACTTGTGGTCGAGAGAAAAAAGTGTTCGGCAATGGATTTCTTTGCCAGTCCCTCTGTCCTGTGTTAGTCACTGCTGCACCTCTGAGTAACATTCGTCTCACCACCTACGAGCAGTTTAGATGGCTTGGTCTGTTGTAGATCGTCCATATGGTAAATGTGTAAAGTTAGGTGGGAATCTGTCTAAATTATTTCATTCTTTGGGGTTGGGAAGCAGAAAGAAATATTTTAGTAAACAGGTAGTGTTACTGATGCAACGTGGGAACTTCTGCCTGCAGCAGACATACATATGAACACCCACAAAACATACATGAAATGGGGAAACTTAATTTACACTGCTAACATGCAAGTTTTCATTGTTACAAAATTGAATTTGTGCACTGGGGCGTTTGTTTATTTTCTTAAGGTCCCACACCTTAATGCTTTTTAATCAGTTTTATGATTTTGATGGTGCTAGAGGAGTTTGAAATTTTCCCAATAAAATTCCCCAGAAAGTGTTTTCTTTCAAAAGAAAATATCTGTACTCATGCCCCATTAAGATCCTGTGCATATTGCTTCACTACAGCACATCAGTGTAACCACAGGTAATACAGATTACAGAGGCTCTGTCGTGTGTTGTTTACAGGCCTAATATTAGATGACTCAGCAATTCACTTTCATTTGTTGTTGCTTTGAATGTTTGTTTCTCCCCATTTGTTTGGTCTAAGTTCCCCTTGAAAGAAATTCTGGCCCTGTTAATGTTGGTAGAAATTTTACCACTTCAGAAAATCCATGGCTTCATCACAGAAGACAAGTTTCCCCATAGCTGTGACATCTCGGACTGGTACGCATCTCCATAGGATTACTGGAGATGGCGTAACTAACATTTTCTAGCTGAAGATGTCTACAGTGTTTGCAGGTTGAAAGTTCATGCTGTGTATAGTTTGGATATACGCGTTTGCAAAAGTATGTTGAGAACTATTCAAGTGTGGATAAACAGAAATTTGGTTAAACACTTAAAAGTGAGCCATTTAGCTTCTCAAAAGCAGATTGAGAGGTGACTTGGGGACCAGAGGATTAGTTTCTTCACGGAAAGAAACTACTGGCTGTTAAAGGTCCCTTTAATGTGAAAAAACCCTAATAGGAACTCATAACTGGAAGACAGTTAAATTGAATAGGAAATTGGGCCAAAATTTGCAACAGTGAGATTAACTAATTGCTGGGGAAAACTACAGGAAACCGCTAGAGTCTCAGTGGCCGGATGTCTTCAGATCCAGTCTGGATTCTTTTCACAAAGATACTCTTCAGCCAAACTCAATTTGTATTTCAGTGAAGCACAAATCATTGGCTTCAGCACATGCTGGTACGTAACATACAAAGTGATCTAATGGTCCTTTTTCAGTGGTAAACTGAATGGAAAGGGTGTGGCTGCACAGTCATTTTATAATCGTTTTAATATTAATTTTCTCTCCATTTGATGGAATTTGCTGGAACCACATAAAGCCCTAACTTTAAATTTTATAAGATGATACCTGTACAGCACATATTTTTCATTTCTAACCCTTGATCGAATTCCCTTTCACTGACTCTGCAAAGAGCATCATATGGGCTGAGAGTGGTTCAACATTTGGGACCTGTGTGTTCTATATGACCTTTCTACAAACAGTTTTCATGTTATTCTTACTGCAAATGAGAATGAAGACACAAAGGTGATGTAGGTGTGTAAAATACATACACATTTTTGAGAAAATACATCAATAATGCATGTCTGTACCTGATACTGAGACAATTTCTGTTGGGCTACTGTGTTCAGTTGTCACCAAACTTCCAGAAAGACATTCAAAAATTAATCAGCTTCAGTGAAATGAGAAAGGGACCATTAAATTAATAGAAAACGTGCACAACAGAAAGAAAATGAAGGCTCTTAGTCCAGTCGCATTACAAAGAGGAATACTTTGATCATAGTTTGCAACAGAAATTCAAAAGAGAAATTTGATAGCAGGGAGTTTTTCAGTGCAGTAGAAAAAATTGTAACAGATTACAGTCTGAGAAGTAAAGACTCACAAATTTAAACACCAAATAAGACTGCTTGCGGTTTGGATTTTTCATTTGTTTGCTTGTTTGTTGGCTTTTGGAATGTGAGATTTGGGGGCTGATGTGAAGTCCACCTGACACCTTGCAAATGCTAAATCAAGCCAACTCCTCAGAGGTTCTGAGATCCTCACTGTGCTGAAGGAGGCACAAAGCCACAGGAGATCTAGCTTCAATCAAGACTTCTAGGTTCCAAGTTGTACAGGTGGCCGTAAGTACGGTGAGTTAATAGGGAGCCCATCTGGTTTTTATTTTAACTAATTAGTGATTTCCAGATAATTTTTCGTGGACATTTTTTCGAACAGTCTAGAAATTAACATTAGAATGACTTAGCAAAGTATATAGTGTATGTGCTATAATTTGAAATATTGAAATGAGAGTCTCATTTCAAAAAGAACACATCTATTTCAACCACAGCTACTGGAAATCCTAGTAATAATAGCAAGACATAATTCAGAGCAGTTCTATGGTTATATTAGGCAGGATGTAGGACTAAATGTTCACAGTTTTCTCTTTGCCTGTAATTCTTTAAACTCATCAACAAGCAGCCTTTTTTCTTTGTTTCAGTATAGTATCATTTGATTCAAAAAACAACTATTGTAGTAAAAATCTGATTAAATCAGAAATGTAGGGTTTACTTTCTGGCTTTCCAGTTGTGTAATCCCAGTGATTATTATCAAGGTGCACAGTTAGAAAATCAGCACAGAATTTAATTCTGAATAAGTTAATATTTTAGGAGTTTTTAAAGATATTTCGTGTTCCTCTTTGTTTGGCTCTCAAATCTGATATTGCTAACAAATAATCATGCTGTTAAGAAAATTCTCATAATGGTATTGTAACAAAGAAGATTGTACTTTTGTAGCATTGCTGACATTGCTCTTGATTCTTTACTAGCTGATGCAATCATTTATTCTTTCTTTGTTGCTGATTCAGTTTTTACTACTTCTGCAGGTATCAAGGAGGAAAAGCTTAATTTTAGTGTCCAAGAGTCTCAAGTATTAGGCTATCAATTTCTGTTTGGGACTTGACATCTGAATTGGAATACCACAAAGAAACATTGATTTCACTTTCTGTATGACTGTACTTGAATACAACAAACTGAACCTGAGAACATTAACACTCAGTAATGAAACCAGGAAAAAGAACTAGAAAAATAGGCTGGGGGCGGGGGGGGGAAGCTTTGAATCCCCTTAAGCAGAGGAGGGAACTCACATGTCCCTTAAAGGTTGGTTTAGTACAGAAATGGTCACAGGGTTCTCACAAAATATAAAGAAATCTTAGATGGGAATTGGCCTTCTGTAAAGGTATCACCTTGGAGATAAAGATGTTATGGTGAGTGAAACAGCAACTTGGAAATTTGCCCTTAATTGCAACCTCTTTTGCCAAGAGGAAACTTCAGGGAAAGGTCTTTTGGAAAAGTGTGCTTAAAATAGGAATATATCATAGCCGTCACAAAGAAATGTATTCTTCTGTGAGTTAAGCAAAAAGTAACAAAGACAGTAATGCAGGTCCTATTTCACTATTGAACTACCTGGCAAAATGTTTTATCTTCAGATTCTGCTTAATGGTAATAGTTTGCTATTTATCCTCTCTTTTAACCTCTAATAAACACTACTTCTAATCATATATTGGCCTTTCTTAACAACTAATATTGATTTTGCACTCCAGTACCTCAGAAATGTGCTAGAAACTTTATAGTACAGATAAATAGCACAAGATACCTGTTACAGACTGAGATGCTCAAGTTTATTGTCAGATCTCAAACGTGAAGCGGTAACACCTCAACAGAAGAGTGAGAGTTCGTTGATAGTTGTAAATTATTGCACAAAGGTTCAATGTATTCTGTAACTGCACCAGGAAAGGTGAATAATGATAATGAATTAGTTTTGCAAGATGGTTAGGTACATTATGGTGTGTTACTGAATGCTTTCATACAAGAATTTCTTTACCTGGCATGAGCATGTGTGGTGGGTTGACCCTGGCTGGATGCCCACCAAAGCCGCTCTATCACTCCCCCTCCTCGACTGGACAGGAGAGGGAGAATATAATGAAAGGCTCGTGGGT
>JAVKLA010000005.1:26053979-26105555 GCA_034782735.1 Sagittarius serpentarius | reverse complement strand
AACAGTTTAATAGAACAGAAAGGAAGAAACTAACAATGACACTAATAACAACAAGAAAGTGACAATAAGAATAAAAGAATTGGAATACACAAAACAAGTGATGCACAATGCAATTGCTCACCACTCGCTGACTGATGCCCGAGCAGCACTGCTCCCCCAGCCAACTCCCCCCAGTTTCTATACTGGCCATGATGTCCCATGGTATGGAATACCCCTTTGGCCAGTTTGGGTCAGCTGTCCTGACTGTGTCCCCTCCTGACTTCCCTGTGCCCCTCCAGCCTTCTTGCTGGCTGGGCAGGAGGAGTTGGAAAGTCCTTGACTGAGTCTAAACACGTCTTAGCAACAACTGAAACCATCAGGGTGTTATCATCAACCTTCTTCTCATACTAACCCAAACCACAGCGCTGTACCAGCTACTAGGAAGACAATTAACTCTGTCCCAGTCGAAACCAGGACATATAGTTTCATTCCTGAACACTCTGCAATTTTTACCTTTTTCTAATTTTGCTATTACCGTGACTCAAAGTATTTTGAGATGTACAACTCTTTCAATTCAGCAGTCCTAGGTAGGAATTAATTTTACCATGGAGGAATTATTCTCATATTTTTATGATGTGGAGTTCCTCAAACCTGCAACATGAACACACAAGCCTGGAGATAAAAAATGCCAGTTTTTTACGAGTTTTTATGTGTGCTTTACATTTCAAAAATGTTGGGGTTAATTTAAAAATGATGATGTTGGGACGCTGTGTAATGCTAGCTAGGGTTGTCACTTTTGCAGTGAGGCTCAGCCATGCTTCCTGCTGTTCTCTCAGTTCGGCTGAAAGACTGGGAAGGGTAGCAAATCTTCTGAAGAGAATAATGCTGGCACACTCAGCTTCATTTATGGCTTGAATAGTCCAATTTTTTATATTTAGCTCTACTTTATTAGGTTATTTCAATGCATTTGCTATTAAGTAGCTAATAAAGGGAATACACTGTAGACATCTGTAATCATGCTAAGCATGTGAACAAGCAGGGTTGCATTTTACACCTCAGATAATATTTTAAACTAACTCTAAGGAGAGGTGCTTTATGGTCACCCTCCGTTCTCACATAACAGGTGTGTAACTCCCACTTGTTTCTAAGTTAAGCTACAGAGAAAAGTAACGGATAATTTTCAATGCCAGAGGTCAGTACATTAAAAATCCCTGTCTCTCTTCTTCGTATAGCTTATAAGGAATTATCCTGATCACTGTTTTATTGCTTGGATTTGTTCATGTTAGCTTTTATTTACTGCAGACACCAGCCAGCCTGGTCACCCAGCCCTGTGCTGGGCTGCGGTTTCCCACTTTGCCTTGGAAGGACCAGGAATGGCACGCGAACGCCTCCATCCTTCCAAGCGCTGTCAGACTCCCTCCGATCAGCGTCTGAGCAGGGAGAAAGGGGAACATAGCGCACCCCTGTCGTGACTTTGGACTTCCCTTAAATACTGAAATCCAAAGTGCAGGAAAGAGCATCTTGTTTATTCATGTCTGCTGTGATGCCAAGAAACCATCTAGCTACAACTGCCTTGAGAAAAATTGGTGACATACATACTTATTTGTGTGTTTTAACTTTCAAGTGATTCATAACTGTTAAAATCTTACTCAGGATCAGCCTAAGTATTATCTTATTATTACAATTCAGCCTCTCCCTCCCAGCCTTTCCCTTACCATGTGTATTTGAGGCCTGAATCTGTTCTGGGGTTCTATATGAGTGCACGGTGAGTCGTTCTGTGTCTGTCTGTCATCGATTAATCACCGCTGCGTTCTGGTGCCCAGGAAGCAGTCATTGTCCAAAAACAACTTGCAGGTGCAGGTCTGGTTTTCTTTTTTCTCTGCTCAGCGGTGCAAGGCTCTACAAACAAGATTTTTAAAGGCACCGTGACATCTATCTCCCACTGATTTTGATGAGAGTAAAATGTCTAAATACCTTGAAAAATCTTGTTATAAATGACTTAGCGAAATCCAATTTTCCAAAGTGACTTAAGCAGACTTAGGAGCCTGAGAACTCAGACACACAATTAGGTTACTACTGCTTAATATGTTACCATTCATCAGCTTAGCTTGAACTTCAATCATTTCAGGCTAGGCTAAACAAAATTATCTTATATTTGCCACTGGCTAAGACTGAGTGCACAAACATTTAAAATTGCTCAGCTAATTCAGTATATCTTGCTAAATCATGGTAATATGACAATGTTCCTGGATGATTTTTCTATTTGAAAATCAATGGGATTTGGAACTTTGATAGAATAACGAGTTTCTATGGCATTACATTCTGTGCTGTGTCACCTTTTTATCATAGACAGTCCCTGCCTTTGCTCCAACCTCTTGGCACAAGGTGGCAAAGTATCCCCTTCGCTAGGTTATGGCATATGTTCATATGAGGCAACTGTATTCACACCGAGAGTTAGAGCACCTGTAGCTTATCCCAAAATGTATTATGTGTCATAACATTAAAGTTCATACTTAATTTGTGCAAGTACATCTTGGATATCTAAAGCTATTTCTATCCTGAATAACAACTTTATGCATATATAAGCCAGCTTTACATTAACTGCAGTGGTAACAATGAAACGGTGGCAACATAATGTTCCCTGCGAGCTAACTGCATCAATATTTACCCAGCTTGTCAAACAGATGAATTTCATTTTGTAGTAGGTACAGTAAAAGTACTTCCTAAGCTAGCAAGTTAAAAGTTGACGTAAGAACACAAAAATGGCCACACCAAAGATCCGTGTAGTCTGGCATCTTACTTCCACCTGTGACTTCTAGCAATGTCTGTGAAAGAGTATCGAAGTAGGGTCAACATGCTGTGGTATCACCTCCCCGGGATACCCTCCAATATAGCAGCAATCTGAGTCCCGGAGACTTCTAGTTCCAGTAGTTGTACCTTTGTTTTTAATAGTCTTTGTCACATATTTCTTAGTGGAAGTCACCTGGTCAGTTTTTGATCCAGTGTCACCTTCTGCACGCACATCGTCACGCAGCAATGGATTTATCAGCATTCTGTCTGGAAAAAAATGAATCTGATTTTGTTTATTTTGACCTGTCTAGAAATTATGTTTGATATTCTCCAGCTCTTTACCTTTAACAGTCTGGACTTAACTGTCTTTCCTCAAGGTCACAGAGAAAGGCTGTGGTAGAGAAAAGATCTGCAACTGTTTTCCTGCTGTCTTGTGACATAGCCACAGAACCAGCCTTCTCTTTTATATATCAATTTGAACTATTTGGAATTCATATGAGTTTGCCTTACTGCATTCCTAATTTGAATCAAGCTGGCTGGCAGTGAACGCGTCTTTGCTACTGCAGTATAGATAAGATACAATATTATGGAGGAAACATTGCAGTGAAGGCACTTAAATGTTCCAGAACACCTCTCATACATCAGAAGCCCAGGTGTTCCTGTTCAGCTTCTGTATATGCTTTATGCGTATTTTTTATTTTGTGTTATCTCACAGTAAACACTTTAAGTATGTGGGCTTTATTTCCAGCCTATTAAGTGGGTGCTATTTCTCCAGAGAATAACTTTGTCCTATTGATTACCAGTAACATCTTTCAGCTATGCTGCAAAATCTCCTGTGAATTATTGTCATATGTTTAGTTGTCATAGGGAAATATGAGGATTATTACATTCCTCTATTGTGTGCCAACATTCATCTAAATCTAGCTTAGTTCCCTTAAGTGAAGAAAACATCTCTTCTTTTGATTTGTTTTTAGAACTTGTGATGATTTTTAAACCTTTCATGTTACTTGTAAAGGTAATAAGTAGTTGTTATCTCCGGTCAGACATTTGCTCCCTTAGATATGATTTACAGGTTCACTCCTTTTCTGGTTCCTGGCATCTTCAGGCCTGCCTGACTGTTACCTGCAACTTTAGCATCATTTCAAGGAGCCAACAGCTCCTTCCCCAGGACAAGATTTGGCCATTAAACTTTATTCCAGTAACAGCTGGTTTTTCCAAGATGACTTTTCCAACTCACTTACGTCTGTCGACATGTCTGTAGATTTGTTCTTTATTGATAGGTTGAGGTGACCTGTAAATTCAGTAATGCATACCACATGTTAGAAGGAAAACTGTTCATCTGTATGTGGCATCTTTTCGTAAATCAGGCCCTAATTGCCTGTTACCCCAGAGTCTTTTTATTATCCCTGGGTTTTCATCAGCTGAAATAATTCTCATTGGCAGACCATTTCTCTTGTAAAGCAGTTTTACATAGAGCCATTTCTTAGCAATTGGTTTATAATGATGTTGTTGCACAAATAATTTCTCCATAGGTTTTATTAGGTTTTTTCTCTTGACTTTTAAGGAAGACAAACAACAGCAATCAATGGAAGATTTTTATTTTGTTTTGCTTTCAGTATTTTTTTACATCTAATGGAGAAAAGAACATTTAAAGGGAAAAAATATAACAAGCAAAAACCACCATCCTAATATATGCACATAAAGGCAAAATGCTGTGTAAAGGCTGTATCTTGTGCTCAAAAGAAGACAATAGAAATTCTTAAAAGAAAAAGCACACAAGGATTTGCCCTAAATGCCCTAAAGTTTTGTCTATTACTGATACTTCTAATGGCATCTCAGACCCTGAAGCGGCAGCTGTAAATTTAATTTAATTTGAACGTATTTCCTTCCTTCATGTAGTCAGAAATGATGCATGGATACTTTTGTTAACCAAGTACACACATTTCTCCCAATAATTATTTTTAAAAGTTCAAGTCTCATTCCAGAGCATTGTGGCAAAATTTTGAGTAATTGCTGGCAATATTCCAAAACAGCATTTGTAATTTATTTCTGTGTAGAAGAAGCATTAGTACTACTAGATATTATCAGCAAATATCAAACTCTTCATTGCAAGTGCTTCCGATACCTTGCTTGTTAAAGAGATAGGCTTGCTTACTCCGACAGTTTTTTAGACTGAATCTACTTTTTCCTTCCATTCATCCATCTCTGAGTTTTGACATATGCTGTCTTTCCATGAAGGCTTCAAAAGCTGAGGTGACCTTGCCAAAGATCAAGAGGTGTGTCTGTAAGAATTATAATTTCTTGGAAGACGATTTATGTGATTGCTGTGTAAAAGAGTACTTGTTCTGTAGTGATTGATGACAATGCTGGCAGTATTGACTGATCATTAGAAATATTTATATGGCAGGCCCTTTAAGGTAGTGGTAGATGTGAAGGAAAGATTAAATGCATATCAAGACGACAACAGTTTCTCTGTGTATGGAATCAGAGCTTGTAGTTCTTTTGCAGTATTTTTAATTACTTTCTTTGTGGTTTTCGTGTTTCATAGACACAAATGTATCATGATTGCATCTGAAATGACTTGTAGACCCCACAAAATTAATAGCAGAGAAGATGTATTTCACATATTTCAAAAGCAGTTAAGTTTCATTTTTGCAATTAATATTATAAATCACTGCTTCTAAAAATAGTCTTAGGTATAAAGCATATTCATAAAGAGTATTAAGAAAGATAAATATATTGCTGCTCACCTATTTCTCAATGTTTGTGACACAAATGGACTTTAAGAGAATATGCATGCTTTGTTATTTGTGACTCTGGCGTATTTTTAGACATTGGAGTTTTCTACTGCATTATTTACCAGGTTGTGTCGATACATTAATGGGTAACCTTTAGTAAGTGATATGCTAGTATTTTAGCTATTTATAGTCATTAAAAATAGATGGTCATTAAGGTGGTAATTTAAATACAAGCAGACCTGGCATTATTCTCAGTTTCACCACATCACATAAGTCCATTAAAGAGAGCGATTCAGTAAAATTACTCTTAATTTACTCAGGTGCAAGTGAAAGCAAAATCTCTTAGCCTGCTGGTGTGTATAGTTACTGAAGACACACACTCAAACCCTCCCTAAATATATATTTATGTATAGTGAGCGTTCATATATAGTATGAGTCGAATTATCAGAGCTTAACAGAGTGCATTTGGTATATTTAATTTCTGAGAAATCTATTAAATAGAAGTATGTTTACTTGATTTAAGCTTCCTCTTCTTCCTTTGTATTGCAGCATTATGAAAAATTTTAGTTACACTGAAGTCAACTTTTTGAATTTTTTGAGCAATGGAACAAGTTGCTCAGAGAGGTTGTGGAGTCTCCATCCTTAGTGATAAATCAAAAGCTGCCTGGACATGGTGCTGGGCAGCTGGCTGTAGGTGGCCCTGTGTGCTGGGGGGGTTGGACCAGATAAACTGTGGAGGTTCCGTCCAACCTCAGCCATTCTGTGGTTCTGTGCTTCTGTGAAACTGGCCTCTGAAACTTCTCCATGTTGCAGTTCTGACAGTAGGGTTCATGTAGCACAAAATGCAAAATAGTAAGTGCTTATTATGTACGGATTCCATTGTTTTGGTGTACTGAAGTAAGGAATGAGCCATGCTTCTTAGGTTTTATCTTAGCATATTTACGTACACTTGTAATCACCAGAAGAGCTAGCTATTTTAGCTCATCAGGGCAAAAGTATTAAAGATACTTTTAGTGTATATCTAAATTTGTCACTCCTTTCCTTTATGTTACATTTTATGGGAGTTAATTATTAGTTTCTTTTAATTATACTTCATGGCCTTTGTCCTGGAGACTATCCAAAGAGTAGATCATCATGGTATGCAATTTAGTGAAACAGTTTCCAGGCATTATGCCATCCTCCAGACCACGTGAAACAATTCTTATTAAAATTAGGAAAATATTAGTATGCATATTTAGATTATGAATAATGGGAGAGAAACGGTTGACATTGTTGCATGGAGTGCTACTAATCTGATGGAAGTTTGGGGTTTGTTTGGCTTTTTCTGTAATTCCTAACTGCTTCAAAATTCAGAGCATGAGAACAGCAGTGTGTCACTTCTGTTGCTCCCTTTGCTGACAGAAAGCACAATGGTTTCTTATCTTCCTGAGTCTTTTTTAAGTTCATGTGTAGGTGTGAAAAAGAGCTCGCCCCACTGCTTTGGAAGCAGCTGTGGATTTGTCCTCAGCACAACATTACTTCTCAGCTGAGTGATTCAAACAGCTGAGGTGAAATAAAACTGGCGCAGGTTCTCACACAGGCCAGTGACATCAGTGAGGGACTACTGGAAAAACGAGGTAAATCCTTGAGCTGCTAGACCATGCTGAAATCCTTGGTTAACTGTGATTACTTGTGCAAAGCTACCGTGACTGTATTATAACATTTGGTGTTGGAAGCAACTTGCAGACGCAATCAAATATGTACAAAGGCAATAAATTTCTGTGTAGATACAGATAGATATAACATAACTATAGGTTAATTTAAGCCTTTCGGGAACCATTTATGATTTTACAACAATGTTTTAATAGGTATTTTTAAATCTTATTTCTTGAAGAATCAGCCATGCAAAGAACCAGAAAAAATGACTCAGAAACTGATCCCACAAAGACTTGCTGAATGAATAATTTTAGTTTCCTGAATTGTCCCATTGCTGGCTTTGTGCAAATTTGTGCTGTAATGGAAAATGTTCTAATACTTTTAATGTTGTTAAAATGCAATTGAGGACCAAGTAATACAAAAATGTTTAAAAACCATTAGCCATGATTTACAAAACTGTCTTACATATTTATGAGCTACTTGAGGTCATCTATATATTCCACTACAGCAAAATTCATCAGCTCAGGACCTTTCTGATGAACCAGAAGAAATAATTACATGGAGTTCACAAAGGAAGCTGATTCTGGAAAAAAAGGGCTGCTCCAGAAAACTATTTAGGACTAGCGAAATGTGCAGGTACCAGTTAAGCCAATGTATCGTCAAATGTATAATGAAAGCAAATTGGAAATACCATCAACACAAATGGAAAAGCTTTCAATCAAATTACAGGTATAAGTACATGCATAGTCAGAAGTTCCCTAGGACAAGAATATACCATGAGCATCCAAGCAGAAGCTTTATTTTAAGAAAAGCTAAAAGTTTTTGTTCGTATTAAAGTGAATTCAATGTAACCGCTAATAGGAACAAAATACATTTGTGTGGCTTGTGCAGTACTCCAGTATACCACCACATAATCACTATATAAAAAATAAGACAATTTGACATAGTTGTCTCATTGACATTTTAATAGGAGCACCAAAGACCTAATTTTAATGAATAAGGTCCCACTCCAGCAAACTATAAAACTATTCACTTAAACCGAGCACCTCTGCTTCATTTTGTGTAAGTTTGTGACTTAAAAACTTTAACACACTTTTTCTTATTTATTTCTTACTAAATTTTAGCTGAGATTTAAAAATGTCTAGCATTGGTCTTATATGTTCAGAAAATAATCTAAACAAAATAGACACTATTTTTTCCTTCAGAAACAAAACAAAAAATAAGCTTCATAATAGGCCTTTAATATAGCAATCTTGAGCCTCTATTTAGCCAGCAATGTTCATTGCAATTTGGCATTTTGTTATTCATGCTAGCTTTTTAAAAAAATTGCCATTTTATTTATTACACAATTAATATTTTGAGAGTTAAAGCTATTCAGCTTCTCCCAATAGAACTGCTGTATTTTTTCACAGCTTTTTCCCTCAGTGCTTTACTTCGTTAAACCATTGTAAGCCAAATTCTCAAATTTAAGAGCTGACTTTACTCTTGGGGATTTCACCTGTTAGAAATTTATCTATATTTAACAAAGTAGTTAAACATGGTCTCAAACCATTCCTACTCAACTCAATACGTATGGCAGTGTCTCTGCTTTTCTCTTAAATCCAAACCGGTATTTTGCGCTAACAAGTCCATGAGAAAAACAGCACAGTGGTAGTTTCTCTGTGACTGTTATTCTGCCCTTTCTTTTTTAGTGATCTGGATGTGGATGTCAGAGGCTTCTCTCTTTTGATTGTGACATCTCACCTTTTTGCTTCGTTTCTCTCTTTCTGCTTATACTATTTCCTGCTTATCTGCAGTTAAAAAGTGATTCACATTTTTTTACTCAGTTTAGTGGCAACCCATAAAGGTTTCTGAATCTCTTTACACCCAATGAATTTCACAGTGAATATAATGTGAATTTAGGTCCATACTATGGAATAACATCTTTCTAAACTGAAAAGCAGCTAATCAGAGTTAGTCTCATGGTTTCAGTATTACAAAGAATGGTTCTTACAAACTCAGGTCATTGTCCTAAGGGTTCATGATAGTTTAAAGTAATAGTTTTTGCTTAATTATAATGATCCTTTCATGATCGGAATCTCATTTGTGTTAGTAGTCAAATGTTGATTTTAATTTGGAAAGTTCATTGCAAATAAGTTGTGTTCTCTTGATTTAGATAATTATACTCGCTTAGTAAGTTAATGGCAAGGACTGCTCAGGCTTTTTAAAAACCTTCTGGCTCTCTTTAGAACAGTTATTATAAGGAGTGGAGAGTATGCAGTTCTCTTTGATCACTTTAATGAACCTCAGTGTTTTTATTGTCTATTCACTGACATGCAAAGTGTAGTGCAACTGTGTATTAGCTACTAATTAGAGTTTTATTCAACAAAAAAATAACATAAAAGCAACCTATGTCATAATTAAGATTTTGAACACTATTGTTTCTAATGGTTATGAAAGAGCAAGACAAATCCCTTTTAATTACTTTTAAAATGCATATGCCTTATTGCAGAGCTTTTGCTTTTGGTTGTTTTTATGTTTATAAGGACTTAGGTTTTGTCAGAAAGACAAATTAGAGCATAGCCATTGTCAGCCAGCCCCTGGGCGGCAACAAAAGGGGAAACCGCTGAGAGAACAACATGAAATTCATATCTCCCAGTTGGTCTCAGTTGCAACATTTACGTTTACATTTCCTGCAGCAAACATAGTAACATTCTAATAAACCTCTCAGGCAATGAATGGCCAGTGTCTACAAGTAAGGACCGCAGCTGTTGAATCATGTTATACTTAGATGGATCATATTTAGATAATCCTTTACCACTTCGATTCTGTATATTCATGGGACATAACATTGTAACATGCATGAGATAAAATGCTCTCATTGTAATTCTGTTCCCAGTGCAGGTCCATTATTTCCAGCAACGATTCAAGTGATAGAGTAGGGCAGGAGATGGTATGTTCACTACTGTATTAGCTAAACTGTTCGTAGTGCAGTTCTTCATGTGCAAAATAGTAAAGTAATAGGACAAACCTGTCTCTGACACAACCAAATAGTCAGGAGGTGGGAGAGATAACTGAAGAGCAATCTTCAAAGTATAAAGATACAGAGGCATAATTACAAAACATACACACAAGAAGAAAGCATGTGAAATAGCTTCTCATGTAGGGAAATTATGCACAAAAGTAGCCCACCTGTTTGGAAACTGTAAGAAATAAGAAGAAAGGTCATAGGAATGGGCTACATAAATTCACAAAAATCATGGAGGGAACCTAAATATCATCCAAGCCCTAGTGAGAATAAAAGCATGGAAAAGAGGACATAATTTTTAGGTGATGCATAAATCTTACTTTACAGCTTATATTGGACTCCAATTATAAATAAATCTATATTTATATATGTTTTAAAATAAAATCTGAAGTTTCCCTTTTAAGACAAGTATTCCCATTCCTTTAAGGAATTCATAGGAGAATGGGATTTTTTTATATGCACTAGAAATTAGTGTATAGTAACTAATGTTTGGTTACTTGGAAGAAAATCATCGACAACTGGAAGGAAAAATTGAAAGTGATAATCTCAGAAACAGGAGAGAGTTGAGAAATTAGTGTTAATTTTCCACTTGATATAACTCTAGCTTGTCACCACTCTGGATCCTTAATGCCATTCAGCCCTTGAAAAGACTCTTCCACTCTAATACAGGCAATAGCACTACTGATGCTATCTGACAAAAACCCACATAGTAACGAGATCCTCCAAAGAAAGGTGCTCTGTACAAATGAAATAAAATTATTATCTTCAAACGCTAAAGCTACAAGGAGTTAATGCCATTCAGAACAGTATTAATTTCTGCCTAGATTACCCTTTGGACTTGTCGACTGAAGCATGCTGGGCAGTGGCTACTTCCCAGCTTCCTGCAGCCGGGAGCAGCGCTGCAGATCCGGGGGGTGTGAGGCAGCCGAACACCATCAGCTGAGTAGCTGTGCCCCACCTCCAAGGTGTTTTTCAACAACCTAGAAGAATGCATACGAGTGTTACAGAGACGCAAGCCCTTTATGTGTTGCTTATTGATGGTTTTCTGTTTCATGCGTGTCCACTGATAATTTCGGTGCCTTCTTTGGCAAGTGACCTGAATAAGATGAGGGCACAGATGTTAGTTAGATGTGATAATCTGAAAAGCAATTTTTTTGGTCTCTGCACTAACATTAGTAGGAATAATGTTCCAACTTAACTTGAGTCAAACAAAAACCTTTAATAAAGTTCTATGTGGCTTTAACAAACATACTTTTTTTTTCCTTCTCGCATATGCAGCAATTTTGCTTAACTGAAGACATCATTTTATTAATTGATGTCATGTCAGCAATTATACCCAAAGGGTTTTGAAAGAGGGCATTAGATGGGCGTTGGAAGTGACACTTTGCTCTCATCAGCCCTGGGAGACTGCTGAATCGCAGAACAGATCATCTACTGGTCAAGCTCCTGCTTCATAATCTTGAATGAGAGCCAAATGATCACATAGTTACAGATTTCATGTTGCCTCTTTTGGACCCTCCACTGACCCCCCTACATGAAAACAGAAATGTTTCAGAGAAATGTGCTCCTTCCATCACTACCACTTTCTGTTCCCATACAGAGCTCACTGTAACCAAGTTAAGATCTTCTCCATCTCCTTTACTTATTGCCTTACCTAACGCCACCGGATTCAGCGGAACATTTTCCATTGTCTTGCATGGATTTTGGATCACACAAATGGAGGTCAGCATGTTACCAGGAGTGATAATACTGTATATTGATATCTTAAGCCTTCCTAGGACTGCATATACAGAAAATACAACTTTTCTGAAGAAAATTCTTATTTTGTTAATTGCTTCTAGTCTCACACCTGTTTATGGCCCTTTCCTCCAAATCTTCATGCAACGGGGTTCTGTCCACTCAGGTGCTGAGCAATGTCTAGTCCATACCCCTCCCAAAGCTGACAGATAAATGTCAAAGGGAAGATGGGAAGAGAGAAGAGGCAGAGGACAGCAGCATCTGGGGGAGGGAATGAGTTATGTGCCAGAATCAAAGCTAGCAGCACACTCTGGGCACAGCAGCGGTCATGCAGGCTGTGAATGCTTTGTCTTCTCTGGCACCTCCAGCTCTCACTTGCTAGCTGCTCTCCTACATTTTCTCAAGATTCACCAGACAAGATTCACTGTGAAGTACTCAGCTGTAATCTGGGGAATCCATAACCGGAGGCATACTCAGTTCAGTGCCATCAGCTCTCGGGAGCCACCCCTGCTCTTACTGCGTTGTTGACAAACAAAGTTGCTACTCTATCAGATCTAGTACGCTAACATGGCATTAATTCTGTCTAACCTTCAGAAATTAGAAAAGGTAGCAATTATACCCTTAAAAAGTCACTTTTGAATTGACTAATTAATCATTCATTGCCCATGGCACTAATAAGCCATTAGTTGTGTAGTGGCTCATTATAAGGTGCAATATGTAGAAGGGCTCATTTATGCAACTCCTTGCTGAATGTTGATTAGGTTATTTATAGTTAATACGTGCTTGTTATGATCAATTATGACTTACATCACCGCAAACGTGTGTTTTCTGTTGAAATGTAACAAGATAAAGACTCATTTAAAGTATTTTCACAATTAAAGTATTGTAAAAGAAGCTGTTAATACAGTATCTCTTTCAGTATTATATCCTCCAGAGAAAGGGATCTTTTGTCTTTCTACATTGAAATCTGTTCCCATTTGCTCTTTAGTTTTGTTTTTCAATTGCTGTTCTGTCTACTTGAGTTATTCATGCTTCCTGAAGAAATCTGCAATATAAGAACTAAAGTAAAATACATGTTGTAAACAGACTTTAATGCATGAAGGCAGTTAAGTAGCATTATTCCGGTTTTATATGCTAATGTTCTAAAGGCTTCAAAATACAATATGAAGTCAAAGTTATTGGATATATTAACCTGTGTTTTGAAAACACTGTCTGAATTTAAAAGAGACATAATTACCCCAAAGAAAGAGAGGGAGAGAGAAAAAAAGATGATAGCAGGAATATTATGTGTCAACGTTTGCCAATTTAGAGTCACTGAAGTAATTTTTTAATTGTTCCTTTTTGATTTTTGCCTCAAGTACAGAATTTACAACCAAACAATTAAAACCATGCATTTCTCTCTAAAAAGAACATAAGTAAAATGTAAAAACACATCAACTCTTCTTTACTTTAAAAAGCCCGCAATAGATTTTATCCCAATACACATACACAGAAACCCCCTATCCCTACTGAATTAGATCGTCTCTAAGGACAGCACTTAGCACATCTAGAATAGTGGCTACGGCTTCAGCCAAAACCTCAGTCCTGTTAGCTAGTTGCAACAGAAGAGCCAGGTTCATATATTCCAGTCTGTTGTGGTTGACAGGCTTCCACACCCAGGCTGCCACGGAGGGGAAAGAAGGGCTGGAAGGAGGGGGATGAGACAGCAATCTGGAGGGATTCCAGTCCTCATTTGGGAAGAAAAAAAAAGGGGGAGGGGTGAGAAACCCCACCCAATTGTGCTTGCAGAGAGCAGCTTTGCAAATTGGGATAATATCCAGAGGCCAGATAGGAGAAGAAGTGAGTGGTCCAGAAGTGGCATGCAACACCTCTGAGCAGGGAAACAGATCACGGAGAAACTGAGGATGTTGTTTAATAGACCTGGGACCATTTCTCTCCTTTTCATTCAGTCTTCACTCTGCTCAGATCAGAACTGTGGTTATCTTGAGAGATTTGCGCCACTAAAGAGCTCCCTGGGACTTGCTAATATGAATCTGTCCAACGAAGGGAAGGAGGAGTTCATGGTACCCCTCTTGCAGAGGGAAGAAAGTGATGTAAGTCTGAGGAGAGAATTCCCAGGTACCGCAGAAGAGGTTGTTAGCTTTGGATGTTTGCTGTCCTAGGAGAGGTTTGCCAGGATGATATATAACTATGTAAGAAAGGGTTATATTCTTAAATAAAGCAGGCAGACACCGAGGGTTCTTTGACCCTTTTCCACCACAGTGAGGCCGTATCCAGGGACAGCACCTCCAGAAAAAAGGAACTTGGCTGTGGTTCTGCTGTTTCTCCACAAGTGCAATGTCCCACCAGGGACACCCTGGAGAGATCACTCTTGAAGGGTGAAAATTACCTGAGCAAGGGATAAGGAGTCACTCAAATTTCATGTTCTGAAAGGCCAGGTAACTCAATCAAACAGGTACTGTAGATGAGGAAATCACATTCTAGTAGCCATATTCTCTCTCCTCAAAGTAGTGAGGGAACAAACTGTCATTTATAATGTCAGCGTTACTTTACAGGAAGTTCCTATATGCCCTGTGACTCTGCTAATACGCATTCAAGACAGCTGCTGACAACTTTCTTTGCTGGTCACGTAAGGTAAAAGGCCCCAGTTTCTGTGAATCAATATCCTACCATTTGTTCAGAGGCATCAGAGCCCTCCATGCCATAGAGGAATTGCCTGGAAATTCTATCAGCAAGAGCTTGCTGCAGCCGGGGTCCAGCAAAGTACCAAACACATGCTTAAATGTACCCAAGAAAAGAGAGGGCCTTAAGCATGGAAGAAACATTTAACAGCAAAGTAATCCAGGTGAATTTAATCACATCAATTAATCACATGCTTATGGTATACAAGCGTTAGAATGGCTGCTGTAGCAGGACCTGAGTTTGTTTCTGCGTTATCCCATAGAAGGGAAGATACAGTTATAACTTGATAATTAAGTAGCAGTCAGACTCAAACTCTCACTTGCTTGTAGAAATGCTCCTGTGAGCATTTTTGTATGAGTTAGTAAAAGAATGAAAGCTTCAACGGTCTGTATATAAAATAACGAAATCAAAAGTATTATTTAAAAATCAAAGGAAAAATATTTCCTAATCCAGTTAAATTAAACTCAACTGGAACCTATTCAGTCACCTTCATAACTATTTTAAATGGTGATTGTGCAATACTTGCGTGATCAAAGTTAATGTAATATTTATGCAATCAAAGTTAATGTTAAGACATATAATGATTTTACAAGATGAGCTGTGAATATAAATGACAAATTAACATAATTATTAAAGATCATAATATTTGCATGGATAAAAAATATTTTTTTCCCAGAAGTAATGGTTTGTCTCATTATCTCTAAGAGGATTCCATGTATTATTTATTTCATGAGAAAGCTTCCATATGCGAGCTTATGATTTGACTGTTTTGAGTGATTTTTTGAAACAGCAGCAGTAAAAGAGGGGTGGGTTTATTTTTCATAGAATGATATTTAAGTACATGGACAATTCTGCCTTCAGTGCCTCCTACTCATATCTTGAGTCCAATCCACCTAGGTCGTTGACTTGAACAGAAACACAACAGGCTTCTTAATTGTCCTCTTGCCTTTTAAGTTCATATTCTGCTGACACATTTTATGGAGTTGCCTTGTCTGAGTGAAAAAAACGGAGACAAAGAGCCTGAGGGAGCTGCACGCCGCTTCCCCGGAGCTGAGGTCCATGGTGGGGCTTTCTGTCCCCCCGCTCTGGGGAGGAGCTCTTGCTCAGCCCCCCAGACAGCCGCCGCAGAGGTCTGTGCTCCTCCTGTCAGGGCCTGGCAGGGGAGTCTCTTGTCACATAGCAAACAAAGAAGTGATGCCATTGTGCCCAGCTTGTCACGCCTGCAAAAAGGGGAAGGGTTTTTTCACATGTCATTCTCTTCTCTTGCACTTACGTGCCGAAGAAATATAATCAGGCTTTGCTTGCTTTTGAAATACAAACTGGGGAGAAGCCACAAAGATGAAATCTCACCAAATCCTAAATTTGCGAAGGTTTTGTACTCTCACTTGTATGTGAAGTTTAGAATATCAGAAAAGGGTCTGTCTTCCTTTGTCAGAGTGTTTATCCATTCTCAGTGACTATAGAGGAACAATTTTAGTTTTCCTCATTATTTCTATTAATTATGCTTTAGTTCCTTCTCATTGCCTTTTGGATTTGTCCCAAAAGCCTACTTCTTAAAAATCCCAAGTATCCTCCACCTATACTAGAATTATTTAGATCTGAGGCCTCTCACCAAATATCAAAGAAAGAGGTGTTTGCCTGAGTTGTTGTGGGCTTAACCATTCAGTACAAAGAGGAACTCTGCTCATGATTCCATGTCACAAACAGAAACAATTGTTTTCTGTGAATATTTCTATCAGTATTTGTGTAGAACAGGGGTGGCTTTAGGACTGAAATAAGTGACAGCCCACAAAAGTAGTGGCCATTGAAATACGCTTCCGATATTATGTTTAGTTAATGAATCCTTAACAGCTTAGTTTCAATGAAGCTAGCCCCATAAATGTTGGCATATTTAAACATATGTATTTGATAATGGTAAGGGTGAAATGGGCCTCTTAAATTCTGTGGAGTTTATTGATGTGTTTTATACGTATATATAACCATGTACACAGACACAACGTAGATGGTGTTTTCTCATAATTTGTACCAATGATACTACTAGTAAACCTTCTGCACATGCATTTGTAATGATACTGTATGTATATTACAGTATTATACTGACACCAACTCTGCTGCGCTCAGAGAATAAAAGATAATGAGAGGCTGTTCTATAACTGTATAATTTATGAATACCATAGTTATTTCAGGAGATTATCTTTGTCCTCATGCAAATTATTTATTTTGTGCCTACTTACAGTGTACCCTTTGAAATGAAATTGAAATTATGGAATGCCTTAAAGCCTGACTATCATGTACCAGCTGTCTCAGTCAGCTGGCTCGTCAGTCAATACAGACTGCAAATCACAACTATATTTGACCCTGTTTGGGAGGCTATTTTGGGAATTGTGCCAGTGTAATGAACAAGTTGTACTGAAGAGATCATACCCTTTGTAACTGGTGAAATGAAGACCACAGGAATAATCACAGCTACACAATGATGACTTCTGTTTAAAAAACCAAAAGTGATAGCCAAAAAAGCTTTTAAGGAAACTCCCATAGCCAATCCACATCCTATTTTTCTCTGCAAACGTTCTGTCTTACGGTCTTACTGCTTTTCCTTTTCCCTCCCCCTCCCACTTCTTTTCTTCCATCCTCTCAAAAATTACTGCTTTCCCAGCTGTCTTGAAGCTCTTGCTGGCCAGCAACTCTCCTAGAGCATGCCCACTAGACGCTGCTCCGGCTTTCAGTCTTGTCTCCTTCCTTGTTAACCAAAAGCTTCTGGCAAATAATGTTTATTTATTCTTGGGAAAATCATGTGTCACAGAATGCTGCTGTGTTTCACATCACTGTAGTTTTTGAATATCAGATTGGAAGCTCTGAGAGTTTTAGGTGTTTTTTCTTTCTTTTGACTAATACTACTAAGTACACACTAAGATTCATGGGCAGGTCTCTGTTAAGGTCTGTTACCCTAGCCTGACTGGTTTTTACTGGAGGAAATGTATTGGAGAACTTCTTTTCAAATGAAAACATAAATCATACAGATTTTTTTTTCTACACACACACACACCCCCAGTTAAACAGTTAAATTTATGCCTGGATTGCTAAAACACCCTTTTTCTATAGCCTTGAAAATGACAATGACTATCACCATATCAGGCTGTATTCTGTTGCTGGGCCACTTTATTGACCCCCATAAATATAACATCTCTGTGGATTTAGGACTATTCAGATGCACATAGTCACCCAGACACTTATATCCCCAGCTGGTTCCCTCACACTCTCAGCAGACTTTTCCAGTGTGCCCTTCCGTGATTTCATCCATAACCTAAACGTACATCCCATAAGTACCTGCCAACCTGCCTCGCTGTTTTCCTTCATATCACAAATTCTGCCTTTCCTTTGCTGCAATGCTTACACAACCCCTGACAAAACTGTTGTCACTCACACCGACTAATATTACCTTGTTGTGCCTTTGCAGTCTCTGTCTGCCTGCACTTGCCAACGAGCTGTCTTAAATCTAAATTGCCTGCCTCTGTTCTTCTATTTGCACAATACCTAGTGCAATGGACACAGGAACCCGCTTTGAGGTTTTATACTTAAAATAAGCAACAATAAAAAGTACCCGGTACCTAGATTGCCTTGCTAATAAGGGAAACAGAAGGAGGTGTTATTGAAACAACACTGTTTTCTTCTTAAATGCTATGATAGTTCTTGCTTTTCTGGGCTTGTCTCAAGAAAATCTCATTTTACCTTGAAGAAAGTGAATTATTTTCCTTGAGAAGTTTGTCTATAGATAGGATTTACCATAAAAATTACTCAAATACTTCCATCCTCAGATTTTAATTCAAAATTTAGAGTAGCGTTTTGGGGGGAATGAATTATAATACACATTCTTTGATCTCTGTTTCCTCTGGGAGAGAAAGAGGAGGAAAGGGGTAGAACCATCTTCACTGTGCAAATGTGCGTGTCTTCCTCATTTCAAGAATATCATGCATTGAATCTCCGCTCCATATCTCTCTCAGAAAGCTGCTTGTTCATGGCACTTACCCAAGCTGCTTTTCTCATTGCTGAACTTGAAATGCTCTCTCACCTTGGCATGATTTCAACTATGTCAGTTAAATCAGAAAGAGGGAAAGTCAGGCCAACAGCAAAAACACCTTTCCTGGAGAGATATGGTGCTGACCCAGAAATAACACTGAGCAGCCAGAACATCATTGCTACATGCAATATGGTTTTAATAGAGGAAGAATGATCTAGTGGTATCTGTGCATATTCAGTCATTGTTGTGTTTCCTGCTGTCATGGTATGTGCTTACTAGAAAAATTTAAATAAGGAAAAGGAAAAATAATGTGCAGTGTATGAAATATTCTGCTTGCTACTCTGTAATACAGTATAGTGCAACATTTAATCATTGACAAGCATCATTCTTTTATTATTAATAATCCATATGGAGAGTACATTGCTTGCAGTAGAATTTTTACCAACTTATTTTAACTGTGCATTTTCCTACATTTGGGTACACTAATAACAGTAATGCTTTGCTCTGCAGAAATGCAAATATTGAAGCACATTACAGTCAAGGCTTTTACAGCAAAGGTTCAGAATAGATCCAGGAAGTAAAGGACCTGCTCTTATATTACAGATTTACTTAAACAAAATTCTTCAAGTTGGCAACAAATTTCGTTTGGATGTTTTTGGGGGTTTTTTACATTATTCTTCTCACAGTTGTATGAGGTGTCAACAGGCTTTTCATCATATCTATTATGTATATAAAATACATAGAAATTACTCTAAATCCCAAATGCATAAACATAAATGGGGTAAGAAAGAGAGAAAATTATCCAATAAGCAAAGACTCGTTTTGTTCTTTTGGATCCAGGTGGGGATAGATAGTATTTCAAAAGCATTAATTTTTGGCGTAACTTTATTTCCAGTGGTATCAGCTCAGCCATTGAATTCTATGAAATTGCCCATTATTCAGTGATTTTGAAAACCCTACCCAACGTGCAAGGAAGAAAAACAATGATCAAGTCAAAGCTCAGCATGGTTTAATTGGTTATTTCGTTATTCATATCTCCTAAAAAGCCAACAGCTCAAATTTTTATGCTAATCAAAAAGTGCATTTTTCTATTTGTTAAATTATTAACCTACACAAAACTTACATTGTCAATGAAAATTTGGGGATTTGAGTATCCCTGTTGTCAGCAGTTAATATAGAAAAAGATGAAACCATTAAGTTCATATAGAATTCTGAGTGTAAGTAAGTCATTTATGTAAATACATAATGGAATATTCTTGTTGATCTCAGTCAATGGCCAGAAATGGCAAATGCCAAGTCCTTCCTAAAGATGGTGGTTGTTTCTTCATTATTCACAAATTGTGGGACACAGTTAAGATATAGTTGATAACGTTTGTGTGTTAACAACATGCCCTACTCACTACAGGCAGTTTTCATTTTAATGTACCCAGCAAGAAGCAGAGATTCTTTAATTTTCTCTTAAAGCTCCACCTTTGATAGGACAGTGCAACACATTCTAATTGCAATGTGCATAAATTGATAAACATGTTGCTCTGGGATTTTAATATCACCAGTTGAAATGAAATGTGTACCTGTTCTGTATATTCATGCAGTTTAATTTGAACCTGAATAGTAAGAATATATTTAATAGTCTGCTTCAATCATTCTGTGTCGCTATGTATTACTAAAGATCTCAGAATTTGTCAAATACATTCATTAAACATGACACTTGCAAGGACCGAGTAGGCTTTTTCTTGTACTAGCTCTCCATTGGGAACAGCATATTTCATGGTGAATTTTTTTTTAAGAAGTGATAGCAGTGTTGAGCTATTTTAAAATATATTTCCCATTTTTCTACAGTGCTGATAGTGATTGGAGACTAATGCAAATGTCACTCCCCATAAAACTGAAGTTGTAGTGAGAGGAAATTAACTTATTCAGTATTGTTAGTAATATAATTTTAGAAGTCTTTAAGATGCTGATTCAAAAAGTCTTCCATTAAAGAGTTTATTTAACATTCATAGCTCTAATTTTCCTACATGAGATTTCTAAATTGTCTAAGAATTCTCTAGAACATTTAGTATTTCACCTTCTTTGGAAAAAAAAAAGACAAAACAGGACATATTTATATAGGCTATGGTTACAATATTTTGCTTTGTCTCTGTCAAAGTACATATGTCTACCATACATAGTGTATAATAAAAGTGAATATTAATAGATATTTTTATAAGCTACGCATATGTTGTGCCAAGTCCAATTCATGAGTTGTAAAACATTTTCACTGATCAGTTTTTTCTTTAGTAGTATGGTATTCACAGTAGGACATAATTAGTAGACAAAATGCACCAATGTAGTAAAAGCTTGTTGCATAATCATTAAGAAGTTTGTCATTTCAGAAATCACACTAGGGGGGGAGGGAGTACATACTCAGATGCCTTCATGATGTTCTGTATTGGTTCTGTGCAACATAATAGTATTTGGGGTATACAGCCTTCGAAAGATTGATTTTGTATGGTTGGCTGTCATGCTATTTAATGCCACTTTAGTTGTCAGACCTTATCTGAGAGAAGGAAGATAAATGAGAGAAATAAGCATGAATGATGACAGAAGAAAATTCCCCAGGAATACTTCCAACAGATGACATATTGTCCTCAGAACCTGTGTTTAACTACCAGGCTGGGTTTGTGCACAAACCTGCATCTGTTTAACATCCCAAAAATCTTGACACTTTCCGGTGAGCATACTGATTCTTCCTGGTAATCAATATGCCATTGGGAAATAACACCTTAGCAAGGGCACCTGACTAACTGTACCCATTCATGCTGTCAAGGAATGTGAATCCTTCTGTAATAGCTGGTAATTTGGGGTATCTGGAGGCCAAGAATAATGTTTAACAAAACACACTAACTTTTTATGGCTTTTCCTACAGTACAGGCATCTCTTAATTGTACAGGAAAAAAGCTAATTATTAATAACTAATGATAAGAACTAATGAAGTAATAAATTAATTAATTTCATTCCATTTCCCACGGTAATATCTCCAGCTCATTCATATTTGATTTACATGAAGTATAAATGAACCTTAAGGGCTGTATTAATTAAATAATATGAGAAACTCCAAAAAATCAGAAACAACGAAACTAAGTACTTTATAATTACCAGCAAAAAGTGACTTCATCTTAGTCTTTTTCTAATTCATCTCATGTTAGATTTCCTTATATTTTGGGCTAGGACACCAAATTAACAATTAGGCACATAAATTCAAGATTTGGATCCCCTAATCCTTACTCTCCTGCGATCTCACTTCTGAAGTATTTTGAGTCCTACCAAGAAATTTCTGCAGAACCTTTAGTTCCAATGCTGGGCAGGTCCTAAAATTACTGAACACCTTGGTCCCTAATCCCCAGCAATATTTATACACTGGAAGATCCCCCTGCCTCTTCCACCAGCGCGGTGTCATCAGGAGGATGCCCATGCTGTCTTCCCCGCCCCAGCCCTTCTCATGGGTAGAATAATTGCCTAGTAATTGGGATACCTTGTCTCCAATCTTTGTTCACCCCAGGCAGGGATAAGACCCAAACCGTGTCCGCCCATATCTAAGTTACTCTCTACACACTGAGCTAAAAGGCAGTAGAAGCTGGCACACTTCGGTTTTTCTTTTAAAATGCTATCATTTTTACTAATTAAATAGATTTTTGCAGTGTTTTAAGGATGATCCGACCCAGCAACTGTTGTGAGAGATCACCTAGCCTGTGTTTCCAGTGGGGCTGGTGCCAGACAATTTGGTACCAAAACCATTTCTCACTGGAATAAAACAAGACTTCTGGCAGTTGCCATCTCAGGAATAAAGCAGTTTCAGAATACTTCTTCTTGCTTTTGAAGAAGAAGCATCCACAGCCGAAGTTCTTAGGGCATTCCTGGAATCAAGATTTCTGAAAGTTCTTTGTGCTACAATCGACATCAGCCTTCTTAGGTGACTTAAAATGTTTCTGAAAATAAATGTGTATCTATAGTCCCAGCTGAATTCAGCTTATATTAAATACAAGTAATCTGTTAGAATTTGACATATTTTAAGGGGAAAAAAAATCTAATTAGAATTATGTTTAATTTCTTTTATGTCAGCTTTGGAGAGGAAACAAGTTAGCACTAAGAGAAAGTATTAATAACCAGTGACTTCCTAGTATTTTTAAAGATCATGTAAGGATGTTTACACCTGAGAAAAATTTTTGCTGTGTTAATGACAGTTTTGACTGTAAGTGTGCACCACTTGAATAAGCCATATTTCTAGAAGAAGCGTGATACAGACATCATCTTGTAGGACTATGACTGTGTCTATAATATTAAAAAATGCAGACCTGTAACCATTCTCTGGCCCTAAGATTTAAAGGCATGGCACAACTCACATCCACACAACTAGGTTTTTTTCCCTTATGCAGAAACAGAGTGGTGGGAAGAGTGCGTGGGACACACCATTCCCTGTAGTGTAGGCTGGCGCTGTCTGGGACTCCTTGCGCCGGCACAGCCCAGGGCTGAACGAGGAACCATGCTAACAGCTGGACAATACATATGACCTTGGGTGGCTTCAGCAGGGCCCTGTTTTACTTACGAATATGGATGTCACTCTAAGGCAAATTTTGTCCTGAAGCTGTGCAACAGTAATTGCCTTTTCATTTGGAAAGCTTGTCACAATATATTTAAAACCTAAACTTCTCAATCCAAACACAGACACAACACTATTGTCTTCTATTGACGTATTAATAGCTACTGGATGAGGATGGAAGCACACTTTGATGCTCATATTCTTTCATTCTACAGTCAAAGCATCATCATAAAGAAAATTCTCATAGCCATGCAGTCCTCAAACCTTACCAGACTCAGGTGCTGACTTCGATTTTGTCATCAGACTTTGCACCATTCATTTACATGGAATTTTTTCAATGAAAATTGTTTGCAAAATGGAATATTGCATTCTCAAGCTTTTGTGCATTGAGGTCTTAATGAAGTATTAGACATAACTATGAACAGTATATATTTCTGGTTTTTAATTTTAGACTGAAGTTGATTTCGCCAATTGTCACTCACTTAAAAATTCACTTAAGTCTTACAAATTTCATGGAGCTCAACACAGAGCTGGCGTGGTTCACATTGGCAAAGTTAGGTCTTCAGTGAAACAAATGTCTTTTAAATTTTACAAACAGACATTATTTCAAATTCTTGCACACTTACTGTCTTCTCTAAAACAGACTGTTAGATCATGATCTCACACTAGTACCTCTTTCTTCACATGGATTTTTGGGGAATGTGTATAACCAAAAGAAAGCAGGAATTTAATCTCTAGTAAAGGAAGACAATTTTGTGAAGAAGATGGGAGTTTTATGCAACCTCTTGTTTATTAGTGATAATTGAGCACAAGGACTTCAGTGATAAAGAAGTTTGACTCATTTTGCTAGTGAAAATAAGATGAAAAATGAGGACTTATATTTTGGTGTATACATAGATCCACACTTTGCCTTTTTCCAAATAGACCTCCTCACATTGTTATAATGGATCTTTTGACTATTACGACTAGCAATGTATAGCTGAGCGCAGTTATGAAGTATGGTAAATGCTAATGATTTTTCTACAGTATAGTTATATTCAGCACAGCCTTGACCAGCGACAGCTACGTGTCTGCACTGTTCCCCTCGAAGGTATTTATGGCAGAAGTGGTATGAGAGGGCTACAGGCTGCCAAAGTCATGACTTTTTCATTCATGTTCTGCCCAGTCATTTTTGAGTATGTCTTTTGAAATTCATGGAATACTTGGCGAGGGTAATTGTCCAGGCATTTTTTTGAATATTGTGCAGAGGAAGGGAGAAGTCTCGGACAACTGGGCCATCTGGTCAAAGGTTAGAGACGTGTGCATTCCAGTAATGTGAGGGTTTAAATTAAGCATATGAATTAAGAGCCCTGATTGGGTGGCTGGGCTATCACGTACAGTCCACACAGCAAAAGAGTTGCCACTAAGAGCAGTATGTAACTATATATGTATTCAGTCAGGATTAGGTTTTGTGTACATTGAAGTGAGGTGAATACCCTGGTGTGTCATACCTTGTGAACTGCCTTCATTGTGACATAAGGCAACATTTTCACACATCTTGGAGATTTTCAATGGATTAGAATTACGTGGTCTCTTGGGTCCCTTAAGCTCAGTGGTAGGTTGGTCTTTTACTTGAATGAATAAAGAATTTCACCCACTGTGGTGATCATAAATTTTCCAGTCATTCCGATAATATGGTTTGTCTCCAGAAGCAGATAAGTGTTGTTAGGTGTATTAATTTTTGCTTCCTCTTTTGAGATACTTGGGTGGCATAAGCGGAAGGAAAAAAAAAAGGATTCAACTATCTTTGTGGTGGGTTCTTACTCATTTTCCACTGGTACTCATTGCTCAGATTTTATTGGTATATTAACATCACTACATGCAAATTTTAAAAAAGACACTGGGATATCTCACGAAAGTGAATTCCAGCTTGTACTATTGGCAATCTGTTATGTGTTGGCTAGTTACATCAGTCATATGGTACTGTTTATGTCAAGTCGTATAGCTCTCTTGGAATCAGGGAACATAAACCAGGACTGCATAACTACCAACAGGCAAACAGTAATTTACTGTAGATATTTCTGACTGTTTTTTAATAACCTGCATATTCAAACATATTGCAAAATAGATGTGCAGTTTGCAAACAGGTGTGAAAGAACAATGATGAAAATAAAATACTCAGCAACTTCTACTACTAAGCTGCATGCAGTTTTAAAAACTTTTCCATGGCATTAGCTGGTAAAATTCTTTAAAAATTTTGATGTTTTGCTAATAAATCTTTGTTGTCATTATTTGTGCTTACCTCAGAAATGAGGCTTAACCAGAAGTTAAGGAGGAAGGAATAAAATTCAGAATATAAAAATCGTGTTAACTTCAGTGATGTATATGTCTTAAATCATTAATCTTAATAAGGTTAATATCTTAAATGAGTATATTAATATTCATTCTACATACACAATTTGAGAGATGTGAGGTCATGTCTAGAATATTATGGTTCTAAAACATGACTGTATTGGTATTGGCACTACTCTATCATTCAGCATATTTTCGTACTAGTATTTTATATTTATACATTGCAGTTTCTTGTAATTGTAATTTAATTTTGTAGATATGGTTACCCCTACTAAAAATCTCCCTTTCATTTGCAATTGCTTCCTTCAAGTAACACAATTACTATACAACACAAGTTTTTATACTCTTAAAATTAATTTGAAAAACTTGATACTACCCAAAAAAGTGCTCAGAAGTATGTTCTTAATTAAGAGATAATGTCAATGGAAACAAAAGTTGTCTTAGGTTAATGGTCTCCAGCTGCCACATTAATGCTGAGGCAGAGCCAAGACATTTAATTTCAAAGTTGGAAACATTGATCTTATGACAGTGCTCTATTATGATGACTTCATTCCTATTATGTCAAGAAATTGATGAAGAGTCAACCATTTTATCAGATGAATTGCAGTGCAAGAGAGTGACAGATGTTCAGTGTAATAGTATTAATTTACTTCATCCTAAATTGACCTTATTTATCCAATCAAGTGCGAGATTAAATTTTAGTCAGTCACACTATTTGCAAAAGGGACTCTATATCATAACGGTAAGTGAAAGAAAAATGATTGTGAAATAAGAGATGACAATATTGGTCATCTCTCTCTTATTATAAAGACATTTGGCCTTATCGCCGCAATATAAAAGGAATGTTTTAAGGTTTAGGATTCACTTTATGTGTAATATATAATTTACATGTCTTAACTTCCAGAACTGCACTGAATGTATCCATTTCCTATGCATCAATGGAGCAGTCAAAATATCAACATGATGATTAGAGAAATAGATTATCTTAGATGAATGGTTGGCTTAAACCATTAACTTGCATAATATAACATTATACAGTCAACAAATAATTTAATGTTGCAATGTGTTCTAGAGCTTACCAATATGATACTACAAACTAGAAGCTGAGGTTATTCAGAAAGGCAAAATATATAGAAACTAATTCACTTTTTTCCTTGATTATTGTCTCTCTCATTTCTGTGAAAGGAGCATTATTTTTTAATGAAGTAGACAGGCGGTTTTACCCAAGTCCAATTTCTGAGCTTTTCAGTGGTACTCAGATTTAATCTTCAATGTTTTCTTTGAAGCCACAACAGCCAGGTGTCATAAAAGTAGGGGCTACTTGTTTAGGGTCCCACTGTTGCCAAAGGAGAAAGACTGGCTCCACAAGAGTCCAAATAAAAAGAGAAAGCCAGTAAAAGTGCTCTGCATCTTGCTCAGGAGAAGTCTATTTCTACCTATAGACTACTGGGAAAGCCTAGAGAGTCTGTCTTCTTAAATGAAGCACCTACAGTAGGATCACTTAAGGCTTGGTTTTCACAGATTTGAATTTTAAACCTTTTTTCTTCACATGGCCACTTCACTATAGGACCTTCAGCTTCTACAATGAAATTATGAATTGGCAGCACTCCCAATAGCCCACACCAAGTTTTAACTTCAGAGATGATGCTGTTCAGAAAACTTTGTAAAGTAAGTATAGCTGTTGCAATTTTTTTGCCCTTTTAATCCCTCAGGGGGAAGAGGTAATCTAATACACTGAAATTTTAAAGTCACGTTACATTGTCAGAAGCACGTTTCTCTTTCCTCAAGGCATTCTTACTGAGATGTTAAATTCACTGTGAAGTTTAACATTTAGCCACTTGTTCTACATGACAAATGGAGATGGAAGTGGCCATCAGGTCCTCAGAAACAACATAGTCTGAAAAGTACATTTTATGTTCCTTTTTTAAGTAGACTAAAGAAAGTACTCAATCTTTTTCTTCTTGAGTCAGTTAAAGCTATAGATTTTCTGAAGTTGCAAGAGAGCATTTTCCTCATTTGTATGAGCATGTCTTAAATCAGTATTTATCTTTATGGACTCTTTTAGTTACAGTGTCTCTAATGCAAGTTTTGCTTAGAAAAATGTAATGGTTTTGGCTTTAATAAAGAAAGAAAATGATTGTTTAAAAAAAAAAAGAAAATAAATATAAAGCATGCAAAGTAAAAATAAAAAGCAGGATAAAATCTCCAGAAAAAGGTTGGATAAGGGTTTTTTTAACAGCCTGTTTTGTTGGAAGAAAAATAAATATGAATTTAAGTAACTTCATAATGCAGAAAAAAATCTGAAACAGCACTTAGACAAATAACATCAAAGCCACAGAAACAAATTTAAACTATTTTAAAACTCTCTGTGCTATTCCTATGCTTTTTTAGTATCATTTTAATGCAGTTAAAAGTAAACAGTATGAAACCCTGCTTCTATAGATCTGAAGCAGAGTTTAGCTACTAAGGTCTGTAAAGCCTGAATGTAAAGACTGATTGCAAGGCAAAGATGCTTTGTTGGAAAGAAAAGTCTTTGGCAGCTCAAATATCAAAGAGGAAGAAAGCTGCAGGCTGGAGGCTCTCAGTTGCTTACAAATTTAGGGATCCCTGCATGTAAACGCCCATTCCCCCAGGAAGCATGGATGCGGTCTGGAGGCACCCGACCATCTGAAAGGCCTTTTGTTGCCCAAGTCTCCAGCTATTTTCCCACTGTTGACTCGTCCTCCCTCTGTGGATGGCTGGGGGACGGCTGTGACCTGCTGTGTTTGACTCCACCTTGTCCCCCAGCTGCTGCTATAAGGTGGACTTTGCCTCACTTAACGCCTTTGTCTCTACACATCACTGGTGTCATATCTATAGTAGCTGTAGTATCACAGTTACTGAACTTACCCTTTCTTAAAAGTCACTAGAGAGAAACAGGCATTTGCAGGTTGCAATACATCTCCCCATGATGCCTCCATGATTCTAAGGGATGTCCGCAAAAGACAATAAAAAACTACATGGACATTGCAATTAGTCCGATAAATCCTACTCCCTCTAGCAATAGATGTAGTCCTCACAGAGCATTCTCCACTTTCTATCACATTCAGATTAATTTAGTATTATTTCACTAAGGTAAAGATTACACAAGCCTGCTCCTACAATCCTGAACTAAAAAAAATTACATTAACTACAGTCTATATTTCTCAAGGTTTAGGCAGGGGGCATTTAAATATCCTCTGTTTCGATTTGACGTAGTAATCTGGAGTTTAGCAGTGATTTGATCACAGGAAAATTTTGCAATCCCTATAAGAAAAACAATTCTTTTAAAAAAGCCCAAATAAAACCACTGTAGATACTGAGACCACTGTGAAAATGGGCACTGTACCATGTAATCCAGATCTAAATAAAAAAACACTGCTAGAATAAAGGGAAAAATTAAGGTGAAAAAACCTACTGTGTGTTACATTTAAATTAATTTTTCATAGCACATGATTAGACTTGAATATCTGATCTTTTTCTATTAGGAAAATGAGGATGTGATTGATGGAAGGCGAACATTTTAATATACACCCCCCAGATCTTGGCAAGATACTTTTCTGGGTTCTCAGAATTATCTTCTGCCCCAAAGCATATTCATAAATCATTCAATGTTGATATAAAAATGGCTGGTTTCCACAGAAAATCTTGTTTCTGAGGCCCTGGAATGATGCTATTGAATGTTTTATTACATAAAACTTGTAACAGATTAATCAATCTGAAGAAATTAGGTCATCTTCATTTTAAAAGTAACACTAAAATGCTTGCTAACTTTTCCACAGACAGAGGATAGTTTGTGGATGAAGACGTAGTGAACATTGTCCACCAGGGTTGATGTCATCCCCTCGCTTCTCTCCAGCAGTGCCTTTTCTTTCTCTTTCAGTTGTTCGTCTTTCCTGGTGGCTGCAAGATTGCACAGAGCAGTTTTAAATTGGTAGCATGCTGTTAACTGAAGAGTATAGCAAATTAGTGTAAATTACAGGGTTTTGTACAATATAGACTACAAAGCTCTTCGCAAACTATCCATGGAGTTCTAAGAAAATAAACTGAATTCCACAGTTCTACCACAAAATGCACTATTGAGATCAAGGGGAATTGTATCTTAGGAGCAGGAAGAAACATCACAGACTAAACCCCATTTTCTTATACAGCCAATACAACATCACTAATGTCAAAGTGATTTTCAGAGGAAGTTCAAAAAACCCAAGTTTGCTAATAAGTCAATAAGGAATAAGGGGAGGAACTACCAGTTGGATAAGGGATGAACACCTTATTGGAAGAAAAAGAAGTACAGTGTAAAAAAACAGCAAAGGAAAAGACTGAAAAAAAAAATGTGGTGACTAGAGAAGAAAAAAAAAGAAGGGTAAGAGAAAGGAGGTAACAGAAAAGGAAAAGAAAGTGGGTAACGAAACCAGACAGGGAAAATGCGTCCTACCAACAAGGACCTTTTTTATTTCTCCAGAGTAATTGTATCGGCATATACCTGAATCTTGAATCATGTATAACTTTTCATTAGCTTAGACCTGTCTGCTGTTTAATTATAATCTCAGTAATACCTCTTCATAGGTTCATGAGCTAGTGGAGATGGTCCTCTATTTGCAGCACTGCTCGAGCCACTGTCAATGTCAGGTGTCAGAAAAATTAGATTTCTACTTTTCGAAAAGACTTTTCAACCACTTCTTCAGCATTATAATGAGTTGCCCAGTCTGTTGAGAGGCCGTCCTCACTGGGAGAGGCCATCCCTGCTTTGGCCATCCAAACTCAGAGGAAGTTTGGCCAGTGGGATAGTTCATATGCATGGAATGGGATACTGTATCAAATAATTTTCAAAGTGCTGTAGAAATACAATCCAGTTTGTATAGTTCACTTTCCTGTGAAAAGAAAAGGCCAGGACCGAGTAATCCATACTGTTCGCAATGACTTTGATAAAACCTTTGTGTGTTACTGTACTCATAGATATTCTGTCACTGTATCTCATAGCAAAAATAATTTTTCAAAGATACTAGAGGTTTATTTTTACTATGTCTATTTTTGTATTGTTATCCTTGCAAAGAGAGGTCCAGACCTACTGTGAAGCACCCATGGGCATTATTAGAACCTTTAAAAATTGCTCAAAGAGCTCTTATACACATAAAGATGCAGCCATTATTAAAATAAAAATAAAAATAAATCCTATTTCAAACTTTTTTCTCTCTGAAATCTGTCACAACTGATGCTGGATCTTATTGGGGAGCAGATTTCTCTTCCTTCCGTAGAAACTGCTAAATACACTTTCCTGTGTCTTAGGTGAGAAACAGTGATTCACATAAATCAAGAATCCCTAAAATCCAACCAGTCATTACCTATCTGTGAGGCTACAGGTACTGTGAATGGGATCGGTTGTCTGTGTCTGAGCTGCTCACCTAGACTCTCGCAGCAGCCAAAGGAGAGGAACAGGTGTCTTTCAAGCACAGTACTTCTCGTCCTAGGGAGGTGATAGATCTCCTCTAAAACACGTGAGACAAACTGTATCTTAAGAGTGTCTTTTTCTCTTCCTAGCGGGGCTAGTTCTGATGCAGACCTCTACACTGTGGATGTTTTAATCCAGATGCAATGAATTGCATGATGTATCACTACCTGTAGCTTGACGATAAGTAATATTATTGGATTGTCACGCTAGCACCAACGGGAGCTAACTTGCAGCCCCACTGTACGAAGTGCTATACACAGAAACGGTAGAAGAAACTCCCTGACCCAGAGAACACATGAGAAAGAAGAACAGAAGTAATATTCTCATTTTACAGATAGGTGACTGAGCCACAGAGTAACTAAACTCTTCTCAGTTTCCTCCTTTATGTCTCTGCGGAGTATTTAGTGCAGCATGGCCCCCTGAATGCAATTCGTAGTGTGCTACTGATTAAAGGAATGATATTTAGCAAAGGCCCAGGGGGAATCTACAAAAGACCCAGTGACTGGACCCTTCTTTCCTAAGCCTTCATCCAGTGCTTAATCACAAATCTATTATTCCTATGTTATTTTTCTAAGATATTTTTTATGACTACAACTGATGCATTTCTAAGTGCTTGACTGATTCCTACAGTAAATCATGCATTCATTTTGCAAATAAAACCTCAGCAAATGGGGATGAAGACCAATGTGTTAAAGTGTAGTCTGGGGAAAGAGAAGTCGGTCCTGATTTTTTTCGTAGCGGAAGAGGATTTTGTTACCCCACTTTTCAGTTCACCAATCTTAGCGAGATTTATAGATTTATAGATACTTGGCATTTAATGTAAATTGAACTGAATTCCATTTTCAAGAAAACATTCTATCTGCATTCAAAAGCAAGAACAGTTATTTTAAAATGTAGAGAGCATTTGCAAATAATTCAACGTGCTAATACTTGATATTAACTGAATAACAGAAAAGAAGGAGTCGTTTCAGCTCTGGAATTATATTCTGCAATTATGTCATAAATGATTTTTAATTGTTCTCTCTAAAATCTATCTATCTAATTTTCTCATAATTGCATCCTCCTATTTATAAACCATATCCAACCACTAACAGTGTTCCCTTTCTTTGAAAATAGTCTAATTTTACAGACCACACCATTTCCTGATGTAATATATTAATAACATTCTTAAAGTTTTCAACTGCAGGTCTGCATAATCCTTTTTAAATTGTCTCAGACCTAACCAGTTAATTATTTTGAAATTAATTCTATATCTAGCAGGTACAAAACATTGGCAGTTTGCTCCATAAGAGGAATGCTTTTAATACTCTTATACTCATTAGCATTTCAAAAACAAGTGACTCTTTGATATCGTCTCCCCTTTCCCTCCTCTTTCCCCAGTTATTTGTTGGTATGGCATGCTTACTAAAAAGGAAGCAGAGCATTTGATTAAGAGAGACTTCTTCAGAGTATGACTCTCTCTCCTGAATGCTGTTGCTTCACCCTTCTGAAAGGCTGACCCTAAATTAACAGGGAATGAAGGGGACTCAACAATGCAAAAGAAGCAAGTCACAAACAATAATGTGCGGAGCTTTTTCCCCTAGCTAATTTGGATGTAGTTGGGCTGACGGTGAGAAAGAGGCTGGGATGGAGAAAGGCAGAGAGGGAAGGAAAGGAAGAGTTTTCACAAGACCAAGACAATGCGTCCAGTTATAAAACACTGTGCCACAAGAACTCAAATCCTTGTCTCTTTAGAGAAAGAAATAATATAGCTGGGGGGGGAGATTTATACCACTTTCTCTTTTTAACTCATGCAAAGGTTTCTTTGCCACACTTACATTAATTTCCCATTATAGTGTTTTGGCATTAAAAACAGTAGTGCCATAGCAGTTTCTCCTGAGGAGCAGCAAATGGCAAAAGGTACCTTGTATGGCTCAACAGAAGTACAGGACAACAAAACACTGTGTGGTACTTTCTGAAAAAAATATTGCAAGTACCATTTAAAACCAGGCAAACCCTGCCTTTACATTCAAAGCCAGTTACAGGGAACATGCATTGTTACTTTAGTATCCAGATGTTTTCAGTTTTAATCAGATTTTCATGATTTGATGCAATCACTTTAGTGAAAGTCTGGAGATTTAAAATCGGAAACTGAGCTGCTTAAAATCTCAGTCCAGTTACTTGCCAGAAGAGAGACTGGAGACTTACTGTCCTGGTTTCAGCTGGGACAGAGTTAATTGTCTTCCTAGCAGCTGGTACGGCGCTGTGTTTTGGGTTTAGTGTGAGAATAAAGTTGATAACACCCTGATGGTTTCAGTTGTTGCTCAGTCATGTTTAGACTCAGCCAAGGACTTTTCAGCTTCTCCTGCCCAGCCAGGAAGAAGGCTGGAGGGGCACGGGAAAGGTGGGAGGTGACCCAAACTGGCCAAAGAGGTATTCCATACCACGGGACATCATGGCCAGTATAGAAACTGGGGGGAGTTGGCCGGGGCAGGGCAGAGCGCTGCTCGGGAAGTAACTGGGCATCAGTTGGCGAGTGGTGAGCAATTGCATTGTGCATCACTTGTTTTGTGTATTCCAGTTCTTTTATTATTATTACTGTAATTTTATTGCTATTGTTATTATCATGATTATTTTATTCCTTTCTGTCCTATTAAACTGTCTCTATCTCAACGCACGAGTTTTACTTTTTTTTCCTGATTCTCTCCCTCGTCCCACTGAGAGGGGTGAAGAGAGTGAGTGGCTGCGTAGTGCTTAGTTGCTGGTTGGGCTTAAACCACGACATTTACTTTTTCAGATTTTGCTTTTGTTCATTGCATATCAGAAAATGAATTTTGTAGTTTTATGTCTTATATATTTGGGGTTTGTAGAAGTTCCAAGAACTCTGTGTGACAGGGTATTGCTCCAGTGAAAGATGTTGCAATGAATTTTAACAGCAAAATATGTTCAAGTATTTTTTACATACCTTTGTTCATTACGTGCATTTCTTGAGCTTCGTAAAAGAAGTCCCCGTTTTTGGCTTTAGCTGATCTTGAGGACAGGAATAAAAGGCAACCTCTGAAATACAATAAAAATTACCATGAAAAATTATAAATAAAAATATTTTGCCCTGTTCCTTACCCTGTACACCTGATAAGGTTGTGTAAAAATATAGTCCCTGTGGTACACCTTGAAGCTAACAGTGAACCAAAAAGGACAATGAATTTGGAAGCTGAGTCTTTCTCAAGGACAGTTCCACTTGTTTGGTAACGGAAGAGGTCTGCTTTTAAATTCAGTTGGGCTTACACCACTGTTTGCAACTGATTTAGGATTCTGCTTTGTAAAATGTACTACCCTCAAGTTTGACAAAGACTGGATTTGCAAATTATCTGAATAAATGTTTGAAAATTGTAGATATAAAAATAAGAAAAAATCTGCTACTTGTCATAGAAAGAAGTATATGATTAGTGAATGAGAGAGGAGATACCTGTAAAGATCATGTTGTAGATGGAGAAGAGGCAGTAAAGAAATTATTATTTATGTTAATTTTAAATCTGAATGGTTTTGTGCTGATTCTGTTTTCTATTTCTGAGTTGTCATATGTTCAGTAATAATGTGTGCAGCAGCATAGGCTCTTCCATCCAAGAATCTTAAATAGTCTCCAGATTAATTGATGTCATATCTTAATAGCACCAAAACTGTATTTCTGAACAGGAAGGCAGAAATCTAGTAAGTTGGAAACACTTAATTTGATTCAACATGGGACTAGAACTCAGAATCCTATATCTGAACTCTCTTTGTTTTGAAGAGCCCTATAAAGAGAAGAATTTTCATTATCATTCTGATTTCTTTATAGAGTTCTGGGAGTTGGCTGTTTTAAAGTATTTCCAGTGCTAGTAACTTCTGAACAGACAATTTTGCTGCTTCTTTTTATGGTTAGCTTAATTCAGCAGCATGAAAATTAACTACAAAGAAAATTGAATTTTGTTTAGGGGGTTGGATTTTGTTTAGCAAAATACAGATTTGTACAGCATCTCTTCTTTCCATGCTCTGTATAATACTGCATTTCCGAAGGATTTGGTATGCTGTGCATAGTTCCATACTTCAGAAAACAGGCACATAAACAATAGATAATTGTTTTCCTAATAAATATGATAGGTATGGAAATGCCTCTCACTTTTGCTATTTCTGTGTCATTAGGACAGCTATAAAGACTGTCACAGCATTGCTCAGTCCCGATTTCAATGGCAGAGTTATTTTTCTAGTTCTGGATTTTTAAAACACTTTTGTAGCACTGGAGCATATAAGAAATACTAACTGCACTCTTGCTGTATGATGAACCAGCACGCACAGCTTGTCACACGCTCATGAATGTGGTGCCTAGTACAACAATTTCTAATTTGCAGTAATTAATTTTTCACTTAAATTCAGTTACATTATGGCTACACCACTGCTGCTGTCACTGTTACCTTCTATTGCTTCCTTTTTTCACATTTATCATAATGACAGCCAGGGATCCTTTTGCAGGCTTCTGGTTTGGGCCCTTTGTGATAAGGACAATTTAACATGCTGCTCAACATTCTGTAAGAACTCTTTCTCCAGTATTTCAACTCCTAAGAAAATATCTGTATATGAAACAAATGTCTTCTCTACATTAGCTCTGTAAAAAAAAAAAATTAAATACAAGAAATAAAAAATTATGGTATATGTTTAGGACTTTTCTCCCAGCAAAGCATAACAAAACCCAAGCTGCACGCTGTTATTAGGTTTTTGAAGGACAGTTCTTGTCTTGTCCTTGCGCAAATAACAGCCTTTCATGACAGCAAAACCACAGCAGCCAGCCTGTAAGCAAGAGCTTAATGATGTATATTGCGCTGTGATTTCTAACCTGCCATGGTCCAGATTAGTTTTAAGAACATATCAAAGTAAATTACAATTGCAGTCCTGGGAATGTTTTTGTATTTGTTTGCACGCTGTTAAAATGTTTTAATTGGTTTCAGAAATCTGTTGACATAAAATAATTCATTATGCTGCTTCTAACAATAAACTCTAAATTACCTTGTACCTTCTCTATAGTTAAGCACAGTATGTTATATAGTGAATATTTGGAATACTTACTTTACGGCTTACGAGGCAAAAGCTTTGTATTACAGGCACACATACATTGTGTGTGCACCTTAGAGAGTTGCATGTATTATGAATGATTCAAGAACAGTAAATACATATTTTGTATTGAAATAGCGAGCAATTGGTGGCAAACTACAAGATATAAACTAAAACCTATAATGAAAGCTCCAGTCTAACTCGCACTTTCTGCTCCAGTCAAATTGTAGCATAATTTAAACAGAAAACCGGTGCAAAGCATTCAGTTGAATTTCCATTAGATCTCTCTGCTGTTACTGTGAGGTTTATCTGGTAGGTGACTTCTCAGGCAACACCGGCTGTAGTGTCCCAAGTTAACAGCTTTGAAGAGAAGCCCAGATACAAAAGATTTTCACTTGTACTGCACATATGTGGGAAAAGTAGCATTGGGACTTCCCTAGGCTATAAATATAACTGGAAGTTGGCTAGGGATGGCAGGGCGCCAGTAAATTTTGCCTCCCTAATCTCAGAGTGCTGGGGTGTGCTGTGATGTTAACTGAACTACTACTAAAAAGGAACTTTTCAGATTTTCAGTATACTTAAATAGAACTCATTCACTTTAAAATTAATAATACCAGGCAAAATATTGGTAAGAAAATGCAAATCCACTTAAGATCTAAGGTTATTTTCGCAATTTTTGAGGTTGGCTATTTCTCTTCTAGCAGAATCTGTTGCTAAGGACTGCTTATTTTTAAAGAAAACATGGGAAAGCTTTTGAAAACATGAAAATACAGTTCTTCAAAAAAGTGCTTGTTTTCCCCAGCAAATAAGAAAATGTGAGCTGCTCTCTCTTTCTGCCAGCCAAAAGCCTGCTGCCCTTTTAACAGGGTGCTGGGCCCGTTGGTGCATTTTGGGGTGGGAAGAGAGGAAAGTGGAAATGTCGTTCTAAGCAGGGTCACAGCTCAGCTGAGCTAAGATCCCAGGCCTCGGGAATGGAGGAAGAATCCCAATCAGTTCTGGAGTCATCTGTTTCGGGACCTGTTCTGCTGTTTGTTTCTGGAAGGCGGGTTTCAAGGATGAATTGAGTGGAGGCAGCTAACAGCACTACAAAACAGTCGATCCCAGATGTGTCCTCCCAGGAATAGATGGAGGTGAAGAGAAGGCTGCCAGGCTCCCGGCTCACCTGCTCCGGGCTGTGACTAGCTGCGGCATCAGTGCTGAGATTTGCGGCTGATTGCAGGGGACACACCAGCCTGGAGCTTGTTGAGCCACACGCCGAGCACAAGGGTTTAATGTATAGCGTGTGTGTAGCTGGCAACTTACTTTTAAAGGAAGTTATGGGGGTCAGTCTTTCAAAACGGGTAGCGAAGCCTCCTGCATTGAGGGATAAGATATGAGGAGGGCACTCTGTGAGGATAAGCACTGGTAGCAGAGTAAGCCGCTATAATTTTCCACCATAAATTGAACACGGCATCTTTTTTCATAGCTTGAGCATGAAGTCTGAGGGACGAGTGCAGGGAGGCTGGTGTGTCACCTGAAGACAGCTGATACGCTCTGAAGGTCCTCACAAAGGCTGAATAGTTCCACGAGACAATTTTTGGCGCTTCGGGATCTTCAGATTCCTTTTACAGCCATTAAAACATTCTGAAGTATGCTGTATTTAGAGGAACAGAGGCTGTTTCAAAGGGACTAATTATCAAATATGCTGTTTTCCCTGAAGCCTTTTTCAGTTCACGATGCTCTTCGGGGACCAGGAGAACCTACATGTGAGGTTTAAATATAACTGCAGCCATGTTCTTCAGGTTCTTATTGGGGGAGTGGATGGAACTGCTTCAGGGAGGCAGGTGTATTCTCCTAGGACCAAACAGAACCTTTGAAGGGGAATAAGTACTGCTGCTGTCCTCTAAGTGTATCACAGTCCTCTCTCTTCCGTTTTTAGGCTTTTTTAGACAGAGGAGCTGATAAGGAAAAAGTATTTAATCATAACAAAGTTTGTGGAAAGGCTTTATAGGAGGAGTGTCCCTTGTCAGATTTTATTTTGATAACTAAGACTGTGAATTTCAGGAAAATTAAAAGAAGGCTTTTGACATTTATTCACATCCCCTTACTGGGAGCTGAGTGAGTTTAGGCAGCTTTGGAGTCAGGGTGATATAGACACAAGGCAAGCTGTGACTTCAGTACATCCTTTCACCAACCACCACAAAATCTGAAGAGATGGGGAAAGAAGAAAGCATAATGTTGATGAACCCAACTTCACCATTTTCTTTGAGTTACTCTAGGTTCTTCATGGATTATCAGTTTCCAGACTAAAGCAATATTTTTCTGTGTAAGATGTATTGGTCTAAAATATCTTAATGGGGGAAGCAGGAATATGATTTCTAGCCCTGTGAAGAAGACAAATGAGAAATTAAGTAACTTCTGTTGCTTTCAGCAAGCTGTTCTAATCCAGCTCTTTGCTGTGCCTCAAGATCTCTAACTATCATCATGTTCAAGATTATACAGGGCAATTAAGAAATTATTATCAAGAAGAACCATATGCTGAAGCCTTGTTATTTGGGTATTGAGACCACAGCTTTATAATTAAATGCTGCTTGCACATTATCCATGCAGTGTCCATCCTGCTAAGGCTAACACCTCAGAACAGATTCTAGCAAAATGTTTAAATGTATAATACAAAAGTTAAAATAAATTCTGAAAAGGTAACATGAATTCTTATTTAGGGTTTTTTTTCCCTTTTTTTACTCTAATGTTGAAGGCAGCTACATATTATTTTGTGATTTTAAGTTTTGTAGGAAAACAAAGAAATGCAAAATGCATCTCAAACTACAAAGTGATTCATTTTTAATACTAACAGTGGAAACAAATGAGCTGGTTCTTTTGAATATAGGGTGAAAAGAGTTTAGATCATAAGAAATTTATGGTAAAACTTTAATACAAAAAGGCTTTTTATTGTGAGGCTATGAAGTGATTTATTCCTATTTTGAAGGCCTTAAAACGAATCGTACTTTGGCCTTTTTACTCTTCCTGACTGCTCTATCTGCTGGCACGACACTGTGCTCATTTCAACTGGAATATTTCGTACTGATTTTTCAGTTCAAAAGAAGAAAAGTCCTTATCAAAATATTTCATTTTAAGGAACAATACAGTAAAAATAAGAAGATCTACTCACAGCTACTAGGAAACTACTTAAATAGAAGGCAAATTTTGCTACATTTAGGACACACAATACAACCCTTGTCTTCCTGTGATGCATGTAAATTAGGAGAAGTTTCACTGACAGTGAAGCTACACAAGTTTATAACTGTTATGAGTTGTTTCAAGATTAGACTTATTATGATGAACAGTCACACATTAAATTTAATGATGACATTTCATTTGACATTTGATGGTTTATAGTTTCTCATTCAGGCTTTTTAGCAAAGGATGTGGTAAAGAAGACTCTAGAAATACTGATACTTGAAAAGGTCATCATGATTTCTCTGTGTACTGACGAACATTTGTTTAAATGAAATGTACTTGTTATAAAATGGCCTTTGTATATTGGCACATACATAATTTCTGATACACTGTTTAGGTTATCATTTTCAGTGGGGTGAACATTTGAGCAAAAGAGTTTTCCTCCCTAGACTGAGAAGCACTAGCTGCCTTTCTGCTTACATCCTTCTATCTTCACATAGTCAATCACTTTCAACACTAAGTCTCATTAAGTCCACCCTAAAACTTGACAAAACCATAATTTCCTTCTTTTTTTAAAGCTGCTTTCAAAGGCATCAAGCAAGGGAAATCTTGCTTCAACAACCATATAGATAATGTTTAAATTTTAGTGTATTCTGAGCCTGAACAAGATCTTATGTTTTGAGTACATGTAAGCTACTCTGGATACAAATCAATAGCCCATATCCTTTTTCTTATTATATATCTAGAGATGGGCTGGCATACAACAAAAATGAAGGCATTCCTGCCACATGCTAGGAGCTCTTCTGGATATGTGACAGCACAAAGTTAGGTAATTATATTTCTGTTTCCATGGGTTTTGTGTGACGGGAGGGAAAGATAAAAAAAAAGATAAAGTGCAGAGCATCAAAACAACCCATCCTGTCCAAGTGTGATAAAGGGTATTCCTCAACTAGTTTAGAAAGCGCCCTGGATGAATTATTCTCAAGGGAAGGATGTAGCCTGCAGGACACAGAGTGGGTAAACCTGAATTAATGTACAGTGTTATTGCTGAAATACTTTCCAGATGACGTCTACTGATAATTCTGAGGGATGAATATGTGTCTCCCTTTCTCGTCGGAGAAGCCCACCTTGCAGCCAGTAATGCAACACCACAGCTAGAAGAGTTAGCAAGACTCAGACTCTGTATTTGCATAAACTCAATTCATATATCGAAAAGAGTGCCTCTTATTAAGTGGTAAGTACATATACTCAGCCACAGGATGTGGGATCCCCCTCTTCCAAGTGACAATCAGGCTCCCCTTTCCCTGACCAGGTTTCAGTGTAAACTTGCATTTCTTTTTCTTAGTTTTTCAGCTCTCCTGTTGATCGCTTAAAACTTTCTGTAAAAGCTGCTGATCAGAATTCAGTGGTTAGTTATCAGACTTTAGCATATGACTTGCTGTTGCCTTAGGGTCCATACTGCTGTCTGTAAAAGTAAAATGTGAAATTCTTTCTCCTTAATTATACTAGTAGTAGGAAAGTTCCTCATCTTTTAAGAAGAGCAAATAACGCCATGACTTTTCAGTTTATGAAAAGGACTTATTTCAGGCAGAAAGTTTGAACTGGGGAAGGGTTATGTGTATATTATTTTCTTATTTTGAAGTTGAAGGACCTTCTAAGAAACAAGCGATTGCGCTGGCCGAAGTGATGAAACAATTCTTCTGAAGTGAAATGTAAACACTGTCAGTGGTTGCTGAGTAGCAAGAGCAAAAAGCTCTGTTCTTGTCTCCGAAAGTGCTGGAAAAGGGTTTCCTTAGCTTTTTTTAAGATTAAATGTTCCACTGGGTGTAACTTTCTGTTGAAGAAAAAAGCACAACTTGATGAGTTTGATCATCCTGCAGGTTGGACATTCACAGAACTGTTAATATTGGCGTACAGACATGGTAATAGTTTAGCTCCTCTTCCAGGATGCTACAGCAGTTTTCTCCCAGTCCGTAAGTAAGTGTGGTGAGGATTTCTTCCCCCTTTCTGCTGTTCCTCCTGCAAGAAGAGAATTGCGTGCTGCAGAGACTGCATGAGGCCTTTCGGCTTTCCTCCTTATGGTGCTTTCACTTGTTCTGATAATTCCTGGGTGGGTGTGGCTGGAGGTGTGAGGGACCTTTTCTTTAGGATGTTTCACTGGAAAGAAAAAAAAAAAAATACGGTTGCAGACTACCTAAAGCCTTTTAAGCTCTTCAGTCTTTAATGTCAGACTGAGTTAATTATTGGACACTCACCTCATCAGCTGTTTATCTGCAGTATCTATTTGGTTTGTCTACATTTACACAGATTATGGCTAATTCTTCATGTTGTTTATCACATGGCACTCCAGGCTGTGACAAGCAAGTGATCCTGTTACTTCAAAATGCTCTTGCCTATAATTCCAACTTGCTTTTTGACACATATCCCCAGACGGACAGCTGTCTTTCAGCTTTCTTTTGAAATGTCATTTTTAAGCTTTCGATTTTGTTTGCTTCTGGTTTACTTCTCTTTGGTAGCTTACTAGCATTTCACTAAATAGAAATTTTATTGTTCCTAACAGGTGTTTTCCTTTTTGTTATATAGCAGAACGCAAAAAATAGTTTTGTATTACTTAAGTAACTTTATAGTATAAGTTGTGATCTTTTTCTAAAATTGTCAACACCATTCTTTTGTACTACATTAAGCTTCATGTACTGTTAAACCTCGGAAGCCATAATATTCTTTCCTCAGGATTCTTAATGTTCGTTCTCCTGGTTATCTATCTCAGTAGAGAGAGAAGCGACTACCAAACTTTTAGATATTTTTGCTATAGATCTATTTAGATGGACTGTAAAACAGCATAGGCATAGGATAAGGATCGAAGTAGATTTCTTGCTTGTAAATTAGAATGTACAGACAGCTGTGAAAAATCACGTTTATTAATAGTTTGCGTGGATATCAGAAATGAAAGCATTCCAGCATTCAACAAAGGTGCTGATATTGTCTATGCTTTCATAACATTTGTTCATTAGGAATTTGATTGTTGTCACCTGTTATTGGAAGAATTATAATATGAAAATTATTTTCTGCTGCTATCAATAAAGACTATATTTTGAACAAGAGCCCTAGACAAGAATCCTTGGAACTGTACTTTTCTGGGAAACATTGCAGCATCCTGTGGTAGTCTTGATATTAAGTCCTGAGACTCCACTTTTTATTCAAATGCAGTAAGTAGAAGTAAGTAAAGTAAGTGCAACTGAAATAATTGTCAGATTAGCATCTAAAAATTTAAATTTTACTGCACGTTCTTGGTATACATGCAAATATACCCCCATGGATGTAGAGACAATGATATTTAGGAGGCAAAAGCAACCCACTATCCCAGCTTAAAAGAAGTCTGTCACAAAACAATTATATCTTAACGTCCTTTCTAGCAGGATTAGATAACACACACTCGAAAACTGTAAATTGCCCATACATGATATGACTGCTTCACTCCATGTAATTATATAACTACACTGTGGGGTCTGAAACAGTGATTCCATCTAGTGATAGGTTAGACTGTATACAAATGCATGTTTCAAAATATAGTAATTTTTAAAATTCCCTGACCAGCCAGGAACTGTGAAGAAAATTTAACTGTTGTGGTTTTCCCGCCTGATCCCAGGAACTGAGCCTCCAAGCAGGTGTATGCCATTGCACGGGGTAGCTGTCAACATAGGTAAGAACATCTTCCAATACGGAAAAAATGGACTTGGTGTCTGTGACTTTGCAGTTATTTCACTTTGAGGCCTTTAAGGCAAAAATAGGCTGTGGAAAAGCATATAAAATATCTCTTCTTTTCTTTCAGAATTGCACTTTTGAAATTGGTCCCAGAAACAAAATAATTAACAAGTACTTCCATCTTGAAGAGATACTCCTTTTTTGACAATTGACCTATTTGACAATTGACTGATATTTATCAGTCATCTTTTTTTTTTTTTTATGTTCCTAAGACAGTATGCCTCTCTATTCCTCTCTGGTGACTGAAGCATTTATGGAGATTTATGGGATAGCTACTGGCCCAAGCTGGTGGATTTGCTGTCCAGCTCAGGAGGATACACTCACATTTTTACAGCCTAAGGTTCTGGGTTCGTTGCTTGCAAGAAATTCCACAAGGCTTCCTGGGAAGCTTAAATACCATTTTAATATATGTACAGATAGCCACTAGTTATGTGTCACACCTTAACCAGGATAGCCTGTGGCATTCATTTTCAGTCTTTTCCTGGGATGAGGTACCACGTGTGCATGCAAAGGTATCACTGACCTATAGATATGCACAATAAACAAATGCCACTGGATTACTTTATATCCGGCAGTCCATGTTTTGGGTTTGTTTCCTTTTTTTTTCATGTTTGTTTGTGAAAGGTGGATAACTTCTCTTCTGGCTTTCAGAATAAAATCTCACTTTTTTGATAGAAACAACTAGTGTTATTAGTGTGTTTAGACCTGGTCATGGCATATTTTAGATGGAGCAGAATAAGATCATCTGGTACATAAAACTGGTTTCTTCCTGGTATTAAGTCTACCTGTGTCCATAGAGTCAGTTAGCAAATTAGCACAGCAGAATAGGTTACGTGTGGTTATGTATTTAATTCAGTTTTTCTTATAGCATTCTTTTAAAACTCTAGGGCAGACTTTCAGGAAAATATTTAGGAGACAAAATTGTTCATTAACCTCCTGCGATTTGTTCAGGTTGAGAACAATTCAAGAAAACACAGTCTAGGCATAAAACGTTTAAAGCACAAATTTGCCTAAATGTCCTAAAGAGCTAGCACAAGTGCAAAATAAAGATCTTGCTGTTTGTGGGCAGAACGGTCTGCAGCCTAAAGCCTTCTGGAATTTAAAAAATTAGGTTTCTTATGCCTAAGATGATGATGTCATGCATGTTCCTGCAAATATGCAGAGAGCCTCACCTGGAACGTTTGCCAGTCTCTCTGTTGTTAAGGGTGACATTAGGTACCAGCGGACACCTTTTGCATAACACCCCGGCAGCAAAAGTGCATTTCCAGTCATCTGGCACCTTTGGGTTCTAGACTGTCATTCTGAGGGACCTCGGGCTCATGGGTCCCCCATTGTAGAAGAATGTCCTGCTGCTGTCTTCTGTGGCTGTGCTCTCTTCTGGCTCAAGAGGGCTTCGAGCTCAGTATTTTCTGTTTCCTGGCTTCTTAAGCTACTGTAGGAGAGGTGGTGGTGTCAGTTCAACAGGTTTCTGGCTCTGTGTCCTAGTTAAGCTGCGCTGAAGTGGGAAAGTTTAATATTTTCTACCACTTAATGCAGATGTCTTCATCGTGTTGGTTGTCATGAACAGCAGAACGGACTCTAACACTTCAAAATTATCTGGGTGTGGGATTTTGGGCAAACGAGTCTTAGGTACTCCGGTTCTGCAGCTGGTCCCTGTCCCCTATGGAAAGCGTGCTGGCAAAACAACTGCCCACAGCACGTTTGCCTGTGAGAACTGATGCATTTGGCAGTATCCAGCTGCTGCTGTTGAGAGAGGACCAGGCATGAGAGGAAGTGCTGGCCGCTCCTTCACCGGGTAGTAAGGAAGCAGGCATGCCCAAGGCTCAACCAGGATCTCCGGGGCCACCCGGTCTGCTGCTGGTTTACCTGCCTCCCCTCACCAGTCGTGAGGGGAGGCAGGTAGGTGAATAAGGGCTGTTGCAGGAGAAGGGGGACGATTTGGCAGGAGGGGAACAGGGCTTTTTGGACAGCATTACATAGTTGTGTGAGGATGTAGAAAGGAGATCTGTGGGCCCCGAAAGGTACTCTACTGCAGGGAGGTGAGGGAAGAAGAAAAGATGGTTCCTCAAGGGAAGAACTGGCAGAAGAAAGAAAAAGATCACCATCCAAACACACAGCTACCTTTAGACTCGACAAAATTTTCCAGATCCTTCCCAGCCCTTGATTTCTTCCAACCATATGCAGTCCCCTTTTCTGCCCACTACCTGATTCATACACCCCCAATATCTAACAAATTTGACAAAAGCCCCCGCCGGTAACTGTATATTCCTTCCATACCCTCTCTCACCCCAGGCCAGGCCCCTCGCACCCTTTCCCACTGCTGGAAAACCATGCTGACACCCCCAGATCACCCCTAACTCCTCTCCTCTGCCCTTTGCCCAGCGGGCCACTCTTGCAAAGCTGCCCAAAGCTGCCCAAAGCTGCCCACGCGGATAAGGACACCTGCTCCTTTGGAAAGCAACCATCAGTTTTGCCTGCGTTCATGGGCTACGTTGAGCTGCCCCAGCTCTCCTGTATGTCCCAGTTAACAACTGCGTCCTGCCTCCTTCTCGGCGAGGGCTGTCCCATGAGAAGTCCCCTGCAGAGCTGCCTGCGGGCAGCTCTCGGTCGGGCAGCACGCTGTGCTGGCAGCAGGGAGGTGCAACAGCCCGACCTCCTCCAGCCACGTGGTGCTGCAGGGCAGAGAAATTGCTTGTCAGGCAGCACCTGGCCCACCTGCGCGTGCGTTGTCGAACAAACGGCAATCGCACAGCAGTTTTTTGCTGTTTGGTTGTCATTTTATATTTCATGTTAATTTAACCCTCATATAAAAGACAGAATCACACAAAATGCTGTCAGGTTATTTCATTTTTCAAGAGATTTTTGCCTTTTAAATGTGGTTTGTTTAGTGATCAGGGGCATTTTACAATGACTACATGAGTATCTGTGCTCTTCTCCTCTTTGACCCACTCTTTGAGTCTCAGGTAAAAGGTGAAGATCTTTTTCTGATTGATGGTATATATAATGAGAGTTTTAAAACACTATTTAGAAACATCATTGTAAAATCTAGGCATATTCCCCTTTGGCTCAGAGCTCAAATGAAGCAATAATAGGTCTCTTTGTTAAATCCCAAGATTTCTGTCTTTGCATTCAGATTATCTTTTCAGTGCTGACTATACTATGTAAGTAATAGAAAATCAGTCCTCTTCATAAAATAGGAACTTCAGTTGGTAAATGGGGAGCAGGCAGATAAAGCTTAGGAGTCAAACCAGCACTTCTGTGTGGGGAAACAGTACTTGAGATTTGAGAAGAGCTGGGGCTCACCTCAAGCAGGAACGTCTTTGACTGCCCTTGTGACAAGCTGCCCAAACCTGATCACCAAGTGGAAAAAAAAAACCTGTTTACATAGGCTGGATGGAGGCTTTAGTTTACCGGATGAATTCTCCCCAGATTGTTTGTTGTGAACAAACTTGATGCAAGTCAGAGCTCCTCTTCCCTGATGAGTCTGTTCGTACCTCACCCCAACAAAAGCATGAGCAAGCTCCATCTGGCAGCTACAAGGCCTCTACAAATGACTTTGTGTGGGCACTGGAGGCCACCATGGCCCTGAACACAAGATCAAGCAGCGGGAAGACTTTCTCTCCATGGAGGTGGGATGCACTCTGCTACAGGAGGACACGAGCGCCAGGCAGAGAAGGGAGTAGGAACCACAGAGGAAAACAAGCAAGAGTGAGGAAAGCTTATGGGGTCACGCAGCAGTTCAGGGTGGATGGGGAAGTGAAGGAGCAGAGGTGGAGAAAATGGTCAGCAGTGAGAGGGAAAGAGGAGCAGAAGGTCTGCAGGAAGAGCCAGAGGCACAGCAGAGTGAAAAAAGAGCGGAGTGAACATAGCTGGAGAAGCTAGAGCAGGAGCGCAAGGGGGGTTCCAGTGGAGGGCGGCAGCACCTGCAGCTACACCCCGTTACCCCACACTCCACTCTATGTAGTCTGCTGTGCTGCAGCTTTTTTTTCCCTTTTTTTTTCCTTTAATGAGTACTAAAGATTGGAAGGAGTGGGGAAAAAGTGTTCCTCCACAGTAAACTCCTCCAGCCAGCCAGTAGCAGACTTTGCACTCCTGCAGTATTTTCCGCTTTTATTTTCACCCAAAGCGTCATGTATTCCAGCTCTCCATCCCTGCAGACAGGCAGGGACCATCACTGCACCAGGGTGGGCACAGGAGCTCAGTCTGCCTCTTGCTAGAAGGGCCCTGGTTTGTGCCTCGTGGCAGCAGCTTCTCCCCGAGAGCTAACCCTGGCCGCAACTGTCTGCAACCTGACCTTGGGAGGGAGGCACCTTCTCTCATCTCTCAGACTGCAGGTCCTTCCCAGGACTTGCCTACCCGCAATTTTATAACTGCATTTGTTGGCCTGAACGAATGAAGAGTCACACACACACGCACACACATACACATTTGTCAAATTCATCCACATTCATGTTTAATATCATACTAATTTAAAGATGTGAAAAAATATATTGCAGCCAACACCAAAACTATACATTCCTGCTTACATGAAATGGGAAAGGAATATCCAATAATGAACTCTGGCCTTGGAGTGTACCAGGAATCAGGTTTCTTTCTGAGTTGTCATGTAGGATTTCTGAGGTTTGCCTTTGATGTGAAAGCTGATGGGCTGACATAGTAGCTTTTCCCTTCCTCATCTTTTTGGGCTGACCTCCATAGTGTGCCTGAAGAACTGGTGACCTGCTCAGCCGCCTGGGATAGCCAAGCTAGGGACCTCTCCCTGGCTGTCTCCTCCCCGTGTCCCCTTGATCAACATGGATCCCTTTTTCCCTCCTGGTTCTGTTCCTGCATGGATTCATACTGCTGTTCAATGCAAATGTAATGAGTGCTCTCCTCTCCTTATTCAGGGGATTTCTCCGAGTTTGCACTCCTGCTGTGTTTTTCACTTGGCACTTTTTGCTGGTGTAATCCTCCTGCCTTAAATGGCTTTCCTGTGCGATCACACTGCTCTCAGAACCGTTACAAAACATTATAAATCACATACCATAAAAAGTCTTTGTTTTACTACATCTTCTCAAGCTCACAAGATTCAGATTGTTTTTAACGTTTTAGAGAAGCCATGTACCATCTGTGGCAAGGGTGACAGACTGCTTTGTCTGAACCTGCTTCCCTCTTATTTATTCTCAGTTTTATGCAACACTTCCCCAGTGTTCCATATACTGGGAAAACAACCATGACACAAAATAAAATACTCAGAAGGTAGGAAATGCCAAGATTAACTTTACCGTGGCAATTTTAATCTCTCCCCTTTTGCTCTGCAAGTGCATATTTACGAAGTTTATTAAAAATCTTTGCTAATGCACAGATAACGTTAGGTTGCTCCGTGAGTCCTCTAGCTCTCTCATTGTGAATGAACAGCTAAACTTAATCCTCTGAAAACCAAGTAGTACAAAAGTCAACACCCGTGTCATGAATCTGTAACGTTGCCTCTTTACACAATGCTTGATGTGTATTCAAGCCTTTGCCCTCATTGATGCTCAAGACCTGAGACTTCAGGTAAGTCTAGTACTTTACTAACATAGATTTGGGGTTAGATCAAATATAACACACGAAGCTATCTACAGTTTGCCTGTAGTTAAACCTACTCACGCAAAGCTTACCACCCTTGGGAAACCATTACCTCTTCTTCACTCTTGCCCTGATGATTTTTCCCAAGAAATAGTAGAAGGAAGGTGAAGGCCATCACTGCTGAGTATGCCACCTGCATTTTGATGCTTTCCGTGGCCAAGAGATACCATATCTGCTTATTTCAGGACCAAACATAAAATAAATACCAAATGTCAATCAACACCAAAACTGCTTATTTCAGTGCTACTTGGCAAGCATTTAACAGAAAGTAAAGCTTGAGCCTAGCCATAGCAGGAATGAAACTCCTATATGAGAACCAAAGGATGCAAAACTCAAACATTTTAACATGAAAGTAGGACTGATGGAACTCTGAAAAAATAATGTCAGTATTCAATGATCAAAAAAATGAATAATACTGTTTTAGCCTGATCATACGTTGTAAACTCACAACACAAATGCTGTAAATTCCTTTTCCCTGTTTCAGGGTGAGTTGAGGCAGAGAAAGACCACAACAGTGAGCTGTTGACACCGGTGTGCGCCCGTGGCTTTGCACATGCTTGGCAGACTCACCGTGTTCTGAGTTTATCGATTCTTGTACACCGAACAGATTCCAGGGGTTATCAGCCCCTGGGAAACTTTCCCACACTACCTTCTCAGTGTGCATTTTCCTTTCTCCAGCCTGCTGTGTTTTTCTATCCAGACCTATAGATACTTGTAGTACTCATTCACACACCCCCTCAAAAAACAAAAATGACACAAAAAGAGTCATTTATGATGTAATATTGTAATAGAATTTTTTTCATGTTTTAGAGTCTTTTTCTCTCAGGTACATGTATAGATATACATGTATATGAATGTATACAAACACAGAAAGAGAACAGTGTGTTTATATGTACAGTGTGTTTTATTTAAGTTTGAATGCACATTTAAAAGTGGCTAACATATTTTGTATGGCTTTAAAAGTATCTGTTTTGGTATTCTATCCGCTCCTCAGCCTCACACCAATGAATAATCAACAAGGGATTAAATTAAAATCCAAACAGTATCTCCTACATGTGCTGGAGGAAGTCAATGCCTCGTTCTGCAAGATGTGGATGTGCCCTGTGTATGAACTCGGCGCATTCAAAGCCTATTGATTTTTTTCCCATGGTGGGCTCTATCCAACTCCTACTAATGTCAGTGGGCACCTTTTCACTGACTTTAGTAGGGTTTTGGTGCAGATTTTTAATCTCTTTGATTTTAGTATGAACTTGAAGAAATCATGAACTGTAAAGCTTTATGTTTGACCAGCTCTTTGATATGAAGTGTTTTATACCCATGGAGTTAATTTATTATTTACAGAATGATTTGAATTCACAGCTACAGTAAATGTTATTTTCTGATACATAAACACAGTTTGACTGCTCAGTGGTAAAAAAATGTATTCAGCAAAGTGCAGATCTAGGCTTTGCAACAAAGTGTTTTCTGCAAAAAGACGCCATTTCTTAAGAAGGAAAAAATACTTTTGAAAAAAAAGACATGTATTTATTTATTCAATATAAGTCTTTTCAGAGATCTGGAAACAATTTTAAGATTTTTCAGCTTTTCATTTTCAAAAAAAAAATTGTTATGCTAACTCAGTTTTAAGACTATGGAAACACTGAACATATATCCATTTAAATCTATCCACATCTATTCAGTTAAAGCTTTAATGTGTTTTTTTACAAGGCAAAACTATTTAACATACAGAGAATCTGGGAAAAAAGGTTCATCTTAATAGAAAATATTAAGAGATGGATTTAGTCACCTGTTCAGTTACATGCAGGACTCCAATCCTCTCTCCAATTGATATCTCTGACATGCAGGGCAATAAAAGTTAAACAATTGCATTTTAATGATTTATTCTCAAGTTCATATTCAGAGCTTCAGCCATGTGGCTGCCATTAATGTTAATAGGGGTTACACAGCTAAAGCCAATTTAATCAAGTTAAGAACATATTCCAGAGTTAGAAACCTGTCATATGACAGAACATGCATTTTTGGTTAACTAATAAGATTATGTGTTGCCGTAGAAATACACTGTGTCTTAATGTGAGCAAAAAGAAAGAGGAGGAAGAAAGTGCAGCAGATGCTCAGAAGATTGTTACTGCAAGGAATGAATTTCCACCACTAACAGCACCTTCTCTCCACTTCATCCACAAAAATGTACTTGATGGGAAACGGGGCTCTGAAGCTGATGAGTCGGACAAAGCTTAACACAACTAAGTCTTCTGAGTCTGATGTGCCCAAGAAAAAGACGTGCAAGCTCTTCTGTCTCTTTGAGGTAGGGAGGGAAATAGTAACTCTTGCAACAGAAACAGTTTAATCTTTCAGGCTCTATTTGTTTTGATTGGACTTTTCTTATTGTACAAGAGCATCCCCACACTGCTGGGGATGCCTAATATGCAGGAAGAGTTGAATCAGCTTTGGGAAGCAGTATGAGATCCTGTCTCCTTCTCCCTTCATGAGCTGCCTTAGGTTGAAGGGAGACCGGGTTTCCATTACAACCCAAAAGCTCAGTGTGAACGCAGACTGCAGCAGCTGTGACTGGAAGGGAACTGGCCTAGGCCAGGCAGGTCTGGATGCACTCAAAGGGATGACTGGGTGCTGAGATCCCCAGCTGATCTTCCTCAGCACCTTCTCAGAGCTGGTAGGGACAGGACTAAAGGATGTGAGACACGATGTTTGAAGGACTCGTTGTTGGCTTTCCTGCCCAAATGCCTCTCTTCCTGTGGCGGGTTGACCCTGGCTGGACACCAGGTGCCCACCAAAGCCGCTCTCTCACTCCCTCTCCCCAACTGGACAGGAGAGGGAGAATATACTGAAAGGCTTGTGGGTCGAGATAAGGACAGGGAGAGATCACTGAACCAATTACTGTCATGGGCAAATCAGACTTCATTTGGGGAAAAATTGACTTAATTTATCGCCAATCAAACCAGAGTAGGGTAATGAGAAATAAAAACCAAATCTTAAAACACCTTCCCCCCACCCCCCTTCTTCCTGGGCACA
>JAVKLA010000005.1:25960195-26053879 GCA_034782735.1 Sagittarius serpentarius | reverse complement strand
AGCTTCTAGCAACTTTTAAAGAAGCCACCCCTGTGGCCCCCCTGCTACCAAAACCTTGCCACGTAAACCCAATACACTTCCTCTTCCCCCCAGAGATTAAACAAGGAAAGAAAGAAGAGGGGGAAGAAGTGTCGCTGAAATCCCTGACTGTGAAGAAACCAGACATTCTCTTTTCTGGGACCCACGGAGAGCAGCCATAAGGTCTGGTTGCCCAGCTGTTGTTCCCAGCCGTAAAACTGGCTATGACTGCTGTGAAGTTCATCTCATGCAAAGGGCTATTCTCTAGGGTTGGGTGCTGGAGGGATCCGCCTTTACGTCTGTACCCTTGGGAGCTAGCTGCAGCCTTGGGAGGTAGCTTCAGCCTGGCTTTCCATCCTGCCAGCAACTGAGCTGCTTCTCTGAACTATGATTGTGGATTTCACGTGTCATTGTATGTGGAGAATGTGCAAAACTACTAGATTCAAGCAAAAGCCGTGAATTTGGTAGAGTGATTCCAAGCTTTATGGTCCTTAAAGGTTTCCCTTCACACAGTAATTAAGCCTCATTTAGGAAAAATATCGGAGACGGCCCTCCAGTGGGTATTTGGATGTGGCACAGTGTCACACAGCTATTCTAGGGTCAGGACTGCACGACAAAGAGAGAAGCTGTAGCGCTGCTCAGGAAATGGATGTGCCAAAATGGGAAATAGGTCCCAAAAGCGTGAGTTCACACAGGTGCTCTGAGGCTTGGCAGGCCTGTAGAGCACAAGCAACATGGATGAGCTGGTAAAATGAGTGAACGCAGTATAAAAATGTGGGAAGAGGAGGAAGTGTCCAGCACAAAGTAGCTGTGTGTGGAAGCAGTCCTCCCCACCAAAAAAAGATAGCTTTCACAAGAAAGAAAGGTAGCTTGGAAAAACAAGATTCAGTTTATGGCACTGTGATTGATGAAATTTTGCTGTTGGAGTGGGGAACGTTTGTTTAAAATCAGAGTGCTTACCACTCAAGCAGAGCTTCAGATACGACAGAAGGTTCTGGTCATGAGTTCTGCAAAATTCAAACAAGATATGGAAGTCATTCATCAGGAGTGCCACTTAGTAGAGCAAAAGTACAAACCTTCTTCTGAAGGAAAGAAAAAACAACAAGAAAATGAGTTAGTGGCCACACGGACTAGCACGGACTGTACTTGTGGCTCACTGACCCCTGGCAGGATCTTCCTGGAAGCTCATTGCTAGGCTTCAGTGGTGACAGCAGTTCTGAATTGGTATGGTAAGAAGGATGCATCCAAGGTAAACCATCTTCTTTTACCACCTTTATTTGAACAAGTAGATCTGTGAATACGTGAATAACCACTGAGAGTCTGGAGGTAATAAAAGAATAGTGTTAAAAGCTAGGGCGAAAAAAGGCAGAGGCAGAGCTGGAACCTTTTCTGTAGTGTACGGGTTCCCCTGAGAGCCTACGGCAGAGGGTTTGCCAGGGAACCCATCTAGCCTTCATGAATTGATGAAGTCAGGCAAAGGGTTAAGTGGCCAGAAGTTTTGATGTAAGCAGGAAAGTTGCTGATTGCTTATTGTAAAACTGCATATTCAGTATCGGAGTCACTGAAGGAAGGAATGATTCATGAGTATGATACTGGCTGCTCTGGGAAAATGAACCATCACCAGGCTGGGAATTCAGCAGCAGAGGTGGAGACAGCCAGGTCCTAGTGAAAGTTCAGGTAACTGTTCAATAGGGATCCTCACAAACCAGAATTCAAGAGAAATAGGTGGTGCCTTTTCTTAAGGACAATGAGAAAGAGGATTAGAATTCCTAATATCTGCTAAAATGAGGGAAGAACATGAGCCTCTTCACAATTACCACCTTGCACAGAAACGTGAGATGAATTCCTAGTGATGGTGCTAGTTCTGTGTGGTGCAGGAAGGGACAGGCAGAGGAGCGGCGAACACGTGGGCTGTTCATCGCTCGGCAAAGGCCAGCTGGCGGCACAGAAAGGGAGCTGTCGGCGGGTCTCCCTCAGGTGCTGGGGCTGGCACTGCAGAAGTTACTGATAGATGTCCGTTGCAAGCTACTTAAACTACTTTGGGGAAAGACGGTACCAAAATATGATCTTGGTTTTCCCTGCATTACATTTTGGAACCAAGTTAGGTTTGTAACAAGTACTTCCTATCAAAGGGGAGCAGGGGGGGGAATAATAGCCGTACCAAACAATCAGTCCTGGATCCTTCTGGCCAGATGTTAAGGAAGGTATTTTAAGTTCCACCTTACAACAGCAACCTTCAAATATGTCTGTGTATGGATGTGGTTTCTAAAATGTTAATGCTGCAAACTCTAAAATATTCCAAAGCAGAAGGAACTTAAGATGCATGATAGCACGTTTCTGAGCCAGTAATCTAACTAATCCAATTTAATCAACCCAGTAATCTAACCATAACATTAAACAATTAACACTGTAATGCCAGTACCCCTTTTACTTAAAGAAAAAGGAAAAAGGAATGTAATGTTCCATTAACCTATCTTGGATATAATAAACTATGAAATTAACTGAAAAATGAATGAATTGTCTTGTAAAGTCCGCAAGAGCTTCTTATAGCGTCAATCATCCTTTAATTCATAAATCCCTTTACTACATCCTACAGTTGATTGAAAGTATTCACATGAATTTTAAGTAATACTAAGCATTAACCTTCTAAGTTCACTGTAGAAGATTATAGATTATAAATAGACTATAGAAGATTAAAATGCAAGCTCATTTGATAGCTCTAATCTTAAAAAAAAAAAAAAGAAAAAAGCAAAGGCTTAACAGCTTTTCAGGCTAATTAAAAAAAAAGTATTTCTGACAGAGTGACAGAACTTCCCTGAGTGTTTCTCCACCACCACCCAAAAGTCTTACAATCATTTTTTTCCACAAGTTATATCCAGACTCATAAGCAAACCCTCTTTATATGTAGGAGTAATAAATGGTTGCAACCTCAAACACTGAAAAATTGTTGACTACACATGAAACATTAACCTGGTGGCCGTCGCTGAACAAGTAGCTGAACAAGGACTGTCCATCAACTATCTCCCTAGAAAAGCCTTCCAAAAGTTGTGTTTTAAAGATAAATAGCATTTTAATTCAATCAGACATCTTTCACCCTTCAAACTGCTGACAAAGGCCAAAAGTGGCAGGTGCAGCTATCAGATGTAGAACCCTTACGCTGATGAACAAACAAGCTGTGTTCTAACTCTACAGCTTTCACCTGTGTGTTTATATAAAATATCATCGCAGGCACGATAAAAGAGGAAAAATCTTCTCTCCTCCCTGCTGTCTGCGTCCTCATCCACACTTCACACCACTCTACATTTCAGCAGGTAATGGTATAATTTCTCATGCCTGTAGCGTATCCTGGCAGCATACACAGCCTCTCGTCAGCGTTCCGTTAATGTACACTGGTGCTTGCTTTGGTGTCCACTGCAGGTGAATGCCTGAGATAAGTCACATCCCTGTACGCCCACAATAACAAGAATCCATGGTCCTCTTTGCTGGCGGTCCAACACTGAGCATCTTCTTGGTTTGTGCATCCACTCGGCACCTCCTGCCAGAAGTGCTCCGTTAGTCGGTACACTTACAGGTACTGGTACCTAACACGTATTTTAGAGGAAAGTTTAAGTCTCATGCAGTCAGTCTACTTAGAGCTTGTAAGAAAAAGTGAACCGTACCTGTATGAGGTGAAATGGAAATGTTTTGCAGCACTATTCTGGCAGAACACCGGGCAGGGACTATACAAACCAGCCTCCCAGCAGATCATGGGAAGCTGCGTGGTTTTCTGCCCGCTCACCTGCTTTGGCCCACAGCCCAAAGCCATCTGCCAGGTGACCTGTCCACAAGCCCCCCACAAGCTGGGGAGCACACAGCTGCCTGTGATCGCCCCAGAAGGGCCGCTCAGAAGCCAGCCAGGAAGATTATTCCGCTGCTGAGGCTTCACTGCCTTTTTAGAAAACACTGCCAAGTTTAGGCCTGTGTGGTAGTTAAAGTAGTTATCCATAACTACAGATTTTAGGTCTTGCCATTACAGCTGTAACACTGCCGCAATTGGGGGGTTTTTGTTGCATCAAAGTAATTTGCAGTGCAGAACTTCCACAGGCTGTGGAGGGAGATAATAAGCGTAAGAAATAGGAAGGCACTGGGTGGAGTATTCCTCACCTCAGTATGGAGAAAGGCAAACATGCAGATATCTTCATTTTTTTTAATTGCCGAGAAGTAAATCTTCAAAAGTATAGCTTGTATCTTAGAACATAATCACTCACTCTCCTCTCCCTGTTTTAGTGTCAGCATAAAGAAAATTGTGCAATAACACAGCAGGTGTTAAACATAATAACGTTCTGCACTAGAAAAACCTTTGGCTGGTAACTAAATTAAGAGGAAATTGATGGAAAAGGTCTAACTGCTCTCCTGAATATCCAGATCTGGATGATGATAAAGACTGCTAGTTCTTTCCTCCCTTTTAGTTTAGGCAAATGAGTGGCTGGGGTCTGACCCAATTATTCTATTTCATTTCTGGAGATAACTTGGAACATGTCTGGATACGGACAGATGCCGAAACACCGTAACCAAGACATTAATTTTTAATGCTCAGATTCTTCATTGTCGAGTAATTTGGTTTATACAATCCAGAGATCAGTAATTATTAGACCTCAGTGAGAAGCTCTCTACTGTGCTTTGAAATTCCCTTTGTGCCCCTTGTTGCATTTAGGCCAGTACTGGTCTTTCTAAGCCCGAAAGCTCAGCCTTTTGGATTGTTTTGTGGAATTCATTAACACCCCCAACTGTACCGCTCTTCAGTTTACTGGTGTGAATAGGAGCCTTCCCACTGAGTTAAGCCCTGCAAAATGTTTCTGTCTGTCTGTGTTGCATCTAGCCGTCCCGTAGTTTCTGCATCTGTGTGATGGAGAAAGAGGACTGATAGTGTCTTAATATGAAAACAGAAGCTCTGCCCATTTATAGTACTCTATTTTCCTTTGCTTTGCCTCAGATTGCCTCAAAGACCAGGCAGGGTCCAAGCATTTCCAAAATACACAGGGAGCTCTCCTACTTCCTTACTGATATGTTCCCCCAAATTTACGTTACTACAAAATGATCCAAATAAATGCATGTTTATTACTTACAATTACATAGCGAAAAGCTTCAAGTACTTACAGATTTTTTTTTAAAGATATATCGTCTCAAAGTTCCTTTAGGAAAACCTACTGGCTCCATATTCTTGCCTCTACCTGTCATTAGGTTTACTCCACCATTTTAATTTGTAGGGGCTAGATACATACCTGAAGCTCCAGGAATTTACAAGTGACCTCTTGTGTAACGTATGTTTACCATTTTACGTGCTAACCTTTAATATACTGAATGCACATTGACTTGACTGCAAGATATGATTTTAGCACAACAAATGCACTTTAGGAAGACAGCAAAACAGGCAAATGACCACACGTGAAGAATATGAGAATCCTGGTGATTGATTCTACCTTCCCGAACAGTGTAGCATGGCTAAACACTGCATGACTCTCTATCTCCTGCAGAGACCTTTGTTCACGTGTCTAGACTGCATAGACCCTTAGCGAGGGTCTTCCTGCCTGGTGTTTGGGGCCAGCCCAGCTGTCCCAGCAGACACAGACTGCCTAGGGACCCTAGGGACTCTCCAAGTGGACTGCAGACTTTATTAGCTTTTAATTTCACACAGTCTCATAAATGTCCTTTCAAAAGGAAATCAGTCTGTGGAGGTAAATTGTTTTTTAAAAATACATAGACAGGGTTACGTAGCAAAACTGATTACATGGGCACAGTTACCATCCAATAAAACATTGGTGTGAAATTATCACCTTTTATTCTATATTTTGTGCTGTGACTTGAAATTCTGTTCTTTCCTTTTTCGCAGGAACTTATAGATGTCTTTTTTGAATATCTAATACTTAGCATCTTGGTCTCCTAGCAAAAAAAATCTTGCTATTCCAGGCATTGTTTTCTTGTTCTTTGTGTCCATGACTTTATGACTTTTGTCTATGACAAAAATATCATGATGGGCCTTTATCCTTGTTTTTTTATGTCTGGTTAATAAGTGCATTAGCCCTCAGTTATCACCCATAGAACTGAGCGGGGAGTTGCGAAAGTCTCTCAAAGAAATAGTGGAATCCCATTGTGAATCAATCTCTGTATGGCAGAATGAGGCTCGTATATACTTTAGTGAAGAATTTGTGGAAGCAGAAAACTACCTGTTCTCCCCTCAGGGCAGTGAGGCTGTGGTGCCTCATTCAGTATTGCTTATCACTCAAGGCACAGAACTAGGAAAAGGTAAACAACACTGAATAGGCTGCAGAAGGAATAAGCACATCAGAAGCTATTTCATCTGCACTGTATTGAGGTGCTTAGCAGAGCTCTTACTCAGCCTTTCTACTCAGAAAAGAAACCACTGCGCAAAAAATAACACTGGAGACGCAAACTATTATTTTCTGTTAGCAAGTTAAAATGAAGCAAGCAGGCCAAGACAAGACGTTTTACAGTGGAAAAGCAAAGTACTAATGAATATCAAAGTTGTACTGATATACGTATATTTATGCATGTTTCTTCATTTATTCATTCCAAATGTATTCCATACATGTGTATACATATGCAAATGTATATATACTTGTAATTAGGAGGGGAACTGCTCCATTTCTGATAAATCTCATGTTCCTGGGGGAGCATGCATTTCTTAACTGTACTCCAGCAGACTCAGAGGAGAATGGGCTGGGATGGATGTGTGGATTCTCAGAAGGCACACAGAGATACACACGGAATACTTCCTAAAGACAGGCAGATCTACCCAAGTGCTGCTTTTGACTCAACTGGTGTCATTACAGCTGACTGTGATAATAACGACTAAAACATAGCGCAGGGAACAAAAGGTAGTGAATGCCCTTTAACGTGACCCTAGAGTGTTCGTCCCCAGCATGGAACAATAAACAACATTGCAGATGAGGATTTCACAAAACTAGCTACGGATGGGTCACTACCTTGGTGACTTTCAGTATCTCCTCTCAGGATTGCTTAAGTTTTTGCCTAATTTGAGCTTCAGAGAGAAAGTAGAAGCAAGTCAATATTAACTATACCAGAAAAATAAGGGTATATAAGGGGAAAGAGACATCTTTTACCCATGCATTTTCAAAATACCTTCTTCTGTACAGACAGGGATAAGCAAGTTTTATGTGGCAGTTTGCAAAGACATGTTGACACAGACTGAGATGCAGAGAGGGAGTTTGCTTAGCCATCAGAGCACTCGAGAAATCCTAATGGAGAGCTCAAGGCAATAACAACCAGGCATTGCTACCTTAGAGTTTTTGTTCTTTTATAGTGGTTCTTTTCTTATTTCTGATGTGGTTTTATTGCCTATGTTTAGGTCTGTGCCTAAAGTCTGTCAATGGCTCATTCTCATTAGTTTCTTATGTCAGCCCACTGTAATGTCAGGTGTGATGGCAATGTCGTTTAATAAGCCACACAGTGTGAATACCTTGCCTGCTGTGGAAGGATGGTAAACAATGTTGCATCAAATTTATCTAGCTATGCAAAGATCAGGCAGTAACCTGTCTGCTGTCCTTTTATAGGCCACTATCATTTTCTTTTTTTGTAGTTTTGGAAAAAGAAGCAGTGCTGATAAATAAACAGATGGAACAGAATATCAGAAATAGATAAGCAAAATCAGAAGGCAGTGAGGAAACTTAAGAAGAAGGAAACTAATTTATCCAACAGCAAAAACCCTACAATCTTTCCATACTTTATATAGACTCTTTATTTTTAACCTATGGAGAGCAGATGGAACAACAAAAAAAAGGGTATCTATGACTAATCAAGTTATGAAAATGACCAAGGCAACTAGAAATGGAAGAAACGCGGGGTTTTCTAGTGTATAGCTCTGCTATTTATGCCTGTTTCTGTACAGTACATTTTCTCATGACTTTTTAAAAAATTCTATTTAGATGTAAATAGATTTAAAAATCCACCTTGGGAACGAGTGCAGCAGCCACTTAGAATTATCTGACAAATGCTTTATATTTGACAGCCAGTAAATTTGTAATACATTTATATATACATACTTTATATACAATACATACAATGCATATATACATACTTTAAATCTCCTGTTAGAAGAATATGAAATGAATCCACAGCAAGAGAAGTTGTGTAAATGTTTGATTCCTGTTTGTGGGAATGCAATCATGTGACATTTGAATTCTCAAAAGAATGAGAATTTGTGTGAACAGTGTAGAAATGGTGAAATATGGCCCTTAAAGTAACCATTAATGCTTAATCCTTAATAGCTAAGTCACTTTATAATTATGGTAGGCAGTCATATAAGCTACAAAGTATGTAATAGCTTTGTCTAATTATACAATGATGCTATTTCAGTATCAAAACTGAGTACATTTCTAAAGACTTTTTTTTATGCTAGCAATATTATGGGAAAAAAACTGAATATTTAATAAGAGTTTGGTTTGGCCATATTTATGCACTTCCATTTGATATCTGTTTTCAGATTTTTGTTGCAATGCTAGGTATGATTTTATTAACAGACAGTGCTATAGCACTAATAAATCTACCTGGGTTTGCTGAAATTTTTAACTGGAAGGATGACATTTGTTTTCTGTTGTCTTGCAGTAGGGATTCCAGGTGTCTGTCTTCATTCTTTGAGTGGATCTGCCCTATTATACCCTTACAGAAGAATGCTGCTGTTAATGTTTAATTCAAGGGCTGATGAAGCTCCAGATCACTCAGGTGTGATGTTGGCTGTGGTTGTTTGCTAGTCAGATGGTTTCACAGAAGTGCCCAGGGTGCCCATAAGGAAATACTGGATGCATTGATTATAGGACCCATTACTTTAATATCAGATCCAACCACTATCATAATGAATTAACCTTCATTTTAAAGTAGGAAATTTGGGCTTCAGATTTGTTTCATATTCTTCTGATTATTTATTCTGATTATTCAGATGGTTAGAAACAACTTTCAGACTAGATTTACTCATAGACAGTTTATATTTACTAGTCTTTTGCCTGTATTATCCCTCTGTTTAAATAGTTATTTACCCTTTCCAGTGTTTACCCTATTACGTGTTTTCAGTGGCATCATGTTTCCCCCTCAGCTGCTTTTCCCTGCAGTAGACTAGAAGGAACTGGCTCCTGATCTGTAGGAGGTTCTGTACTCAACTGACCACCCCAATACCCCAGCTCTGGTTTTGTCCCAGAACTGATCTCTTTTGACACAGGTGACCACAACTGCACACGTGGCTGTGCCAAAATCACTTAGGACAGTGGCGCATCCCACGTGCTACTGTTTTTATTTAAACCAGCCATTGACTATACTTCTACAAACGAACGACAGTATTACGCAAATGGCTCTTGATAACAGCGTATCTACTAGATCTTTTTTCTCTTTAGTCACCTCCAGCTGGTAAAGTGCTAGATCTTGGCAGAGATTTCTGGGTCTTGTCCTTAAGTGTACGTCTTCGTATGTCACATTAATGATTTTGATCTGTCACAATATAGGTCTAGATGTAGTATCCCTATGATATACTAGTTGTTCCCTTGACAGTACTTCTCAGCTTTCTGTATTTCTCAACTTTCTATCACAGTCAGCTACAGCGCAGAAGCAATGTAGCATGTTCAAAAAAAAAAAAAAAGAAACAAAACCCCACAGTCGGGAATGTGGCATATAAATCTTTCTTTTGAAAATTACTTGGTTCAGTTCTGTAAAGGTACCAAAGATACCCAAAGATGAGTGAGCAATGGGGTTTTTGAAAGTGCTGTGGCACTCTGCCCATCATTTTAAGACATATAAGGACTTGCTTTGCAAAGAGTACAAATATTTTGCAATGCATTAGATATGTTTTTCCAAATGCTAGAAGCCCTCAGTAGGAACCTTTGTTCAATTCTGCCTACATTTGTAACAGGGCAGAAACACAAACTTCCCATCCTGCCAAGCAGTTCTGCATCACACCTGCACTTCTCAGCTCACGTTGCCGTCCCCTGTGGATCCTACTCTGAGAAGCCCTGTGGAAAGTTTGCCCGGGACAGAGGATTCCACTAGGTGTGAAGGCATTTATATGCTAGACACTGCAGTTCTGATCACTGAAACACAGGAGTCCATCTGTTCATTTAGCCCCTGATTTAGTGCCTTGAAGGTGCTTCTCTCTCTTTTGAAGTGCCTAAATACATTGAACATGTGGATCTTTATTAAAAAAAAGTGAAAATATGTGTGCACGCTTCTCAGCATGTTCCTTTATCATACTTGGTTCAGGTCTGTTTCTACAGGTCTGGCCTGGGAAGTCTCCTGACCCAGCATTGCTGTTTCCAGACTAAGACATGGTCAGGTAGCACCTTACAGATGCCTGTTAGATGAAGCCAGTAAGAAGCAGCTTAAATGGTGATTGAAGCTAACAGGTCTGACTGAGCTCCTTCCGAGAAGTGTAAAAACCTGTTCCATTCCATCTACCAGTTGCTAGATATCATTTTCTATCCGACCCATTGTCAGGGCTGCTAACAGGGCGAAGTCCATGCTCAGCTTTATAAAGCTGAGCCTCTGCCAGCATTTTACTACAGCGTGTCAAACTGCAGACAAGATGACTTTGAGATTCAGTTTTTAAATCGCACTCAAGCTCGGAAACAAGTGTAGACCTAACTAACAAGGTCAACATACCTGCACGATGCAGGAGACCATGATGGTAACTTGAAAGTTCATTGAAGCTATCAGGAGGTGCAGGGAGGTCACTCTGTCGTGCTCATCAGTTGTTTCTCCCCATCATGTTTAAGTTGTGCAGCTAGCTGTGGTTAAACTGTTACAGTTACATTACTAAATGTGATTCAGAAGTGTTATGAGATTTGGACATCACGGTGTCTGTAAGAGGAAAAAGCAACTTAAAGTTGAAGCATTAAAGCTTAAAGTATACATCAAGGGTGTTGATAAGAAATATCTGAGGGAATGGGATTACTTAGTCTTTTATCATACAACATCACAGTATCAAAACACAGGCAGTGAGGGACAGATAAACAAAAGAGCATTTCAATTTAGACAAGTGGACATGAGGAAAGGTGATGCTGTAAAAACATATCCTGGCCCAGGGTAACCTGCTCATTATCCAGCCCCTTAAACTGAGCAGGGAGAAACATCCTTATTGTAGAGCATGATCTTAAGAAGATACTTTATCTCTAGGGTTTTTCAGTGATTTTGTTCTCTTGTTACAAATCTGTGTTTGCAAAGAACACATATGACTTCATTCTTATATAGCCATACAGTTAAGTAAGTTTCTCATTTCCTGCTATACAGCAGTCATTAAAACAACATTGCTGGGACATTGTCAAAGCACCCTTTGGGTGAAGGGCTTTCTCTAGTGCATCCCTAGGTAACAGGGTACACCGCCACTGAGCTGCACAGGTATATGTATACAGGTATTTACCAACAGCATTATCTAGGAAATTTCATTGACATATAGAAGGAAACAGCTGAGAAAAATGCTATCACTGCAAGTGTCCCATTGAAAGTTTGTGGAAGTTAAGCTTCTAAGTCACTTAAAGTTCAAACAAAAAATTTCACCCTAAGACTCACCAACACTAGGAGCTACACACATAAGTCATGTAGGGTCATTTTGAAATGTTTATCCTATATGTACCTTTTAAGGAGTTAATTTATGACATTTGGCAATCCAAATTTTCTGTTCCTTTCTGTAAATTCCTTATTCAGCAGGAGCCTCTAATTGAGTCATAACTGAGGCATGCAGTAATTAACATTTCTTCAGTCATTTCTTTAAAGTGGTCATTATGGTCAGGAACTTGCTTACGCAAAATCTTATTCATCAGATGCACTGTTTCTATGCATTCAGTCATAAAAGTTTATTCACGTTTTCTTCTTTGAGTGGCAAAAATCGTTGCCAGTGCAAAGTCGGTACAACAATGAGACGGTGATCTGCTTCTGTTCTGGCTTGCAAATCATTTGCAGAATCGTTAACTGAATAGCAAATTCTCTATTACAGCTTATATGTCGGCCAATAAGAAAACAGCTCTAAATTTGTTTTCTGATTAAGTTAAAAATTTTTCCTCTTCTTTGTTTACTGAGCAAGAAAGCGTGTTTGCTTACAGCAGAGGGAACACAGAATTGCACAGTGCCGTGTAAGAAAGGGTTGCTTTATAGAACGTAACTGTACATCAGTACATTTGCGTATCTGCGAACAGTATCTGAGGAATTAATCATTCAGCAGCAGTGCTACCTGTTTTAAAACTGTGCTTATTGCGCTAGTGTGAAAATCTTACTGAAAAAGTTTTATGGTCATGATAAACGTATTTTCTAAGCTATTTTGCAGAGCTTCTGTGTTTTATTTCATGACATTACATTAAAACAGTGAATAGCACACATACCCTCCTCCTGTCCTGCAAAGAAAATACATCTGTATGTAAGGAAGCAAAATAACAGGAAATAATTTGTCTTGCTTTTTTTTCTTCCTTTTTAAAAAGATTTTTAAATCTTCTTTTTATCCAACCCACACAATTGATGTCAAGATTCTTTAAGCAATATTAATTAGTCTAGCAAAACTCAGAAAACGTACTAGAGTCTGCTTTATTTGTAAAATCAGTACAGATCGTTCTGATTTACCAGATTCTCTGAACACCTTGTGGTAGACAGAAGACTGAATTCTCCATGCCAGTGCAACCCTTGTGAGATGGATACACCTAAGTCTTACACTACAGAAATATCTGTACCTTTCCTCACCTCTTCTCTGCTTGCAATACCCAGTGCCAGGAGAAGATGTTAATCTAATCAACGGTTTGAAGGGAAGATTAAGAAAATGGAGATACCCTGCACCACCATTGCTTCTGTCCATAAACATAATAGATGATCCTTTCTCTCTCCTTTGTGTCAGAATTGCTGCAAGTTAATAAATTTGACTTTGGCAAGGAACAGAAAGCTCCATACTCTGTTACCAGTCTCCTCAGCCAGTTGCTTCACCCCACAAATCTGCCTTTTGGGCAGGATGCAGTTCTGTGCCACTTGAGTTTAGCATGCACTTTGTCATATGTTCATCGCCTTTATCCAAAAATGATTCTGCATTTTGTAAAGCTCTTAAATGGCAATGTCCCTTAGCAGTTGGGGGTTGCACAGCCCACGAGGAAGGTGGTAAGCCAGTTCTGAGGTGAGTGGTATTTCCTGACAGGGAGATAATACATCCCTAATAGGATTCAACTGTAAGTGTTCACTTGGCTCAGGACCACAAGTCATGGAACACCATTGTGGTGTACTTGTTAAAACAATCATGCACATCCTAGTTGCTTACAGATGCATGCACTTTAACTGAAACATACAGTCGTGAGTAAACTGTGTTATGTATCTGAAAGCTGATTTCTTGAAGAGCTGAGACTGTTATTTTTAACCACTAATTGATGTTTTCCTCATTTGATAGATTTTAATGTAGTAAGAAGACTCCTTTCCTGCCAATCTGATGTCAGCTGAATCCATCAAGTAGTGTTCTGTTTATATCAGGTTTACACATGGCTCATTTGAACATGTTTTTTTTTTTAAAATATTACGTTGAGATGTTAAGATGTGAATAACTTGAAGATGTGTCTCCCCTTAAAAAATAGTTGCCAAAAATAAATCTGTCCAGTTTTATCAAACTTATAATAAATCAGAAATCACTGGAAGTCACATTTACAGAATTTGTGCATTATTACTGCATTTACATGCATTGTACAGAGAAATACATGAGAAATACATTAGAAATACAAAGAATGGTAATGACAACAAGAGTGTTGTCAAATACTGGGATCTGTATGCTCAGAACAACTTTTAAATAGTGGAAGAAAGATTTCCCTTGCAAGCAAAGTGAAGTCCTGCTTTTAAAGACTCACGAGCTATACCGGGGATTAAGTATTTAAGAGTAAGGGCTACATTGAGTTTCATTTCTGCACACGTTGAATACAAGGACAGGAGTGTGGTAACTTCACCTTTTCTCTTTCTAGCTCTGTGTTAACTACCACGTGGTTTGCAAACAAGTGAAGAGCAAAGGAATGGGGCAAGAACAGAGAGAATAAAGCGTCTGGTGGAGATGGAGGTCTGGGTTCATCCTGTTTGACTTGACCGAGCCTCTAAATGGGGAGGCTAGTAGCAGTAGGTTGCCTTTACAAAGGATGGAGGCAGGCACCCCTAGAAGGCAATTCAACCCACTTCAGGAAGTGATTCAGGACTTGCTCTCTCTCTCTCTCTCTCCATGTTGATCCTGAACTTAAATGCTATGATTCCAGGCTAGAATTGAAACTGTACCCAATGCCCTTGTATACTCATGTCACTGAAAGTATATTGTGTGCCCGCTTAGAAATGAGTTGTAGCTGGCTTGCAGAAGCGATCCAGTGAATATTAACAGAAAGCAGATGCCATATGGCTTGTTGCAACTGGTAGTAATATGCAGTAGCCTTTAACACAGAAGCAGGCGGCACACGAAGAAGCTAATTTTATTAAAAATTGAAGGTAAAAAGGAAAAGATACAGTTTCTTATCATTTGCATACTTCTTAGTGAGTTACTTCTTTGCATGGTCTGCTTAAAGAAATGCTTTCATTAACAGCAATCACGCTGCTGATAGAAATAATCTTTTTTTATTCTTTTTGGCAACAATTTATTGATTAAGTTCGGTATCTATGTCCTCAGTCCAGAAATGAGATGAAGGAGCCTTACATTTTTTTTTTAAAAAGTAATAACATCAAATGTATGTATGTACCACAGGCCATCTGTGCATGATGAGGAAAAGTCTGCACCACTTATAAGTGCATGTGTATAGGTGTATCGAAATACAGGGTTTCTTCTGTTTATCGGTATATCTGTACATAAGTTTAGTTTTAAAGTTTCTCAGATAACTTTCTGGAATATGGAACTTTTCTTATTTCTGTGTACTAGAAGCTAATGTACATTACCACCATTAATCAAATTAACATCATAGTGATTACTTCCCAGACTTGCATACTTTTGCTTAAAGCAGGGAAAAGAATGATAGTAATTGTTAACAACCCACAAAATGGATATGCAAAAAGCACCTTTGAAATAAAAAGAATGTGTTTTGTGAGAGAAAGTCTAAAAGTATCCTTCGTATCTCTTCACCGATGACCCTATCAAAGATCACAGCTTGAGCCATCCTACCTACTTGCTGATAACATTGAACCCAGTCGCCTGTGTAATTTACTTCATTTACTTGGTATTAGCATATTTTTATAGTGGCAATTGCAGGAAGCTCTGTTTAGGCCCAAAGGCCAATGCTCCCGCTGTAGGGAACTGTGCAGCTGATTCACACTTGATTGGATTGCTGGGTCACGGGAAACAGATTACTGTTAAAAGAAGAGACCAGACCCATGTCAAATATATTTAAATGGAAAGAACATTTATTTTGTAATATCATTGTTGCTTTGGGTCCAATTTGAGAAAGTAAATCTCTAAGAGTACTGTAAGGCCTTGGAGGCACTGGAAAATCACTCTTCTATGTGCTTCAAAAGAATCCTCAAAAGAATTTAAGAAATTAATCCCAGCTACCCTGAAATCATCTACAGAAAGTTGTCATTAGGATAACTTATGATTTGTTGAAATCCACCAATATCTGCTAAGCCAATATGAAAGTCTTTGAGGGATTCTGCTTGTGGCAAAACGGTAAACTCTTGGCACAAAAGAAAGCAGAGGATACTCATTTCTCAAGCTTCAGCTTCGCTCTACGCTGAGTGTAACAAAGCATGCAACGTGGAGGAACAAGCTTAGAGATTGTGCTACAGACCTTTGAAGCTGATCTCTCCATTTTACAAGCTGATCTTCCATACACAAGCTTCCCAGTTCTACCCAACTGATGGTCCTTGTGATTTATATGGACCACTACTCCAAAATTTTTATTGCCTCACAGAGAGTAAAGCTGGAACAGATCTCAGATCACCCAATCTATCTGTCTATGCCATAAAAACAAAATGAAGATTAACTACATTCAAATTATTTCTTGAAAGTTTTGCCTAGCTTGTTCTTTGGTTTTCCACACATTTCTTCTTCTGTAGTATCTTGCCCAAAGCAAGATTACTTTTTTTAATTCAAATTTCCTTTAATGTTAGACTTTGCTCACAAAATGGCCTGAAATTCAAGTACAAAATTAGCAGTGGGACAGACTTGGATATGCTTTATATATTTAAAAAGTACAATTATATATCCTAAGAGTGAAAGGTTCCTCTGAAGAGCAAAGGTGAAGTTGCTCTGTAGTTATACTGCTTTGCAGATTGACAGGTTGGAAAACTTTCTTACAAGTAAATTAGGCCCAAATTTCTGGGTCTGACTAAAATACCCAGTCTGAACTAAGAGAGAAAATGCAAGATGACTTTACATTGTACTCATACTGCACAGATCTTGAGGCCAGATGAAGACTAGGCAGTATCTAATGTAATAGGTACAATAATGTACAACCATAAGAATAGTTATTATATCTGGCAGCTTTCAATGCCAATTCACCTAATTCCTTGAGACACCAAGCAATAGATTCCCTTTCCTCAGATCTTATCTGTTGTGCTAGGAATGGAAACATATAAAGGCAAAATAGAGCACATCTGTGCCCTGAAATCATACCCATGAGCAAGGTAAAATCTCGTGAGACGAAGCCACTGTCTTTAGTGAACCACCAGAGCAGGAATTGGGAAAGGACTTCACCAGCCCTGCAGAATCTGCCACTTTTCTTCCTACTCAGCTAAAAACACTGCATGAAAGAGGAGAAAAGAAGTGTGACTACAGAGTACTGCCTGTGAAATGATTGTTATGTATGACTATCCCTGTCTGAATAACATGTTCCCCCTGAGTAAAGTTTGGCCAAAAAGTTTATGGCATGCAAAGGAATACTGCATCTTTCCCAGCTCTCACTAGGAATTTCCAACCAGTAAGACTGGCTATTAGTGAGGAGTTTTCCTCCTCTTTCCACTTCTGCTCCTCTTTTTTTTCATGTTTTGCATGTTTTATCTTGTTTTCTTCGTTTCACACCTATAGAAGTCCTGTTCCCATTATATATAAAAATATGAATCTGCCCTGAGTAATTCCATTTTTATGGCCTTATATTTTTGTGGATAAGCCATAAGAACATGTCCTGATCTGCCTGGTCTATAAATTAGTGGTGAGTGTTAAGGAGGGACTGAATCCATTGGGCTTGAGGCCCCAGGGGTTTTCCCCTTCCCTGTTCACCAGGGCAACTATGGGTCCATAATATTGCCAGGGCACAACAAACTGGGACACAGGGAAGGGGACACATGCATGTGCCAACACACACACACATACACGCACACCTTGATCCTTCCTTGCCTATACACACTCATTTATACATGCATTTGCCCTTTGCATCTCCTCTTCTGCTTTCAGAGAACCAGTAAGTTTTCTTATTAGAAAGGCCAGTTTGGGGTGGACTACAGATAGAGTTAGTTGGCAGCGGAGCAGACAGAAAAATGAGTTGTGCGTGAGTGTGTGCATATCCCAGAGGAAAGTAAAGCAAATACTATTAATATATTTTTAATTTAGACAAACATTCTGCAGGAATATGTAGTAAAATTTGCAGATCTGAGGATAGCAGTCCTCTAGTGGAATGATCTGAGTGGGATGATTTGAGGTAATGAATGGGAAACGAGTGTTTCCTGTCTCCAGCTGGAGGGGCCTGCACATTCGGAAGGCAGGCAATACTGTCATCTACAACATCTTGTACTTTAAACCCCTAAAAATTGCCTCATAACTAACACTAAAATGAACCTGTTAATTCATGACAAATGGAGAGTATTGAATAAGGAATGCTTAAAACTTGTCTTGGTGAGTTATATGTTTTAAAAATATTAATAATACTCTCCTTTGAGTGGAAATATATTTATGAGAAGTGCTCTGAAGTATTAGTTCCCGGAATGCATGTACAGGTGCATTTTATTTCAGGTTGGTAACTGCTATCAGCTCCCTTCTTTCAAATGCATCTAGATAACCATATTTTAATGAGAAATTTATTTCACATGAATACATACCTGAGCTTGGATCTGTTTATAAGTCTTCTTGCACAATACCTGATTTCCTTGGCATATTTTTTCAATGTATCTGCTCACTGAATACTAGTTTAGAGATATTTTGTACTTTTACACAGTACACTCAAGAGAAATAATGGATAGAACAGCTGGTGATGGTTAATTTTTTATACAGGAAAGTAATATTGAGAACATATTAAGCTGAGAAAGTAGCAGAAATGTTTGGAAAGAGGGCATATACCTAAGTCATTTTAGATGGAAACAAAGAAAAAAAAAAACGTTTTGGGGTTGATGATGCTATGCTATCTCCTTCAGTTATAAATTATAGAATGAAAGCAGATGGAAGTTGGTTCTCTTTCTTTTGTTTCTTCTTTATACAATGATCTTGTTAGCTATTAAGAAAATATGGCATGTTCCTCCACTGTGCATTGCCTTCCTTTGAGTCCATTTAGCCCACCAACAGGATACCTTGCAAGATTCAGACACTCCTCCATGGAGTCTACAGCTTAAGAAATACAAAAAGTTTGAACGTCTATCTCATCACATTTAATAGCACTCCTTAAAATACTCATGTTAAAGGTACTTCCTTTTTAAGACAGTTATAGAAGAAATCTTGCAGGACTTCTTTGTTTTACTAGCCAGCAGAATTCCTGAGTTACCGTTATTAAAGTCCAGCAGCTGGGAAAGAAGAACAGCTATGTGAGGTTCGGGCTCGGGACTGCCTGGCTGGGGAGCAGCTCTGCAGAAAAGGTTGTGGGGGTCCTGGCAGAGCACAAGCTGAACGTGAGCCAGCACGGTGTCCTGGCAGCTAAGAAAGCCAACATCATCCTAGACTGTATTACGAGCAGCATAGCCAGGAGATTGAAGGAAGTGTGCTCAGCAGTTGTTAGACTACACCTGGAGTATTGCGTCCAGTTTTGGGAAAGACACTGGTAAAGTGGTGCAAGTTCGGCGGAGGGCCCTCAAGCTGGTCGGAGGACAGGAGCACTTGCCCTCCGAGGAGAAGCTTCTGACAGAAGAGTTTCTTCAGCCTGCTGAAAAGAAAGCTTAACAGCAGTCTGCCAGTATGTGTGGGGAGGTTAGCAAAATAGACAGAACAAAACTCTTCCCAGTGGTGCATGGTAGGAGGACAAGGGACAGCAGGTATAAGTGGGATCAAGAGAGGCTTAGGCTGGACATTAATGAGAACAGCCAAGTCCCATGAGGACAGTCAAGCAGTGGAACAGGTTGCCCGGGGAGGTAGTTTAGCCTCCATCTTTGGAAGTTTTCAAGATCAGACTGGATAAATCCCTCAGCAACCTGGTCTCACCTCGCAGCTGAGTCTATTTTGAGCAAGCAGTTGGCCTAGAGAGCTGCTGCGGTCCCTTCCAAGGGGGCTGATGCCGGGGTCGGCGGCACCCGCCACGGTGGCAGCGCTGTCCGTGGTGCTAAGTCTGCCACCACGGCGTTCTTCCTACGGTCTGTGGCACTAGACAAAAGTTACTAAGCACACGTTTATGGTATTTCGTAGCAACAAAAGTTCTAAGATCCTAAATAGAACACAACTTATAATTACATCATATGAAGTGTTTACCTCTGCTGAGAGAAGAAGCTGCTCTAGGAAATGCGGCAGCGAAACTCTAACGGTACAGTCAGTAATAGGGACTCTTCAGGTTCCATTTCAGCAGGAGAGCAGTGCTCAGCACCATCCACTACTGGATTCCAGTGCACTGAACCAAAGGACCTAGAAATGAAAAAAAAACTTACCAGGCCAATTTTTAAACTCAAACTGGTGGGCTGTTTCCCATTTATGTTTTCAAACACCAAAAGAAATTTGAAAAGTGCATCTAAGAAGTCAGTGCAGCCTCACATCTTTTAAACCAAACATAATGACTTTGAACTAACAAAACTTATGCTGACTGTACTAAAAAGATTGATTTTTCTTTTTGAATAGACACTCATAGACTTCACATAAAACGATACTATTTACATCTTTTAAAATATTTATTTGGCACCCATTGCTGAAACTCCTGAATGTTAATTAAGATGCTGAATAAATGTTAGAAAATATTTGCATCACCTTTGTCTTCTATTGATTTCAAACGAGAGAAGAATGGAAACTAAGCAAATGTTGCAAACTAAAGTAGTGGGCACTCGTCTGAAACCCATGAAAAGCACAGTTCATACCTCAGTCATTTTCAGCCTTTCCTACCCTCATGCAAGAAACAGCAAAAGAAAAATTCTGTACTGATGGAAGATGATGAAGAGGTGCATTTGTAGATGTGAGCAGTTTAAAGACATAATTAACAATACTCTAAGTTCTCAGAGTAAAAAAATGTATTTGCTAATGGAATGAGCACAGAAAGAATTCTCAAGTGTCTTCTTATGTTACCCTTATAACTTTTGAAAGAGTAGTTCCCTATTAATTTTTATCACAAAAGGTGTTATTCACACATATACTTTCTTGTGCTGAAAAGTTAATTAGTATTTTCAAAGTTGATTGAAGATATCAATGCTAATAATACTAACATTTTCTGCTTTTGTCTTTCAAAATTTGGTAGCCATCTGACAAAGCTTTTTTGTATGAATTTCTCAACATCTCTGGCTCTGTAGCAGGACTTCTAACTCTTGGAAAAGAAATTATAACCGTATTTCTTTTTCATTTAGTTATAGCAATAAAACAAAAAAACCACCTCCATTTCTAACTGTTCTCCAGTCAAAAAGAAATTTTTATTATGGTATCAGTCCTTTTAAGTGCTGAGTATTGTGTTATCTCTTATTTAGATGAACAGAAATGTGAATCCTGAATTATTCCAGATTTTTGGGGTTCTTTGTGTAGGCACAGAAACATAGATATAAGACTATAAAATAAAATACCATTCAGAAAAATCATTAGTATATTAGGTATGATGTATGCAAACTCCCATTAGGAGCTTTGTAAATTGAGTCTTTAAAATCAGCCCAGTGGGCAGGTCTTGGGCCTGTTTTGACAGAAAATATTAATGCCTTCTCTTAAAAAAAGCCAAGTAACATCATCACTTAAGAATATAATTCTTAGAGACATAGTTATCTCTTTTCCTTCTGTTTTTGCAGATCTTCAGTGAGGCAGCACTGAGTCATCATATGCTGGCCTTAAGTAGGGGGGGAGAAAGTGGCAAGCTGAGATTTACATTTAAGTTCCATTTGTGCACTTCTTTAGTGTTAATGTAAGTTCAGTCACTAGAGACTGCAAAGCAAAAGGTCCAAATGTTTTAAATAAACCTTCAGCAATCAATTACAAATAGGGCGTTTAAATATCTCATCACAAAGGAGAGTAATTACTCAGGGTGCTTAAGAACCACAGCATCTCTCCTAGCTCTTATTAGTTGAAAAAAGTAAAGTATTTATACCATTTTTTGTGATATTATATAGCAATAATATGTAACTGTATGTGATAAATACCTTATCACAGTGCACAGTGTCAAATTATTTAACACATCTTATCACTTGGAACTGATGAAGCAAATGGAGCAACTGAAGAAACACTAGAAAAACAGCAAAGCAAAGCAGTAGATAGTAATAGCAGAATTTAATTATCTTTTTAAACATCCCCAGCAAAAATGACTCAATCTGACACTCTGTTCCTATGTAGACCTTCTGACTTCATGCACATTCTCTTTTTGTCTTAGTAGAAGCCACACAATATATGTATTTATCCCAAAAGAAAACCAGTTTAATAGGAATCACAATCACAGAACTGAGCTGGCCCTCCCTCCTTGGTAAAGGCATGGTAAAATGGTTGTTCCTAGGCACTCCGAAAGACCCAGAATTACAACTCTTGCTATTGTATCTTAGCCTTCTTTCCTTTTGCTGTTTCTCTTAATTCTTAGTTTTCTACAGACAAGTGCCTGCCTTGCCTGCCTTCCAATCTAGTTTTCTTCTACCTAAACTAGTAGAAGCATGATGAAGGCTGTAGTCTTTTGATCTACCTACTCATTGGCATATTTAGGCCAAAGTATCCAAAAAAGTCCATTAATTTTACATGCCTCCACTATTTCTTTTAAGGAACTGGGTCTTGCATTTTGATAAACGCCATAATATCTATAATCAAAGCTATAAAGTTTCAAGAACTAAGAAAATGAAGCTTCCCGTGATTCAGGTTGAGTCTCAGGAAATGGCCTCCATGCTGAAAAAAGGCTGCCACGAGTCGCTCAAATTCTTACATTTGCCAGTAAAAAGCTTTTCACAGCCCTAGCATTCTCCTTTTGAAGAACAGGAAATGTCCTTGGAGCTCTAAATGCAGTGCTCCTCTCAATCTAGACTTAAGACTTTAAGTGTGCACTTAGACAAATTGTAAGGAATGCTGTGGTGTTAAGAACACCGAGGAGAATGCTTAATTAGTCTACAGTGGCTACCTACCTACATGCTGATACTGACATTCATTTTATCACTTCTGAAGTTATCCATCATCGTTTCAGTGGGCTTCCAAACACCTTCTAATTTAGCAAAACCACAAAACGTAGCAAAAAAAGAATAACTTTAAAATGATTTTCAGATTCTACAGTGACAAAAACCTCTGGCAGGCTCTCTGATTGGAAGCTGAATACAACTTCTGCAGCTTTTAAGAAAAAAAAAACCACTGCTGGAACATTCTGTTCCACAGAACACTCCCACTCTCTTGCATGTGCTTATCAATAGTATCATCTTCATAGTGATATTTTGTGTGGAAGGAACTGGAAAGGTACCAGCTGTTTGCTCGCTTTTCACAGTGTAAGAGTCATTTCATAACAATAAATCCATCACTGACTGGCAGAAAGCAAATTAACTTGGCAGCTCTGGACCGAATATTTGGACTGAAAGAGCAAAAAGTCTCCATATATTTCAAGAAATTTCTAACTTTTTTTTGGAAAGAGTTCCTTTTCTTTCAAAAATGTTCCTTGTTCTTTTAAACTTTCTAGAAAGGTGGGGGGGGTTAGTTTGTTTGGCTGGGGGGGGGGGGTGTTTTAAATCTGATTCCATAGCTTTAATTGGCAAAGATGATTTTTACACTAAGCCAGCATCTGAGGGCAATGGTTATCAACTGACTTTCATCACTGGAATTCACTCCAGTATGTTTAGCTACATACTATGTCTTCCACAGAAAGCTTTCTGGTAGGATAATGTGTCTGTCCACTCACCCTTTGTTTTTATAACAAGGAGATTTGATATTTGAACAGTATGACTTCTGGTAAAAGAGTTGTTTAGGATGCAGGGAACAAGATTGCTCAGTCCATCAAACTATTTCTTTAAATCTCTGAAGTCTTCAGTTTATTGCAAGTTATTAGAATAGTTCCTCTGTTTTGTTCTTCACTTTCTTCATTTTACTGACTTCTCTGGAAATATGATTATTCAACATGCAGCTTTACAATTAACTATCTCCTTCCCTGCATAATCAGAAAAAGCTCATGCATTGTATTTGCTACACTGGAAAGAGAAATCTGAAAACTTCACAGAATCATAGAGTAGTTGAGTTTGGAAGGGACTTCTTGACATTATCTAGTTCAACTCTCCCTGTTTAAAGCAGGGTCAACCAGCTAGAGCAGGTTGCTCAGGATATTGTCTAATCCAGTTGTTAATTTTCACAAAGATGGAGACTCCACAACCATTTCAACTATCAAGAGGTTGAATTCTGTTTGCTTCAGGCTTTGCCTCCTTTTGGCTGGCAAAAAATTAACAAAGCATTAATTCATTAAACTGATTAAAAAATCTGGAGAACAAGCACACAAGATTATGGGGGAATAAATCTCATTGTCCATACCCTCATGGTAAGTAATTATTTATTCAGTTGCAAAGACAGCACTGATTTTGCCTCATGCCCGTGTGTAGGCGTGCATGTGGGCGTGCACACATAGGGACATGCACATACATACACATTGATTTACCTTCTACATTTATGCATTTAGATACGTATGTTTCATTTATAAAAGTTTTCTAAGAACAAACACACAAATTATATGAAAAAATAAAAGTTTTAGACCTGCAGAGGACCATGTGTGAGAGAATTCATGTCCCTAGAAAAACCTCATTGAATAAGCTGCTGTTCAAATGTTGCACATTGTGTGACTGGGAACTAGCCGTTAATACTGTTGTTAATCCACTTGCCAACAAAAATGACCCAATAATAAATCCAGTCAAATATCCATCCTATAAATGTCTCTGTCATTTCCTCCTCAAAAGTTTGGGTCATTGATTTTGATCTGTTGCCATCAACAGGGGATGCCTAGATGCGTTTTGTAGCAGAGGCACACTGGTCCTATCAGTCACCCCAAAATGGTTTCAAGAGGGTTTCATCTTGAGTATTACGTTTGTGAGACCGGACCCTAAAGACAAAACAGTGGGCAAAGTAGGAGAGATTCAAAGCATAGATGGATTTTGTAAGTGAACCCAAACCATCTGAATTGTGCTAATTAAGTAAGTTGTCTCTCCAAAATAAATCTAGTTACTCTGGACAATTTCAAAGTAAAAATTTTGTATTTCCTTTTCCTTTTTCAAAAGTATATTAATATGCAAATTATACTTGCCAGAAGCAGACTTTAAATATAATCTCATATGACAGAATTTGAAATTAGGTGTGTATGACTGTTAATGTTTAAAGAGTGCTGCTAACTACATCTGGTAACTAAATCTGTAAATTATAAAATCTTTTGGGTTAGTGATCACATCAGCCTTAAGGAGCTACTGTTTAAAAGAGATTATACGTATTGCTAACAACTGTTTCTAAAGCTGTTGACAGAAAGATAATGCATGGTCTAATATCCTAAGGTTCATCTCAAAATGTGATCAAGGTAACAATTTTGATCCATTTTCACCAGATTAGTGTTACAACAAATGTGGGTGATCATAAAATGCTGCTTATGCAAGCGTAAATAATGATTTTACAAACTTTATCTACTGAGCCATTCCCTATTCAAGGCTACTTACAGTGATGATAATACTTTCTCATCATAGGTAAGAATATTACCTTTGTTTCCAAACAGCAGGGCTCATCCAGCTTTTAAATAGGCATCAGTACAACTTGAGTAGGGAGTTCAATGACATTTGAAACAAAATAAATTGGATATTACTTGATAAAATCATTATCTGGAAGGTAGGCTATAACATTTGACATAATGTAGAACTGAACAGGGAAGATTTTAATATCTGCTCATACCCTTTAGGAATATTTATACAGAATACTAAAGAAGCACCTTAAAGTATGTTTTTCTTCCTAGATGCAAAGCAGATAAACTGATGCCAACTAGTGTTTTCCAATAGCTTGTGTTTCATAACTAGTTCTGCTCTCATACTGATAACAAGAAATTCCTCTTGACTTAATCTCCTACTGAGAGGTTACACATCTCCACCAAGTCAGGATTTTTCAGGTTTTAATGCTAAGAGGTACTGGACCAGAGCCTGGACTAGGTTAACGGTGCCTGACACTAAGGGATCTCCATAGCCAATCTAACAAGGTATTTAAAGATTCTCCTTGTCAGAAGTCCCCCAGGAGTGCACACCAAAAGCAGAAATGGGGAGGAGGAAGAATAGATGATCTAAGGCTGCTACTGCACTCTGGCAATGCCCAGCTCAGGCATTGCACCCTGAGGGCTTTTACAGCTGAGGCACTTCAGAGACTCTCTGATGCAGCTTTTTGGACCAAGTTTTGGACCAAGTTTTGGACCAAGTTTGGTCTTAAGCCCAAGTTCTTAGCTCAAGACAAAGACAGTAGCATGAAATGAAATAAGTATATAAACATAAGAAAGCATTTGTTCAGATTTCATTGTAATTTTTTTCTCATAGGACCTCATGAACAATATTCAAGGCTATTAGGTAGCTATTAATTGGGTTGGGGGCGGGGGGGGAGGTGGCTCAAAACAGGAAATGTGAACGAAAGACATACTAATGTTAATTAGCTACTGAAATATGAGCAGCATAGTATATACCTCATAACCTACCCTTTGGGCTGAGATCTCAGCCTACCCAAGGGAATCTTTTTCAAGCTGTTCCCTGATTGACTGACCAATATGCAATGGGGCAGATCCAGCAAAATCTGATGACCATAGAATTATGATCGATGTCATGACTGTGGGAAAGTATTATATCTGCCTCATCCTGTATCTTGATAACTTTATGATATCTGTCTCCTCTTTCCTTGTGTTCTTCAGGAGAATGTCAGGCTGAGAATTTGTGAATTTCGGTGTTACAGCTGCAGTTTCTTACACTAACTGACCAAACCTGCTGAACCTGGCACATAACAACTCAGGGAATAGACTCCAAAATCCTCAAAGATTTGAGGAAGTAATACAATATAAAGCCAGAGAGCAAGTTTCTTCCTTTGTCCTTTTTTAAACTAGAGCTTACAGTTGGCTTTCTGGTGTACGTTTAAGTACTGATCCAGTAATTGACCTGACTCCTAATTTCTTTGGTGCTATAATAGCTGTCAATCACAGGACCGATTTCTTTGTGGGTACTGAGCATCCCACAACTTCCATTGACTTTTCATCTAGGAATGTTCTTCAAGTAATAAGAAAGAGAAAATACACAAAGGTGTTTAGGAATCTAAATGTCAATTGAAATATATCAATGAAAGTTCAAGCATCTAAACAGAGAGCTTCAGAAAAAGTTTCCCAGCTAAAGTGAATCAAAAAGTTAGTTCTATCTGTGAGATTTTACAAAACTGAGAAAGATATGCCAAAGTGTGACATTTAATCCAAAGTAGGTCTGCATTTTTTTTTAATATTTGGGAAACACTGACTGAATTTCTCATCTCTGCTTTTCCCTGAATTGAATGCCATCAAGAACAAATTAAACCTGAGTTCACAGTGAAGTATATGTATATATTTTGGCAATGGAATTTTGTGTTCAGGTGATAACCTCCAATTTACATAATTGGTTATTTTTAACAATAAATGGCAACTATCTAATGCCAAAGTTGCCAAAACAATTTTATTCTTTATAAAATCTTCTATTGCAGCTTTCCTTCAGATGGACAGCTCACCTTTCTTTTAATCTGATCCAGTTTGCTTGTACCCAATATCATTCATCCCTGCACAAACTGTGAATGGAGAAATACAGCAGAGATAAATTTAATCTACCAAGTACATGTTCCTTCTTGCTTAGTTACTCATGTTCTTGCTGCAAATCTATGGATTAATTTAATTTCAACTAGGTAGCAGTAGGTAGAAACTGGCAAACACTTCAGTCAAGGGAATTGTCTTTGTTTTTGTCAGCCTTTGACCATACTTTACAGCACTAAATCATACTGTACGTCATAGTAAGTACTTAGTACACAGTAACCTTTTTTTCAATGCCTCTGAAGGAAATGATCCCCGTGTAAGAAAACAGAAAAAGCTAATGCAACCCATTCTTATGTCTAATCTGAAACTCTCGTGTATGTGTCATTCCACTTTTCAGAAATCAAATTTAAATTACAGATGCCTTAAATGTGGTTTCCTAATAACATTCATTGCTTTTGAAGATTGATTGTTCAGCAATATTTCTATTTTTCCCTTTTGCTACTTTCAATCTACCCTGTGGACTTTGAAAAGTCTAGTAATGTAGTGAGCTTTCAATGAAATTTATTATCCTTTTTAGGCTACATATAAATATCTTAAATAAAACTTTGGCATCAACATCAAAGCACTAAAATATGTCTTCTGTTCTCTCCAGCTATTCCATATTTTATATGTTTGATGTTAATGTGAATGTGATATTAAAACTTAATAAATGTACAGCAAAGGGAAAAGTAAATGTCAATAAGCTCTGTTGAACACTTTTATTAAATACTTGTGTTGTGTAAAAAGACATCTTAAAGTTAAGAGATGCTGTAAATCCTCTGTGCCACCATTATGTAGTTCTCTAAGTTACAAAAAGATTTATAATCCTCTATAGAATATGTTAAAGAAGTAAGTTATTCTGATACATTAATAAAAATCATTAACGTATTAATATTGCCCTTATCACTGACGGCTCTTTCAGCTATCTCCTTCTGCCAGCCTTAAAATATACATGCTGTGCGTGCACAATGAATAATGCTATCTGAAAAGAATGGATGCTTTACTTTTTCTAGTTTTGGTAAATCAAAAATTGCAATAATTAAAACATTTTCTACTTGTTTTTAATATTTTCAGTTAAAGTCTAAGAGCTCTAGCAATGAAAGAACATTATTTCTCTATGTTAAAGTTCTCTGCATTACACATAAGCTGTGTTTTAAGAATCTTTTTATCTACACAATCTGTATGAAGGAAAACTAGCCTGCATGCAGTGACTCTTCCTAGGACTAGTGTTTAGTTCCCCAGCAGTCTCTCCTCTAGGAGAGACAGGTGCAGCAGACATGGATTATGCCATTGGCCTCTGTAAGTGAGATGGCGATCACTAGGAAAATGATTTCTGGGGCTGTAATCTCCATCCTTATGGATCCTTCCCTGCATGGTTCATATTCGAGTCATTTAACAGGGTAGCATCTGCAGGGAATCAGCTACCCTATTCACAGCATCCAACTCCTCCAAGTGTCAAGTAGCTCTGGCTTAAAGGGTACTGTGATCACAGCAACTGGAGAAAGGGTTTATTTCACACTTTGGAAGGCACTATAAATAGTAACAGCTCAGTAACTCTCACTGGCTGCTGTGAAGTCCTTGGTGAGAGTAAGTTTCCCCTCAGCACTAAAGGTAAGAGTTACACCAAGAAGAACCAACACGCACAGACGTCCACCTGCTCTCCCTCAGTGCTAGTCACCTTATCGCCACGATGGACTCCACCAGCCTGGGTGAATCTAGCCTAAGGGATGCTGAAATCACCAGCAGCGGGTGGGCTGCTTTGGCAAGCGTGCCGGAGAACAGTTCCCTTGGTGATGTACATCAGATGTACCTGGTGACGTGGCTGTAACTTTGAAACAGTGTACGTATGGTTTCCCCTTCCCCACTTAGACTTAGCTGTGCAAGGCTTTGCTTTGTGACTTGGTCAATAACTTCTGGAAGTACTAGGTTGCTAAACTCAGCCCCCTTCCCCATTTCCCTCAGCCTACTTTGCATTACTCCTTTATCTCCAGTACTTGCTGGTAATCTAGGAGCTGCCTTCTCCAAACTAAATAATCTTATTTCTGTCTGTTGTAAAACCACTTCCTCCTCACAGCTGGAGCATAAATCTTGAAGGGAATTCATCTGAGGTCTAAAATTGGGGAAAAATATAACTTTAAAAAATGTCACATATAAATCTGTGTCCCATCCTTCTATAGAAAAATTTCTCTGTGCATAGTTGTTCCCCATGGCAAAGCCAAAAGTAGGAAACCCTCAAATATGATTCCCTGTTTCACGAGCAGCTAAATTACTTTGCCTTTACCAGGGGCCTCCTCTGTGCAAGTGGCAGTTATCAGGGCTAGCTAACACCCAGCCAATTTACACATTCTCAGGTTTCCCTCTCAGTCATTTGTTTTAAAGTTAAAATTCATGGCATTTTCCCTTGTCTATTAAAATTCTAATCCTTCAAATCAAAGTGGAGCATTAAAAGATGCCTCTTACACTTCCTGATACCCTTGACTAGGCCCCAAAACAGTTCTGCTAACCTCCATCAATTTATGCACGAGTGGATTGACATGATTATCTGTTCTTTTTAACTGCCAGAGAGAGCATTTTAAATTCAGAATTAGCAACAATACAATAATTAGATTTTAATCCCCATGAATTTTAGTGGATATGAAACTCCAGGCCACATATAAAGAATGACTTAAACACTTAAAAGAGAATTCAGGTGAACTTTAGGTGCACACAACTGTGATTCTAAAAACTCCCATTATCTGAGCCCTGAAAACCATCCACATCTCGACCCAGGTTTCTGCCTGAGATCCTGCAGAGCTCAGACCACTGCAGAGCTGCTTCTGCCACTGCCCAGCAGCACCTCGGTCTTGACGGGACCGTGCAGCTTGGTGTCCTTCTCACATCTCTGCTGTCTGAGAAGCTCTGTGGCCTGCTGCCTTTCTCCAGGAGGGCTTCCCAGGAACTCGGGAAGTCACATTTTGCAAGCACTTTGATAACCACTTTCTTTTAAAATATGATCCAAGTTATTCTCTTTCATTCCTGTACGCCAACCACAGCCCAACGCTTAACACACAGATGCATAAGAAATGAAGCATCGGTTCCCATCTTTGGGCTGAGGGGATTCAATCCTATCTCCTGGGAAGGGATGTGTAAGCAGTGGTGGGACAGTGTTAGGCCTTTCTTTTGAGTGGGTGCTAGAGCAAGATTTGTCTATTTGCCTAGTCCCAGCTCCACAGACGGTTTTTGACTAGCACAAAGCACATGACTGACTAACCCTTGGGTCTAGAGCAGAAACTCCAGTTCTCAGGTGAACTCCTAGCTGAGCTCAGCACAGCAGACTTCCTTCCCTTAGCCTCCCCTGTAGATCAGCAAGTCCTAAACAGCTTCCACAGCAGGAACAGAAAGACTGAATCACATAATCTTATTTCCTTCATATATGATCAGTACGTGAATGACTGCACCAAAAAAAAAAAAAATCCAAACTACAAAATCTGCTCTTATTTAAAAAAAGATAGCAAGCACCTACATTCAGGACAGGCTTCTGGGCTCTCAGTCCTGCCTGGACAGAGACACTTACCTGCAAGAGGAGACTGACAAACTTCAAGATTCAGGTTTTTCCCCCTGCATTTTTCTGAAGACTATTCCCAGCCTTGGCTGGCTGCCTGATTTATCCCAGGTTGGGATGCCTAATTCTCTCCATGCACATTGTAAGAGCCGTATTTTGTGGCACATAGTCTTCTTGGATGCTACACTGACATGCAAAAATTAGGTTGTGTGATCTTACATTTCCTTTCTGATTTTAGTCTAACATGCTTATAAACTTTCCTGCAGCAAAATCTCTATTTTACCCCTTCTCCTCCATATCCTAGCTGAAGTTTTGGTTCTTGTAGCATGTCATAATATCAGCAAATAAATCTAACTTTTTCAATCATTGATTGATGATTCTTGTGGTTAACTTGAAGCATAGCACTAGGGCCTGCCTGTCAGAAGCGAGTTCTGAGCATTTCCTGAAAATCAGATCTCTCACTCTCCAACTATATCTCTGCTTTTCTGGTTTTTTGAGCTTAACTTGACTGGCACGAGTGAACTCCCAGACTCCCCAAAGTCAGTGGCAGCTCTGCCATTGATTCCAAATTGTCATATAAATCTTTGTCATGAGCATACAAAGCCTATAAAAATTCAATAGAAAAGTCAGAAAACGGCAGTTGCTTCTCTGACATTCTCAGACTTTCTGCTCCAGTAACGTATACTGAAGTTTGAATTCTGATATTGAACTTCAAATGAAGGGAACTAACCAGTACAAACCAGTGAAAACTGACAAGTGAGATGGAATCAGGGAGATCAGTCTACATAGCCCCAAAATATAAGCAGAAAAGTCATTTAACCTGTTTTCTCTATAAAGTTGTCACTATTTGCAATTTAGACTGTTTACCTACTACCTTCTATTAACTTTATCTAAGTGTTTTTCTAATTTAGCAGATTGCCTTGAAGCCTGCTACTGGCTTTCTAGTAAGCTTGATCTTTTATTAGCTACAGTGCTTAGTGATATTCATGATACATTAATTTACATTTACATTTTTAGATTTCAGAAGTGCATGCATATTAGCATTCTTTTGTTACTAGCAAATGGCAGACTAATTAACATAGAATATTTGGTCTCATTAATAGAATTCCTGTTTGGTCTTTTGAGTCAAAACTCATAAAAAATAAGCAGTGAAAAAATGGTAAAATACTACTTTCTTGACTTGATGTGTTCAAGATACTTTGGTTGGTATATCCTTTTATGTTGCTTTGTGTTCATTTTACCAGAAATGCATCCTTATCTGCACTTTCATGTTAATGTACTTTTTTATTCTATGAGAAATGATGCACTCTAAACTGGAAGTGATAGTTCGAATGTAAAAGTGGTAACACTATATATAGCGTTCTAAAGTTAAAACCCAGGAATTTTTCCTTGCTCATGTCACGCCATGTTTACTCCTGTGAAATTCTACTAAAGAGGCCAATTTCTTCCACAAAAACCATGGGAAATACAGTGAGCCAAATGTGTTTAACTTTTTTACATAAGTCAGTGACTTTCTATAAAACATACAATGTCTCTCTCCTATGCAGGTGGTTGCCTTTCATTTGGGAGACGAGTGGAATTTGGTCAGCAGTAGTTAGTGTTTGAGTCCGATAGGGAAATGGACAGCAGCCTCGCAGTTTCTCAGCAGGTGTTGGGTAGATACATAATCTAAGGTCAGATAAGACAGGCGAAGGAAATTCTCAGTATAGTTGCTAAATCTAAGTTAAATGCCAATGGTGAAGCAAAGTGCTTTTTGGATGATTCCTCAAAAGATACTGAAGGCCCCTCTCCTGAGGAAGGTACTGGTGGGTATAACCAGAGTGTGCCCAGGATGGTGGTAGTCTTACAGGGGTGAGGCCATACATTTGCCTAAAAGCTGTAGTTATGTATGATGTCAACTGTCCGTAGGTGTTACTTCGGGACTGAGAATGAAATGACTACCCTCACTATTGGGCAGAATATACATCTGTGCTCAGCTAGCTCTGTGCAGAGCCTGGCAAGCTAATTCAAACTGCTGTGGCAGATGCTTGGGTAAGCTGCCAGGCAGTGCGCTGAGGAGCACTTACATGCTGTATCCCGGCCACGCGGCTTTGGAGACAGTAACCTCTGGCAGCAGGGAGGGAGCAAGGACCCACAGGGGAAATAACAGCCACTATCAGAGTTATTTCAGCAGTGTATGACTGCCTATGGCCTGACACATTAATTGCTCTTGTTCCTGTATTTTCTGAATGGTAAATTTTCAAACAAAATGACATGGAAAAAAAATCCTGAAGTTTTTAATATAGGGAAATAATTCGGTTGACACGATTTCCTACTATTGTCTGCGTGAGGAACTGCCACAGCAGGCAAGCAGTTCCGAGAGAGACTGTAGAGCAAACTAATGCAGCTTAAAATTGTTGGCTGGGCTCACTGGCACATCAGGCTTCAGCCAGCTTACACTGATGGTCAGTAACTCTGAGAGAAACAAGGGGTGAAAGGGCACCACGGATGTTTTAAGAAATGACTGCAGAAAGAGCTGGAATTAAAAGCTGAGATAGATTTTGGTATGTCCAGCAGCTCTCTCTCTACAGACTAGGGTGCTTAACCAAATATGGATGGAAGGGAAGGCAGTCTTCCCTTTGTTCCTGGCTGAAAAATAAAAGGTTTTCAACCTTTGCTATAGTAAGAATGTGTGAATTTATTACACAAAAGATCTTCATAAAGTCCTCCTCTATGGAGGAAACAGATTATTGTCTAGTTAGATCAGCCCGTGCTGGCTTGAAAGCATCCAATTCATTGCTGAATTTAAGGAATAATACAAAAGGGAAGGCTCTGTAGGAATGGCTCTCTGGGCATCCAGATCCTTCAAAGAAGATACTATGCAAACTGAATGAGGCACCTCTGTGCTCTGTGAAGCAATCTGCTGCAGGTTACAGCTTCGTATTAGACTTTCTGATTTGACAAGCCCAGCTAAAGCTAAAACAGAGCTTCACGACTAAAATGTTTCTGATAATATTCACTATTAACACAGACTTCCATAGAGACATTTTATTATTTACCATTTAGTCTGAAACATGACAGTCAAAAGTATGACAGCTGCTGCTAGCAATTAGATTTGTCAATTCTCTCTCCCACCTCTGCCACTAAAAAAATAAAATAATGCCCCAAACCCCATCCTGTTACCTTAGGAAAACTAGTTGGCAAAGAACATCTGACTCCACCTGAAACTGGAAAAAGGGGAGGAATCACATGTTTATACACTGGAAGTCTGTATTTTTAAGAGAGTGTAACAGTGTGCGTTTATGCTTAATTTAACCTCTAAGAAACATTATCCTTTCTTGATCTTATAAATCTATTTTTGAACAATGGCTTAAAGACATCTCAGCTCTATGCTAAGACTAAGAATGGTTAGCTAGCTAGTTGGTTAGCTAGTTAGTTAGCTAGCTGCTTCGCTATAAAGTTTGTCACACTGCCGTGGAAGAAATGTACATTTAAGGCTTCAGTTCAATACTGGAGAGTGGTTTAGCTCGGTGCAAACCTGTTTCTATTTTCTGGCTCCAAACTCTCCTCATACCGTGCCAGAAGGTGTCTTCCAATTGTTAAATGACAAGTGGATAGGCATGCTCCTGGATTTTCCCTGTTTTTAAGAGCATTTTAAATTAAATTGTTTGTAACCGGGTAAGCAGACAATTGGAGTTGGAGTTTTCCATGTGTTTCACAATCCCATTTAGTATAATTCTCTTTTGAGCCTGCTTTATTGGTCAGACCAGATGCATACTCTAGAAGAGATTAAAATTAGTAGTTTTGCAGCCAAAATGACTTTACTAGCCATGATTTAAGATTTGTACGCTACAGGTTTTGCAACTGCTTTAAATGAATACTCATTTTCTTCATGAGGAATTATGAACACTTATCAGCAATATTTTTTCTAAATTAAGCTAAATGATATATTTTTTTGATGAACAGCAACAAAATATATCTATGAAGAGCCTAGAGCTATTCTCTAAATTAAGTTTAATCTAGCCAAAAATATGGGCCAAAAATGTTGGGTGGAAATTTCCAAAATATCAAGTTCTGTTTTTCAACAGTTCTTATAAATAAATATATTCCAAAATGAAAATTTTAATTGACTTATTATTTAAAAGAATAAAGGTTTCTAAAAGCTTTTTATAACCAAACACAAAACAAATGAAATACTTCAATAGCATTTTTCAGGTTTACTTCAAATTATGTATTTCTTCCTTTTTCACCTTATCCAACATTTCCAAATATAATATCTCATTTCAATCAAAACCAAACTAGTTTTTATCTACCAGGCAAAAAAAATCTACCCCTATTGCCAGTCCTATTTCTAATTGTAACTGTCCCTGCAGATATATTTTCTTTCATTTTAAGCATGACTGACCAAAAAAGGTGTATCTGAGACATTTCTATACATTTATGGGGAAAACTATCAATGTTTTCATTCGTACGGTAAGAATACTTTGTAAATTCACTATACGCTGTTTTTCCTGCAGCATGTCATTGAACTGCAACTGCTTAACTCCAAAGAAGCATAGTCAGCAGTTTAAAAAAAAAAAACCACAAGAGGAAACATTCCTATTTTTGATTACATGAATGAAGCATCACAATCAAAGTGAAAATTTCTGTAAAAAGAATCTGTGCAAGCCACTGGATCTATTGGACACTAGTCATTTATGTACCAACTCTTATTCGGGATTGCATTCCTAACTATGCCTTAGGAACAGATAATTATTATGCCAATGCGATTACTTCTTCCCTGATAATGTGGTAGAAGCAGTACTGATACTAAGGTATTTCTTAAAGAAGCACATGCTTCTTGGAGAAATAATTCATATTTTTGCATACCCTGAAAGGAACTGATACAAGTAACAGGAGAAAGGAGGTAGGGTCTCCAGGTTTTTTTTTTAATTATTATTAAAATTTCGCCGAGATATAATGAATTTAAATTCTGTGCAAGAAAGGAATCCCACTACTGTGTCATTACTGTATGTTGTTGAAATAACATACGAGAATCTATCAGAGACTAGTTAAATGTTTATGTGTCCAATTCATTGATTCAAATATAATTCAAACTGCTCCAAGATTGAGTCGGTTTCATAACTGCAGCGACCAGCACAGCCAACTGGAAACCACATTTACTCCAGTGGTTTGACTTTGCTTAACAAGGTGGGTGGGATATGTTGGTCATGAACTTCCAATATGGCCATCAGAAGTATTTTCTATGAGTTGGTCATCATTGCGCACTAATCATAAAGGGAAAGAAGAGTTCAGAAAAACTGTTTTGTCCCCTTATTTAAAGTAATGGAGGTTAAAACTCTCTAAACAACTTCTCAGGAGTTTCTTATCTCTACAAATCTCCTGCCTGCCTTCAGTCGAAACGTTTGTTAGCTTCTACTGGCAGATATCCAGGAGTGGGTGTGTGGTCTTAAAATCTGCTAGAGTGGAGTTCACAGCAAAATAAACTGCCTGTTGTGTCCTTTCCCAGTAAGGCCTTGACAAAAGCCAGCTTGGCTTGAAAAATTGGACAGAGTGCAACTAGAAGATTGCACAGAGAGTACAACTAGAGAATCAGAATATGCACAGAAGTGCCTCCCCTGCAGAGCCCTGACCACACTGAGAGGTGACCTTTCTCTTAGCGTAAGATTGATGGAAAATGTGTTGTACTCTAACCAGATGAAAACTAAATTCAAGAGGTCATGTTAAGGGAAGAAGGGGAGATGTTCATCTGTAATCATTCAATATATGTTAGCTGTATAATATCTGTGCCAGGAGTACTTAGTGCAGCTCACAAGTTTTTACTGAGTTCCTGGAAAAGGACTAATGTTAAATGACCTTAGCTGTACTTTAATCCCATAAATGGTTGTGCCTATTCCATGCAAGTTTCTGAGACAGCTTGCATTCCCAAGCCTTGTTTGAGTATGAATTTATTTTCTTTTTTGTAGTTGGCAGGTCTTTTCCATTCTGTTGCTATTGTACTCAAACCTCTTGTTTTAAATATCTTTCTCTGATACATAGCTCATTCTTAAATTTAATCTCATATTAGCTGCAATATAACTAGAATAAATGTAATTCCCATTTAAATGACATGTGATATCTTCATCAGTAATACATTTTCCTATAAGTTTTTTACAACCACAGTGAATTAAAAGTTCACTTACTATTCTAGCTGTTATTACAGGACTTCTTCGTAGCTACTTAAAAAATGTTGATCTCTTACCAGATTCCCGACAGAGCATAATTCAGTATGCGTCTCTCAAACTGACACTTGTATTTCTGGTTCCAAGGGTATGTAGATCACAAACACACATTCTCTGCTTAACATTATCCCTTACTTTAATACATACTTACTATTATTTGTCTGCTGGTATTCTAGGAGCACCTGAAGCCAGGCTAGTATTTAATAAGCTGCTGTACAAAATGGGAGCAAATGATAAACCTTGCCTCTAAAAATCTAAGGCTATAAATTAGAAATGTATTTAAGTGTCTATGAAGATTTTCTCTCTTCAGAAAAGCACTTAGACAAATAATTTCAGTTAAGTACATGTATAAGTTTGTTCCCATTAAGGAACAATTTCTGGATTAAATCTCTGAAATTATAAACCTTAGATAAATTCTTAATTTTGCTTGCACAGTTGGAATAATTCCATTACTATTTTACAGTGCTCTGTGTCTCTGTCTGTAAAAGGTACACATATTTGAGAAAATTTCATTTAAGAGGTTAGTGATACCATGCCTGCCATGTTTCTTAATGCTATGAAAAACCCTGACAATTGACAATAATACAGACTGTAAAGTACAGATCACTTCACTTACATTATCCTATTTCTTCAGCTTCTTGATGAATAAAGTTGTAAAGGTACCGTTCTGACCCTCTTAATTTTATAAGCCAAAAAGGGTTGTTTTTATTGTCAACTGACACAGTATTTTTAATTTTTTCTGGTTTTATCCCATGATTTAGGTTCATCACTTGATAAAGTGGATTCCTTTTAATGAAGATTTAATTACTTTATATTAATGCTTTCATGGCATTATTCTGCTGAAGAACTTCACTGCACATTTATAATTTTATGTGGCTAAACATTTGCATTTAATAGCTTTTGAAAGGCAAGTTCACGGCTGCCCTAATTAATAACAATGATGTAGTGTGCATTTTATAGCAAATTAACTGTCCAACAACAAGGCTGAACAACAATAACATAAAAGTTATGGTGTGTGCTTCATTCCAAAACTAACTTACAGAGAAGAAAGGGACTGCAAATACAGAACATTAAATAATTCCTCCATAAATAAAGCTTGCTCCTCATTTACAAATTTATGTCAGAAGTATCTGTCTTAGTTAAAATCACTGTATGCATTAGTTACAGAATACAGAAAAGAGAAGGAGGGCAGAACAGTAATGTTTGCTTGCTTGTTTCTTTTTTCTAAAAATACTGATCATATCACTTAAGTCATTGTTACATTTTTGTGAAACGTACCTATAAATACCCATTCTTTTCAATTTTCTTAGAAGAGCTTACAACACTTTGTAATCACTTTGTGGCATCTCTGCAAATTAGAAGACTCTTACATTGACCAAAAAAAATCAGTACCACAGAATTAGCTTTTCTCAGTAGTTTCTGGTGTGGTCACCAAAATTTGACATCTGAATACCAGGCAGTGAAGAGTTACTTTTGTATGTTGTATTCAGAGCATTTAAAAGTAGAAATGACTGAGCTGATATGCCCAAATCACCTTACCTGTCCACTCACATGGAGGGCAGAGACATCCTGAGCATAGATATTCTTTCCTCCTACTCCTTTCTGTCTTGTCCTGGGAACAAATGGCAGAGATGACTGAGGTCCTGACTAATGGGAAGAGGAACAGGGAACAGGTAATAGACAAATCCCAGTTGCCATGAGGAAGGTTAGGAGAAAAGCTCACCTATCTTAGGTGTTGCCAGGGCCTTGCATCCTGACATCAGAGAGAGGGACTGAGCTGCAACATCACAAGGGTGACAGGGAATCACAGCTTGGAAAAGAGAAGAGGATGTGAAGCTGATAGGCGCTTTCATTTATTCTCTTCCTGTTTTCCATTCCTATACTCACTGTTCTCCTAATATTAACGTTTCCTGTTTACCCAAGCTTTCCCTCATGTTGCGCTTTACTAATACATCTCATCTCCTCTTCTAACTTTCCCAAATGTCCCTCTTGTTCCCAGCCTTTTACACTTTAAATCCTGTCAAAGAACTGATTTTCTTTCTGAAGTATGGGGACTTTGAGTCTTCTGGGCGACTCAGATTACATGTTTTCCCTACCCCTTCAAAAAAATTCACATAGGCAGACAGGTAATGGCATTTTCCACTTACTGACAGTGATCAGGGTCCTTTTACTGCCATTACTAGACTCACCCCAGTGTCTAATCTAGCTCAAGTACCTGAGTCTGCTGCAGCCTCACATAATCTTGCATATGCAGAAATGTGATTTTTTTAAAAAATCACTTATATCATTGCACACATAAATTGAATGCATGACAAAACTGAATGGAATCAGGCATAGTTCTGCAGAATAACAACTTGCAGAGATCTTTCTATGGAAGTGAACATCTGAAAGTGTCATTGTGTTTCCTAGGAATAAGTGACGCAACTATCCTCAGCTCAAAACTATTTGTCTCAGGGTGTCTAGTCAGAAGGTGAAAGCTCTTCTGAGGTTTTAACAGCAGGGACAAAGGGAAATTCATCCTTAAACAGTGCTGAGCCTTGTAGAGTTGTATATAAATCTAAGAAGTTGAACCAGACCATCTGGGTTCTGATGAAGTGAGTTAAGAGGTCAGAACAACAGGCATTGATGTGTTGTGTCTGTAATGTGAATTATAACATTTGTAATTAAACCAACAGTGTTATCTTTTCAAGGAGAACTTTAAAGTTTCTTCTACGTGGCTGCCACAGTAGGCTCTGCACAGAACAATGTTATTCTCTCAGGTTTGTAAGCTGAAATCAACTCAATGAGATAGCTGGCTTCCTCTCCCAGTAGTGAACACATCAGACTACGGCAAACATTTAATTTCTAAAAAAAAATAAAAATAACACAGCAAAATTAAAATACAGTTCCATGTTTCCAGTGCTTACTCTGTGTTGTGCACATTTGGAGTCAGTCTGAACACAGAGGATCCTAGTGGGGAGGGCAAGAAAGGACTCTTGCTTCATCCTGTTAATTCTCCTTTCTTTTTTTGTACGAGTCTCAAAGAGCTGGATGATATCAGACTCTTCCCTGTTGCAAGGAGGTGGGGTGGAGAATCCTTTGAAGATGTACAATGCCAAAGGCAGTACCTGGTAATGGCTTGGGAATTCCTAAATGGTAGAGGCTATATATTTTGTTTCTACCACTCCTTTATGGAAAGCCCTGACTACAGGCCAGCCCCAAATCCCAGGATGGAGTTTAACTCATGGCATTTTCTAATCTCTGTCCCTGTTCTCCTCTGACCAAAGAAACTGCCATTCTGAATACAATTTTAGGAGTCAGCAATCAAGTCAATGTCTTCCTATTAAAGAAATAGAGAGTTCTTCTTAAAGTACTTTGATTTAAAAACTAAGCACATCCGTAAACATTTTAAATGTAAGTACATTCTTTTTTTGCATAAAAGGTAGGAGAGAAGGAGCTCCATCATAAGGCATAATATGTCATAGCTTAGAGAATGCAACATTTCCACTTTCACATGGAATTTCCTTCGAGACTGGAGTAAGAAGTGATGGGCCTCAAATCTAGTATTAGGTTAGAAATCTTGACCACACTGAAACCAAAGGCACCCATTGACAGGAGTGACAAGATTTTGTCTTGCCCTGAGTACTGACTGGAATCTCTTGTCAAATTCCATGAACTCCTAATCAGCTTTCTTCTCTGAGTATAGCTTTTACTCTTAAATTACATACTCCTATCCATTGTTTATCCTTCTCCTGCAGTTCAGTTTAAACTATGAGTTTAACGGTGGTTTTAGTTACAACTGATTATAACTCATACTCCAAGAAATTGCTAGGTAGATGCAGACTATGATTATTTTACTCTTCTTTGTATTTTCAAATACACTTGATCAAATATGTACTTTGAATTTTTTGCTTTGTTGGCTTTGACAATGCAGAACTCTGCTTTACATGATATACCAGGGCGTTTTTGCTATTCTAAATAGATGGAACTCCTCATTAACTAATTTTATTATTATAAAGTATTTTGCCAGTGTAACACTAGGAGAAACACAACAGATTTAAGTCATAAAGCTTTCTTCATAATGTTTTTAACAGCTTTTGTTCCTTGAGGACATGAGGAAAAGGTGTTGCATATGCATGCAACTTTGTTGCCAATAAAGCTGAAATAAAATTAGTTAAAAACCTAGGGAATTCAGGGTTTTATGGAACACTTTTACTATTCAAAAAAATACTACAGTAATATCATTTCCGTTCCTATTATATTAATTGACTAACAGATTGTTTCATACGGGATCTTTAAAAGATTTATCTCTCCAAAAATCTTCCAAAGCAAAGAGGAAGCCAGATGGAATAAGCTATAATTGTATGCTGCTCTGTAGTTTAAAAACATTCTGTTGACAGAAACCTGGTAGCAATAACACAGCCCCAAATTTGCAGAGGCCTCACTGAACTGCTTTAACTGTAAGAAAAGGTCATCGTGGACTAAGCAGTACTTGTGATTCAGTAACTTGCTCCAGATCAACCAAGCAGCCTGTGAAAAAACTCAGATGTTGAGCATGGTGGTTCTGCGCAATAGATGTGTTTTTTACAAAGTCTGGTCTCCCTAGGGTCCCTCTGCAGCAGATGGAAAAAGAGATTCCTTCCAAGGACTAACCTCAACCACCCACATTCCTACTCTGAATCTTTTGGCTCCTGAGTCTCACCAAGATGGGGCTAATACTAACTCTCTCTCCCTGAGAACTGTATGATAAGGAGTTACTTGTCTGTTTAATATTTAGGTAAAAAATAGAAAGGGTCATTTGAGCAGAAAAGAACATCCCTGCTTAGAATAGATTACTATAAAGTGCTTTGGTCCCTCAAAAACTTACTCTCATTAATTTTAACTACTGAGTGTTCTTAGTGACTTCAGTGGTACTACATATGTCATATTAAGTCATGCAGTTGTCTGCACCTTTGCTGCAGGGAGTAGGAATTCACGTTGGCTGTGCACAGTTGAGTGAAAGTGGAGTGGAGTGGAGTGAAAGAAGTATCAAATATTTTAAAAGTTCAAATGAAATATAAAGCTTCTTTGTTATAATTCCAAATATTGTGTAGATGTTTCCTCCCATTCTTCTCTCTGTCCTTCTTTCCTAACCATCCTTTGAGAGTGGAACAGCAGAAACAGACAGTGCTGAGGGACGGTTCACTTACAGCCTGGCAGGGAAGGTACACGCGTGGTAGAGCATGGAAGAATATGAGAAGCTGCTGTGAGAGTAACTTACCATCAATGCTGGTACCACCACTGAAATACAAGCAGCAGTGACTGATCTTATAACTAGGGGTAAGCAAAGATGAGTGAAATAAACATGATACAAATGAGAAAAGAAAAAAAGTGTGTTAGCCTACTGTGGTCTATGACATGGACAGCACGTAACTCAAAAATCTTGCTCCATTGTAGATCAGCTCTGAAAATGTCATAGTTGGTTGGTTTTGTGACATTCTTAAATATTTTATGCCAATTTTTAATTTTCAAAATGCTTTTTACTTACAAAATATTTTCATGGGAGTAGCTGACAAACCTCTTGAATTCCAGCAGCTTCTTATGCAAACACAATGTTTATCTGAAAATCGATTTGTTTCTTTGAATGAGTTAGTGGGGTTTTTGTTTTCTTTTTTGCTGGATAACACTGGGTCTATTTTTGCTTAAAAAATTTGTGTACCTTAAGTGAATATTCTTTCATAAGTCATCTCTTTGTGGATTGTGTAATGAAATGTGAGAAATAAGTGCAATTTCAAGTGAAATATCATAGCTGCATAAATTTTACACGTACATATTTTAAATCATCTAAGTATTCATACATGAATGTTAGTCAAGTAAATAAAATAAGATGTTTCGTTGACAAGGTAAAACACATAGTTTAGCAAAGAATTCAGGACTTGTATAATAAAAATTGCCTAAACCCACTTAAAAATATATTATCTAAGAATTAATTTTCAACAATAATTTGACCTTTAAGGTATTTCTTCTTAAAAGAGTATCATTGTGCTGAAAAAGCAAAAACCCAAACAGAATAAAAAACAGCGCAGTACACAGGGGCATTCTCAGATGAATACCTGGTGAAGAACTAGACGTGTTCAGAATTTTTCTGTGCATCAAGGTTATCCATTTAACTGGTGTCTCTTTTACTGTCTAAAAGCATGCATTTTTCCAGCCTAGAAGATTTCACACATGAATGGTAGTAACACATTCTGTAATTATCCTTCATCCTAAGTCTTTGTCACAATGTGTAACGCTGCAGTTTTTCATCATTAGAAACAGGGCAGGAATTTAAAATACTTCAAATAAATTTTACACATAGCTGTTTTTTCCCAGAATTCTTAGAATATATAGGAGTGTGTTTGAATCAAGGGAATGCCTTCCTAAGCATGGAAGAGGAGAAGTCATTAATAATACTACTATTAATCATTGTTTTGAGAAGCGTCATAAGCAACAAAATTATTTCAGAATTGTTCTGAATTTTTTTCAAACTAAATACTTTGGATTCAGTGGGTTAGTAGATAAAATACAGAATTCACCATTCTGAAAATTTAGACAAGAAATTCCAAGCAATTACTAATTAAGTTCCTAGTAATTCTTAATCAAAACGCCACTAATGAGTTTGATGCGCTTGTTGGCTAGTCTAGGTCCACAGAGTGGATGCAAACCAACTTCAGCGATGACAGAGAGGCATTTAATAATCTTTGGTAAAAGATATTTTCTACGTGCCACTCAGAACCTGAACAGATACAGCAAATCAATGAAAATATAGTGCCAATTTCATCACCTCTAAAATTATGATCTTTTCAGAAATATATGATGATACAAATACCACATCATTTAATTTTATCTCCCACGTATAGTCGTTTCTCTGTTCTTTCTCTGTATAGCATGATCAGCTTCTTGCAGAAATATTTTATAGCAGCTCAAGGTTTCACAACAGCTGTTCAGTGGAAGATCTTTAACTTTTACTACCCATTATTCGCAGATGACATACAGGCATACCTGCAAACCTGTTCTTGTGAGGACGTAGGGCTGCTGCAAAACGTAATTGCCAGAGGTGAGCAAGACCAGAATTGGTCTTCTGGGCCAGTTTCGTGTGGGATAACTGCAGGTGTTTCACGTTCGCTACTTCGCTCGTCCCCCCTTTTCAGTACTTTGTCTGCCAAACTTAAAAGTTATATATGTGTGTAACTTACGCTTTCCATTGGGAGTGGCAGGGGCTCCAGAGGGTGGCTCCAGGCCTGGCTGAAGGGCCCTGCCCTGAGGGAGCAGGGCAGACAGGGGCAGGGGGGTGACAAGGAGCAGCCCCAGCCCGGGGCACTAAGCACCTCCGTGGGGGTGGGGATGGGCCAAGGCCGGGCCAGGATGTGGGCCCAGCTCGGCGGGCCCATGGTTGGGCACGGCTGTGGAAAGCTGGAGGCCAGGCCTGCTGTGGCATTGCTGGGGCAAGGGCTGACAGCCCTGGGGGCAGTCCTGGGCCACGGCAGGGCAGGGGGAGGCAAGAAAGGCCATTAGTGTCCTCAGGGCCTTGACAATACCGAGGGCCCTGTCAGCCCTGGTTAGCAAAGACAAGCACACTTAGCCGTAACTGTTTCACTGTGCATAATAAAGCATAATTTCCAGTAGCAGGACAATAAATTAAGCATAGATGTCCAATCTTCATATTGACTAAGGTACTTTAAGCCAGCAGCAAGTGAGCAATAAAGTGCCTTCTCAGATTTGGCTCATTCTCACACTAGGACAAAACTCTAGCGCTGGTATCATTTGAAGTACCTGCTGAGCTCCCTCCTTCGTTTAACATCTTCGCGTTCCTTAGATCTACTAGCAAAGGCTCTACAAAAGCAAGCCTACCGAACATGGCAGAAGTTTGGTTTCCAGAGCTTCAGTGAAACCGTCGTCTGAAACAAGCACGGCCCCCCGGCAGCGCTCCTCCAGCTTGCCAGTGAGAGTTCCTTCTCTGATGAAAAGGGCTATATAATACAGAGGCAGAGGATAAAAGACTTGGCAAAGTAGATTTTTTTTTTCCTCAGGTAGTTTCAGGCTGCTTTCTCTGGAAGCAGCGGAAGAAAGGATGTTTTTCACGAGGGCAGCACTATAAGCAGAGGCAGTAGATAAAACTGTCCCAGTAACAGAAGACCCTACCATTTAGCAAGAACCTTAGGACGCGACTGTGCTGCATGCCAACATCATTCTTGTCTCAGCAAATTGAAAAGGGCATAAAGGAATGTAACAATTTTCAGGATACCTCCTTTCTTTTGCTATAGGTCACTAAGGTAGGAGCTGCTGGAGGTTAACGTTGCATTGGCAGCACTTCACCCTGCCTGACCCTCTTCCCACTCCTGCAAGAAAGAAAGAAAGAAAATAACGATGTATGTAAAGTTTGAGACAGGACACAAAAATCAAAAGAAGGCGAATAGATCTTAAAGGTGTTCTAAGCTGTTCCTTTCAGATATCTGATGAGAATGAAGAATAAAAAGTTGTTAAAATTTATCTGCAAACTGAATAGGTTTTAAAAAATGAGTAGTAGGATATACTGGCTTTGAGAGACTAAGTTAAATAAAATTTCAGCATGACCACCATACGGCTCATAGATTTGGGCAGTGATAGAGAACCTAAGCATAGGACAACATTACTTAAAGTATACCGAACATGTAAGTATCGTCAATATTTATCCTAAATATTAAAGTTTTTTAATAAAATTAATATTAATATTTTTAAAGTATCAATGTCGTGATTGTTATTTGCTGAAATACATTGAATTGTCAGATACTTTGAGTTCAGTAATGATTAGAGTTAACGGTTTCCTTGTGATGTTGGCAGCAGGTATTAATAAATACCAGTTCTTCCCCAGTTTTGCAATGTTTGAAAAGTTATGTAAAATATGCATGTGTCTCTGGTTTGTACCCCACTTTATCCCATCTTTGGTTAAGACATTTCAGCATAAGGCTGCAGCAAAGAAGTGCACATTTGTACCTGTTCTGTAAATAGCAGTAGAAAGCAAGGCTGTCATTCACAGATCCTTTAACAGGTTATAAATTCACTTGAAAAGGAAATAAACCAAGAAAGTAACTCAAATGAAATAACTCATGACCATCTTCACTACCAAAATATTCCAAATACTAATGTATTCTATGGGAAGTATCTTGGAGTTCAATAACAAAAACGCTTTTCAGTTTTAGAGTTTCTTAAGCTTCAAAACTAAGCTGCATGAAAAACAAAGTGTGCTTATGAACTAATGAAGTATACAATAGGGTGGGCAATTAAGAAGAAGAAAGCCTTAAAAAGCACTTACAGAGGAGCCATATTCTGCTCCAATTTTTAACTCTGCAATCCATGTTAGCTTCAGCAAATTAGAAGTGCATGAGTCCGACGAGAGCACAATTTGTCATGCTATCTAAGCAACAGATTGACTGTTCCTGAGAGTTCTTCTTCCTTTGCATAAGTACTTATTAAGGGGAGAGCAAGGATTGTTTCTGAAAAGGTGTACTACAGTTGTCAAGGAGTGTTTCAGCAGTACTGTTCTGAACAGCACACAGTACACGAAATAATAATGGACTCCTGTCTTCTTCAGGATGTCCCTTTTCTCTGCATTGTTCCTACAATTGGTACTTTTAATTCAGGAGGCAATTTATATCAGTAATTAGATGGGCATCCCACAGCTCTGTAACACCCTTCAATTTACTGTTTCAGGGTCAGCTTTCATATCGTTTCTTTTTAGTCAAAAAAGATATTTTCAGAAATCTGGTATTTGTTGCTGTTCAGCATTTTTGGTACTGTCGATGGGTTTTCAAAAACATGGTGTGCAGTAAGTAATACTTTCTGATCTTTACTATACCACCATCAACTCCATGAAAAGTGTGGAACTATGCCAGCATGAATCAGATCCATTGGCTTTTAATTTTATCAAGTAAATAGGAACCAACTGACCTTTTCTGTGCCATACTTCTAATAATATCTCCTTTATTTATCTAAGAGCTTTCTCCATAGCTTTTAATTGCAGTTGCACTGTGTTTTTACAGACCACAGTACTTTCCTTCATAATTTATAGTGTTACTGCACAATTAAATGAACTCCACAGATTCTCTAGATTTCATAGGGAATACTTTCCCTTTTTTAGTGAAGAGATACTGGAATACACTGTACATATCTCACAAAGCAGTTATTTTTTTAAAATATTTTGCCAGAAATTGTGGTTACTTTATAATTCTTTATGTGTTTATGAATGCAATCTATTTTGCTGGAAGGAAGACATGTTCCCAAATAACACAGATAAGTTAAGAAATAAAAAATAACATGTGCCCTGATCAATGGATTACTTTTTATTCCTGGGAATTGCTAATGCATATGTATATTTGCCATGGTAACCAGACCATTTTAAATTTCACATGCAGGCTTTTTTTCTCTTTGTTTCTGAATGTTTGAAAATATAACAAACCACTAGGTTCACAGATGCTGAAGTTTTATAATGAAGTGCTTCTAAAAATGATTCCTGCAGTTTAGAACTGTCACAACCTGAAACTTTTCCAAAAAGAAAAATGTCTAGAAGCAATTAGTCTGAAACCATTTATTGGTCCTGGATCTCAAATGAGAAAGTCTGGATGCAGTGGAAAGTCAAGATTTATATGAGCATTTCATCTCTGCTCATAATGGCATCAGTCTTGTGTAACTGGTGATGAGCAGGCAGGGAGCTGGTGTTGCAACACTGTCCATTTACATAGTGTGTGGTCGTTTTCGTTCTGTGTAGAGCAGATATTGTCTGAAACATCCTTAAGATGCCCATGACCAAAAAGCTGGCCAGTCTTTCCAAACATGTAAGTTTAGAAAAATGATACAATATGAAATACATCCCATTGACTTTAATGTAACCTGTATCTCTTAGGAAATATAAACATAAAAAAATCGGGATTTTATCATGTCATACAGAAGTATTGAGAAGTTTTATTTTTGGGTGCATGTAACAAATCAGCATTCCATATACTTTAAACAGGATTTTTGTGTATATCTTGTAGTGAGAGCATAGTCATTAATTTGTTAGCCATTTTTTGTTGAACTATCAATGCAATAAATGGCTTTTGTGAACAGAGACTGAGCAATCCCTCAGCACCATTTTCTAAAAATAAGCCTTGTCTGTTAAGTGTACTCTGTCAGTGCAGTACATTTACACTTCATTATAATTCCTGCATATTAGGTTTGAAACAGTTACCATGATCTGACCGTACCTGGAGCACAGCTAACCTTTCCAGTCATGTTGAAATAAATGAACTTCACTTTCACATAGCATGTAGCTATGCTGGCTTTGCTGGTAGACATATTTAGATTTTTTTCTCTAACAATTTCTGTAACGAATCCATAATTGAACTGTCTTTTGAAAACATCTAAACATATTAGCAGTTCAGCAATTGGAGCATATATTAAAAAAAAAACAGAGAAATAGTGGTTTCAGCCATTTGCTATTGGGGTTAACAAGTCCTGAAGTTGTGGGTGATTTTTCTGCTGAAGCTAATGGGCCTGGGATTATACTCAGGCAAATATAGATATTCATCTTCTTTATTTTGTATGTGTTCTATCTAATAATGACAACTGACATCTATCTATTGCCATACTTCAGACAGCCCATTGTGGATTTCAGAGTCTTCCAGATAATTTCCTTTAGAAAGAGAAATCAGTGATATATAGCTAGATATTTTCTTCACGAACTTGTTTTATTCATGTTGCATAGACAGGAGGTCACAAATGACAGATAGAATAACACTTTCCTGACACTTCAGCTGTGATATTAACCCTGTTCCTTCACAAGTGGTTCTGCCCCAAGACAAGATTTTAGTTAAAAACTCAAGGGCAAAGAGCAGATTCCTTTGGTCGACCCAAAAGGAGACTGTATGACAATACAAGCAATGATATTATATTTCTTCAAAGATACACTCACCACATAGGTTAAGAAAACACTTTGTAAAATGGTGCAAACTTCTAGCTCCTACTATCCTTCTATTCCACATGCACATACATTTTTCTGTTTGATGAAACTCACCCCATCTCTTACTAGTTTATCAGGATTCTTTTTCTGCCTATCCGTCAGTGATTATCTGCTCTTATTTTCTGTTCCTTTCTTTTTTTTATTTCCCCCCCCCCTCAGCACTGTTGCTAACTCTTTACCACTCAGTTCTTCATTTCCAAATCACAACTGTCGAGGTCAGTCTGCAACAGACATCAGCATCCTTGGCGTCCTTTATTTATTGTGCTGAAAGAGGTGAGAAATCTCTGGACCAAACTGAACAGTGTTTCAAATGATAAAGTGAGACCTGAATCTGATTTTGCCATGCATTTAGATCAATGCAGCAACTCTGGAATCATACCTCTTTTACAGTGGTGTAAGAAAGTACTGACTCAGATTCATCATTAATAAATATAGCTCATAGCTTTGTTCTTGCTTGGGATTATATAATGTAGCCCAGAGAAAAAGAATCATAAGAAAGGCAGTTACATTCCTCCCTCCACTGCCAGCTCCTTACCAGTCATACATTACAGAAATGAGAATAATTCTTGATTTTTAGCACTGTAAATGAGATCTAGATCAAATTTTTAATTCCCACATTTTTCAGCCTCCCTTCAGTAGTTGTTTTTTTCTCTACATTTAGAAGGAGATTTTGATTCTAGCAATATTTAAAATCTTCATATGGGAGTTAGAAAGGATAACAAGTTTGGGGAGTACTTCTATAAAATTCTCCTTAAGTGATTCCACTGGACCAGAGACTGTAGCTGCATAGAAAGACACTTCCAACAGGAGCTAAAAAATCTCAGCTTCCAATTTCAGGTCTGCTTTAAATGTCAAGGATTTGCTCTTCTCTTGTACTGCAAGGATATAAAAAGTGTGTGATCAAGACTTAGTCTTTAATTTCAGTTATGATTTACAATTCCTGCAGCAAGGGAGGATAAATTATTCCTCCCTGTTAGTTGCCTTTCATTTTTGGATGTTGGGAGTTATTGTCTTACATCCTAAGGAAATAAAGCTATATTCTGAATCTGGGTTTATGAAAATCAGTGGATTATTTACTTTTTAACTCCTCTGCATATGGCAAAACACAAAACAGAAAACTGACAAAGAATTGGATCTTGAAATAAAAAAAGAAAGCAGAAATAAACTGTTTGCATTGGGTAAAAGGGACTATATATAATGCAAATAAGAAAAGTTTTTAAAGAGATTCAGGCTTTTACAGTATTTTTATACAAACAGTATGGAAGGTTCCACTACAAAAACGTTATTTTCCCAGCATTGCCAGATATGAAGCACAAATGGTCCTTAAAGAATTATGCTTTACACTGGAACTTACTGAGATAAAGACATGGTAGATCTTCTAAGGAAATCATTAAAAGCTTACCATGCTTTTTTTTTTTTTTTTTTTTTTAACAGAACAATAATTTTATCTTGGAAATCAACTAGAAGGCTAAAGTATTCTGGTATTTGGCAAGCCTAAAAATGTTTCTTGCTACTGCTTGTTTCAATAACTTTTTGCAAAATACTCTCAAAAATCAGTTTGATGCCTAGAAGTAACTTCATAATTCTGCAAGCACTTTAAATATGCACAAAACAGTGTTACACCCGAAAAAGGCAGTCCTCCTTTCACCCCAGCCCTTCTTTCCCACCTCCGTACCACTGCCTCCATTAGGCTGCCAGAAGTATGTGGGAAACCATGGAGCAAATTACTACATAATCTGGTTTAAAACTAACTCAGGAAATTAAATGTTTGAGCCTGAGTCCATTCTCTGAGTCAGCTCACTGTGTCTCCACTGAAGTGCCTGGGGAATTACAGGCCAAGGCGGGACCATCACGCATTGCAGAAGCTGCAGTGCCAGAAGGGTAGGTGCTTGTAGGGCCTGGAACGCAATGGGTATCGGAGAAACCTGGGCAACAGACCTAAAGAAGAGCGTCCCAGTAAGTCGGCTGTGTTTGCAAGGGTGGTATGGCTGGTCCTCAGTTTGAGCTAATGATTCCTGTTCGTCCTAAGCTGATTTTTGTGGAACTACTTGAGTTCCTCTGCATTAAGCTCCACAGCTCTCTGAGGGTTTCGGAGGCTTTGCCAAGGACCAGACTAAGCTGGCCGGCACAGTTCGCGCTGTACTACTCAGTCTGGTAAGAGGCCCCTAACCACAGCACTGGAGTCATCTCCCGCACACGTACAAGTGGATCTGCTTGAACCATATTGTGCCTGCTTGGGCTTACAGGTTGCCCTGCCCATGCTGGAGCAGGCCGGAGACGCCTGTGGTCCTTTGTATCCTCCCTGGCTGGGTCACCGTGCACCGGGTGAGACTGATGTATCAACAACTGCACAGAACTGCACTTGCATGAATAATCCTGCCAGGACTGAGCTGGCCTCCCCCAGCGTCTCTGCATCTGCGCACAATTAATCTGTCAACTAAATGAACTGTCCGTGGATAACTGAGCACTGGCTGTGCACAGTAGAAAATGAACATATATAGCACACTGTATGGTGGTAGTGTAAGGACAAGTAATGATTAACAGGTAGGTCTTCCTGTCACTGTAATTTACAAATATACTTTGTTAACATCGAAGGCAATCATAACTGAAAGTGGTGGGCAGAAACTGTTTCCCTAAGCTTAAATTATAGTGGATAGTAGCTCATCAGCTGTGTAACAGAGTAGGGAAATTCAAACGAAAGTTGTGTTCATTACAGACATGGTTTAGTAACAGGTATAACTGCAGTGTCGTCTGTTAGTGACAAAACAATTTCTCCGTTTCTCAGGAAGGAGGAGGCCTGTGCCATAAGCCCTGCAAAAGCTCGTGGAAAAGCGGCTTGGTGCACTGGAGACCAGAGTCTGTGTCTTCCCCTGGATGTCAGTGAATGGGCTGAGCAAACTGTATTTCAGGGGAGGACAGTAGAGAAAAGCTTGTCAGAAATATGAAATCGCCAGCACTCGGTGGCTCAGACTGGACAATATTGGATCTCTAGAGCAGAAGAGTTATTTGCGAAGTGCTGAGTGGAGAGAAGCTAACCAAACAAGGCTTGTCCCAAGAGTGCCAGCAGGTAGCTTTGCAGCTAGTATTAAAAAAAAATTCTGACGACAAACACACATATGGGGCTATTTAGGTATGAACAGAAAAAGCACCTGCTGTGTTTCAAAGAATAATGAGCTAAGTAAGGCAGGGGGTAAATGGTGTTGTCTGTTATCTGGATGACATGCTAATAACTGGGAAGAATTCAGATGAACATTTACAAAACCTAGAGGAGGCTTGAAAGAAATTGCAAAGATGTAATTCTAAAGCTAACAAAGATTAGTGTGCTCATTTTTGTTGGATTTTTCCTCCCTCCACACCCCCAAGCCAGGTAATGTAGCATATAGGCTGAATATTAAGGCTACATATCTTCCAAAAATTAAAATCCAGTATACACAGAATACAAATAGGGCCTTTAAGAGTTCTCCAGGGTTGAGCTTTAAGGCCATGACAGGAGCTAGATGTTGGATGCTTGGGGGGGGATAGAGGAAAGAGTCTGTTAGATTGGCAAAGTGTTGTATGCTGTAGAATGCCTTGTGGATTTTATTTTTTAAAATATGATTTGTTAACTTTTGCTTCTTAAGAGTGAGGGCTGCTTCAGATGTTACATGTCAAAGGTATGCCTCAGAATATTCTGCTGCTTAGATAGGACTATGGAATATTCATTCCAAATATAACAACTTTAATTGGTTTGATATCAGTTCTTACATAGAAAAAAAGTGAAATGGCTGTGGAGAGAAGAAAATAATGTTTTTTGATGAAGCAGAAAAGAAACTGAATAGTTCAATTTACATCAAAATGTCACATTATCCAAAACAATACTGTGTAATACCTCTCTTCCAGGAACTGAGCTGCAGCTTCAGACATCTATAAATCTGGGACTGAAAACATGTTACATTTCCTTCCACAATATTAGCCAAAATTAGGAGAAATTGCTAAAAAAGAACTCAGACTAGGGATTACTAAATTCCACACAGAAAAAGTTTTTTTCAGCTCACAACAAAAATCACAGAGTTGGTAAAAATACTTCAAAGATGCACATTCCCTAGCTGGTGACAGTGAAGAGCCTGGATCTTACCCGATCATTTTAAAGACCGTCAGAGAGATATGCTAATCTGGAGTTTCTGTCCCAGCTGCCATTTGTTCAAGGAAAATGTTCATAGACAAAGAATTGCTTCAGTTACTAAATGACCTCTTTATTACAGTTAAAAATACTGCCCTATAAATAGGAAAAGCCCCTGCACCAGTTAAGAAAATGACTTTTACATACTCTGACTAACTTTATCACATATCAAAAGGGAAACTTTGTTCTTTCTAATTCAGGAGATTGAATTAACCATGGAAAATGCTGACTGAGGACTAAATGTAATAATACCAAAATCTCTACAAAAAAAGTATGCAAAATAGGCATCATGTCACCTGTGGCTGAAACCAAATTGCTGAACACTGATTCTGCAAGGAAACATGATAGAAATGTGGCCAGGCAAAGCAGACGTGATGTCTCAGTGCTCAGAAGTTGAGGTCTGTGATAATAGCCTTTGCTATTAAGACCTGAAAAGTGTTTGGAGAGGTGTTTTATAAATGTCATTTCAGAGAAATGTCTGTGATTTACTTTGGGCGAATTTCAGATACTCTCCTAACAGAATGCAGTAAAGGTCCAGCTTTGAATGCGTTAACAGAGCAGTTTGAGTAGACACGCAAATAAGGGTAGAGGAAAAATAGTTGGAGTACCCCACAAGGCAGCAGCCCAGATTTCCTGTTAGCACCAAGACTTGGCCTACCACCTCCTGCTCAAAAGACTTACCCAAAGTTGATGTTCTACTCTGGATTTCCTAAAAAAAAAAAAAAAAAATCAGCCAAGACCACTTGAAAAAGGTCAGTGCACAGTGTAAGTCTACATTTCACACCTTTGATTCCACAGTGACATAAAGCAGGGTGGGAGGAATAGAGAACAGGTTTAGAGAATGTGTATTGAGATCAGTGGTATATTAGGGAAAAGGAGAAGATAACAAAGAGGAGAAAAGGGCAGCTGTTATCAGATAAGAGCTTAGTTACAGGGCATAAACCTGGAAGCAAATTGAAATGATTAGTTTTCATTGACCAGGGAAAGAGAAGATAATACCAGAAAAAAAAATGAATAAAAAGGAGCAAAATCAATTCCTCTAGGTGAAATTGTAGTAAAAAACCTGAGAACTTCCAATCCTATTTGCTTTCTTTGACCATGTAGCTCTAATCACAGAAAATTTTCGGAGTTTAGTAAGACCAACCGTATATTTTGTATTGATTTTGTATTGCGGTTTTTATTTACAGAATTTACAAGGAAGGCTGTGCAGCAGATTTAAAAAAAAAACTATTGTGATGTGACTCCTAGTTCCGTGGATTTACTTGTTTCCTTTTCTCAGAATAGTACATTTTAAGTACATATGTGATTGAGAAGGTTTTAGTTTCAGCCATCATTTAAGCTTCTGCAGTAACATAGGTTATGTTGTTTCGGCCTGTTGTTTTCCACTTTTTTGGCAGTGTTTTGCAGATGAAAAATAACATGCTGTTCGGCATCTGCCTTTAGGAAGGAGGGCTGGGACTTCTGATTTCATATCCCCACACATGGCACAAACATAACACAAAGCTAGAAGAAATACACAGCACCTCTTGCTGCAGCTCTGATGGTAAAATCACAAACCCATTCTACTCCAAATTTTTAAAAAGTGTCTTTAAATTATCCTTGACACAGATCACATTCAAGGCATTTGAAGATGAAAGTCAGACACGAGGAGCTGCAGCCATGCAAAGCAGCTATATCCTCACCTTTCTTGGTGAGACCATTTTATCCAGCATAAAAAGGACTAATTTGCAGCTGATATTATGGAGGGATCCAGAACCCTTCATTCACAACGTCATGCCTTCTAACCCTAAGGGTGGCTGAAAAATTCCTTTGCTCTATGTGAGAAATTGCACTCTCCCCTTACCTAAAAAAAACGGACAGGCTAGAGCAGGTAAAAATACATCACACATCCTTGCATTCACCTCAGTGAACCTCAGCTGCTGTCTACAAGAACAATTTTCAGAAGGAAGCGCCTGCCTGTAATTCAACAGCAATTGTTCTTTTTCCCCACAGAAATAGTTCCTGGTTCAAGCAGGCGGGCAAACATATGCATTCCTTTCACAGAGAAAAACATGCTCTCAGCGGTGCTCAGGTAGGCAGGCAACCAGGCATGAAACTGAAAACACTCTAGGCATAGACAAAACAAGTGCTGGCAAATGCAGCCTCGAGTTACTGAAAAAAAAGGATAAAGAGGTTGTGGGGCATAGATCAGATCTCAGATCAGCTCCTACTGTTTTCTTTCATATTCTCAAAATGTTTCCAGCAAAAGCAGGAAGATAATTGAGTCATCCCAGCACCAACAACATTTCCCATCACCAGAGGAAGGAGTCGCAGCCCCTTTGTGTAACACTGCACAGCCTGTGACCCCTGTTCCTCAAATGTGTGTGCACACGGGTGGGCTGCAAGTCTAGCCAGTGCAGACTGGAGTAGCACTGGGTATCAGCCTGGATCTCTGCAGAATTGGGGTGCCTCACAAAGGCAGCTGAATAAACCTTTGTCATCTGAAGATTCATTAAAAAGGAACAATAGGGCATTCTTCTTTTAATAGAGAGCAGGCAGGGAATGATGGAAGCACCTGGATGGGGAGGGCTGGAGCGGCCCAGAAGAAAGGAACAGCAGAGAAAGGGACCAGCGCAGTGCCAGCCTGGGGTCTGCTCGGCCTTAAGCAGCAAGCAGTTTTATACCTCCTGAGCCTTGAAGATCCCTGGCTGGTAACGGCTTTTGGAGGGGAGAAGGAAGGGGGTGAACCATTAATTTTGGCACCCACCATGTCACAAGGTAGTAGAGAGGCTGCATTGCTTCATAAACCCATTTTTCCTGAGCAACTATCCCTGTTGAAAGAAATTATGGAACTACCTGTACAGGCATTTTGGGCAGCCTTTCACATATCTAAGGTCTGGAGTGAAAAAAAAGAATAAGAAATGCTTACTCATGGGCAGAAAAGCACAGTATCAGAAAAAAGAGAACAGGTCTGCCAAATGAGCTTATTCATCAGCAAATTACACGTTTGACTGGATGTCATGAGAGCCTAGTTCTCCTCAGAGTGACACTTTGGTGTCCGTGTTTTTCTTTCAAAGAAATATCTGCTTTCATGTCAAGTTAGTTCAGTTTATCAGTCAGAAGAAAATATTTATTTCTGGCAGACACGCAAACACATTTTGGGATTTGAAAATCCAGCAGAAATATCTCTGATTCATATTACATATATATTACCTCTCTCTCTCTCTCCCTGTCTTTTTTGCTTCTGTCTTGATACTGAATGATTCTTATTTTCACAGACTTTGGGTGTCTCTCTGGTTTTCTGAAACAGGAAGAACAATAGCTATAGCTTTTCTTTTCCTCCCAAGCCCAGAGATAAAACTGCTTGTTTCTGTTTATTTGCTTGTGTTTGTACGTATTTATGTGATAAGGGGCAAATGTGTCTCATGCATGTGTAAATAAATTATTGAGAGAAAATAAGCCAAGTGTTATCTTTTGTTCTGAAAGCTTTTAGAGTAATGTGGATATTCTTATCTTGTGCAGAAGAGGGCATGATAACGTCCATTATCCTCTGCAAGTTTTGTTGCCTGCACACACCAGCCTGTTGTTGTTCCATTGTTTCAGAGGACCATAAATGTTATCAGAGGCAACGCTTAGCACAGCGCATGCAATTTCTCAGCAGGCGGGTTTTGAAATTTAGAAATTTAGTCAAACCTCCTGGTGAGAATTAATGGGAAGCCGGGACAGAGAACTGTGGAACAAGGCGTGGGTTTATGGAACAGAGGACAAAAAAAAATCCATGACCCATCCAAACCTGAGGCCAAACTGGGATGTGTCAGCTCATAGTCAGGATTGGAAACTGTTTCTGCTGGTTTATTTGTGATAGTCTGATCAGTAGGTGAGATTTTATAGCATCTGTGCTATTTACTGAGAGTTAATTTAGAGATGCGCAGGCAACGGCCTCTTTTTGTGATGAGTGGTTATCATCAGATGAGATGTTGAAAACCTTTGCTGCCATCCAGTTAAGGCAGGCTTCAGAGTCAGTGAAGATGGCCCTGGCTGTTCTCCTGTCTTCCAGGTCTAATTTTTGTGCGAATTGAATTGAACAGAAAGAAAATCTGTTTCTGTTCTTCTTTCAAAATCCAGAGATTGTCTGTAAGGCCACCCCACGTGTGGGTGTTGATCTCTGAGCTTTGTTCTCAGGGGCATGGAAGCAACAAAGAGACAAGCAGTTCAGAAGTATTTGGCAAGCTGTTATTTAGCCAACAGGTTTAGTCATTCTGAGTGAGTCTGAGAAGAATCTAGCCCACTTTTCTATAGCAAATTTCTGGTTTACTTTTTGTTCATCCAAACTCTTTCCATGAACGCTCACAGTTATACCAGTTCAGGGCAAGACTGAACAGAGCACAGTAAGAAGCATCAACACATAGTCTGCTTGCCATCAGCTTCTGTAATGCAGAGCTGTAGTATCTCAGATGCAGAAATACCTCCTACTTCAAGGCTGGAGGAGACTAGGAGTCCACAGTCCCTTGAGAGGCAGTGGGAGGCCTCAGTGCAGCAGAAAGGTGTGAGTCCAGGTGGGATAATTCTGGTGATAATGCTGGTAAGCTCTGCTCCTGTTATATTGGTTCCAACTGAGCCAGTTCAGGGGCTCACCACCATATTCTCCTGTGTTGGGTTTACATGGCAAGATTTTGATATAAGCGGAGCTGGGGGGAGCTGCAGGGGTGGCTTCTGTGAGAAGACACCAGAAACTGCCCCCATGTCAGACAGAGCCAGTTTCAGCCAGCTCCAAAACAAACCCACTGTTGCCCAAAACTGAGGCCATCAGTGATGCTGGTGGTGCCTCTGTGATGTATTTCAGAAAGAGTAAAAAAATGCTGTGCAGCAGCTGTGAGAGAGAGGAGTGAAAAAATGTGAGAGAAACAGCCCCGCAGACACCAAAGTCAGTGAAGAAAAAGAGGAGAAGGTCCTCCAGGCACCGAAGCAGAAATTTCCTTGCAGCCCCTGGAGAAGACCATGGTGAAGCAGGTTGTCCCACTGCAGCCCACGGAAGACCACAGAGGAGCAGGTATCGACACCGCAGCCCATGGAGGATCCCACACCGCAGCAGGTGGAGATGCTCTGAAGGAAGCTGCAGCTCACGTAGAGCCCACGCAAGAGCAGCCTCCTGGCAGCAGCTGTGGCTTACGAGGGACCCACACTGGAGCAGTCTGTTCCTGAAGGACTGTAGCCCCATGGAAAGGACCCACGCTGGAGCAGTTCGTGAAGAACTGCAGCCCGTGGGAGGGACCCCACGCTGGAGCAGGGAAAGAGCGTGTGGAGGCAGGAGTGGCAGAGACGAAGTGTTATGAACCGACCACAACCCCAGTCCCCATCCTCCTGCACCACTCGGGGAGGGGAGGTAGAAGAATCAGGAGTCCCTCTGCCCTATCTTGACGCATGAGATTTTTCATCATATTTTCTCCCTCTGTCCTGTTGAGGAGGTGGAGTTATAGAGCAGTTTGTTGGGTGCCTGGCAGCCAGTGAAGGTTAACCCACCACATTCCCAGTGTCCTGGGTTCCAAGTGATGCCCGGACATGTTCCAGGCAAGCCAGTTTAGGTATTACTGGCCCAGCACTGCATAAATACGACTGTATGTTATCCATACCCAAAGTGGTATTAGAAGCAGAATTTAGCTATGTTCAGGTGGCACTGGGCCCAAGTAAGTCCGATTAGATCTTACGTAGCCTGCAGACACAAGTCTGGCTGTCTTTTAATACCTCGCACAAATCCTAACTAATTTACCAGAAATGAAGGCCTAGCTACACTTCTGAACGGACTTTTTGGAAAACACTTGCAATATCCAGTAGTGCAGAGATTCTTTAGAGAAAATACATTAAAGGCTTTTGATATGCAATGTAAATAAATATCGTTATGAAAAAATGTATTGAGCTAACACAAAGCTGAAGAAGTTGGCTTACAATTAAATGAAAAATAAAATCAAGGGGAAATCAGTAATTCATCTAAAAATGCCAGTCATGATTTAAGTACCATGTTATATCATCTGCTTTATTTTAGAATCTCACTAGGAAAATTAGACTGGAGCAAGAAAAAAACAGGGTAACAATTCACAAATGCTATTAGCCCAATCAGCATTTCAGTAGTCTCTGACTGCTAAACAATAACAGTTCTTAATTTTTTGAGGGGAGGCGGAAACTGATAATGACACTGAGCAAAAGGGAAGATATAATACTGGTGCTAAGTGGGCATGCCACCTGCCTTGAGTTGGTTAGGGTTAGATTTTCTAGGCCAAAATTTCACTTTTTTGTGCAGTATCCCCAGTGGGCATAACTAGGTGCTCCATGTTCCCTCCGTACATACAAAAGTCTTTCCCTGCGGATTAGTTACCTCAAACCTTGCAGCAACTCAAAGCACAAAAGAGGTCAAGGAAAGGGAGGGGAAATAGAAGTGCAAAGGACTATATTCAGACTACATTATCTCATGGTACAGCAACCCAAGGAGAGTGCTGAGAGCCCACCTGCTGTTAAGAGCTGCTGGCTCATTATATAATCATAGAATTGTAGAAAAAATGTCGCTGGAGGTTGTCTGGTCCAGCCTGCTCGAAACAGGGCTAACTTTGAAGTTAGGTCACACTGCTCATGCCCTTTCTGGTCAAATTCCAAATACATCCAAGGGCAGAGACTCCACAGCCTAGACGTCTTGGTGGCCCTCTGCCAGTTTACCAATGTATCCCTTGCAAGAGGAAGTCCAAAATCGGGCACAGTACACCAGAGGCAATCTCACAATTGCTGAATAGAGGTCCATAATAACTTTACTTATCCTGACGGCTAAACTCCTGGTAATGGAGGTCTGCCTGTGGTTAGGAAGAGCATACTGCTGACTCACATTCAACTTGCCCACCAAGACACGCAGGCTCTTCTCTGCAAAGGTACTTTGCCGGTAAAGAACACAGCACAGAAGACATTGAGTATCTCACCCTTTTCCTTGTCCTTTGACACTCAGTCACATACCCAGCAGCAGACTCTCCTTTTCCTTCTTATTCCTTTGTCGTGGTTTAACCCCAGCCAAAGCACTGGTAGAGTAACATGGAGTTTGGTACGACACCCATGTTGCCTGTTACAATGCCTCGCTCAGGTGCTGTTGGGTGGGTTGGTTCCATTACCTTACATGCCGCAGTGGACAGCGTGGATGTGGCCTAACGAAGCATGCCCCGCCTCACACAGTAAGCCACGGCAGAGGCTGCAATAGCACTCTGTCCACTCCCTTATGCCGTTCTTTCTCTCCAGTTCGGTATTTTATGTGACTTTTTGGTGAAAATGCTGCCTGGATCTCCTAAACTGAAGATGTATTAGCAATGTGTCTGTATCCAAGGGATACACAAACCAATGCAGCTTGCAGCCTCACCTTCCCCAGAGAGTTCTGGTTTGCAGACCCTGCAGGCCTCAGCAGTCATTGTGCCTTTCCTTACATCGGCATGGGCATCACATCTGTATTCCTACTGGATGTGACAATAAGCCATGGAAGAGCTCCAGGAGCCTCGTTTGGTGTCTTTCAGCTCACATCATAGTTTTCCATTTCTCAGGAGCTGGCTGTGGGGTCCTTTTAATAAAATGAGCAGCAGTTACAGAGACTAGCGTCTCAGATCATGAAAGAAACCCCATTGCATAATATTTTCAGCCTACAATAATTGCTCCAAATGCTTAAGAAGCGGCATTGCTTTTCACTAAAGTTTTGTTTGCTGGAGGAAATCATTTGAGCTGAGCACTGATGAGCATACAGGCTGCTCTTGTAAGTGAAGCCGTGCTTTATGTTTTATTCTCTTTTAAATATGATTTTGGCAAGAAGAGGAATAAGAAGAAAGTACTTCAGTCTCTGGACAACATGTTACTGACATATATAATTTTCTGTTGACTTTGCTAACATCAGCTTGCAGAAACATTATTATTTTTTCTGCCTCAGTACGCAACCCAGTCCTGGATTTAGCTGCTTTGTGTGGGTTGTGGTTGTTTATTCAGGCTAGTGGAGATTAGAGACCTATGAAATGCCCAATAAGATACCTCACAGTAAAGAGTTTCCAGTCTGGTGTGTTAAATAGGTTTGAACAGTTTCTCTATAATATTTAGCACATACTAATATAAAACTTGAGCGTGATCTGATTTACAGATAATCCTTTAGAATAGTATCATAAAAATGTATGAGCATATAAAATGAAAAGGAAAGGGAGAAGAGCATGTGTATCTTAATAGACCAAGTACACGAAATATTGAAGTACATATTCCATTGCTTAAGGGAGAGTAATAATAAAAATTGTAATAAAAAAGAAGTAGAATACCTTTAGACTAGAAATGACCTGTCAACCTCAACTGTAAACCAAAAACAAAGTCAGAAGTATCATTTCTAACACCAGGTGTTAGATACTCCAACCACAAGTATCAGACCTTTTAATAAATAGCAAAGATATTATTTATTAGACTCCCTAGAAGTCTGGCCAAAGGTGATTAATATACATGTACTTACACATGCTCAAGTACACATGCACTGACCAGTAAGCATGGTCAAATACGGAGAAAAAAAGAACTGAAGTGTTCTGTCCCTCTCAGGGAAAAAGACAGGTTTTACCTGTAGTAAAGGTTTTACAAAAGAAAAGAAGTTTTAAAGTACAGGTTTTAACTGTACCTGGAGTACTGCATTCAGCTCTGGGGTCCCCAGTGTAAGAAAGACATGGACCTGCTCGAGGGAGTGCAGAGGAGGGCCATGAAGAGGATCAGGGGGCTGGCGCACCTCGCCATGAGGACAGGCTGAGGGACTTGGGGCTGTTTAGCCTGGAGAAGGGAAGGATCAGGGGAGACCTCATAGCAGCCTTCCAGTGTCTAAAGGGGGCCTACAGGAAAGATGGGGAGGTACTCTTTATCAAGGAGTGTAGTGATAGGATGAGGGGTAACGGTTTCAAACTGAAAGAGAGCAGATTTAGGTTAGATGTAGGGAAGAAGTTCTTCACTGTGAGAGCGGTGCAGCACTGGCACAGGCTGCCCAGAGAGGTTGTGGATGCCCCCTCCCTGGCAGTGTTCAAGGCCGGGTTGGATGGGGCTTTGAGCAACCTGATCTGGTGGAGGATGTCCCTGCCCACGGCAGGGGGGCTGGAACTAGGTGATCTTTAAGGTCCCTTCCAACCCAAACCATTCTATGATTCTGATTCTATGAATATTTACTGATCTATTGAGAAGAAACATTTTTGATCTTGACAACAGGAAAGGGAGTCAGAGGAACTTCCAAAGAGCACCATCATTGGTCTCTGAGCCTCTTGAACATTTCTTCTGAGAACATAAATGTATGGGCTGAGATTCACCTCTCTTGCTTTTTAGCTCCCCGAGGTTAAAGCACTTGAGTTTACCTAAGCTTTCAGATGATGATGAGAAAGAAGTTACCCTGAAGTCTTTGGAAATGGCTCAGCTATGCCTTGAGAATTAAGAGTGCTCTGATTCAGATTCCTTAGATAACTTTCCAAAGGGAGGTGAGGTGAATCCAGGTGAAGGTCTATACAACCATATATCACGTGTCCTACCGTTCTTACTACAGAAAGGAGCATTCCAATTACAAAACAACATTCTCAAAAATCTTCTAAGCAACAATATGTACTTTAACTCCTATTCAGTTTTTTCTCCATTTCAGCTTCATCTCTGGTTTATACAGGCTCTGCTAAGGTTTTTGGAGCATAGGCGATGCCTTCATTTCTGTCTATAAGTACACATCATTAGCATTGCAACAGTCATAAATCCTCATCGCCAACAATAGAGAGCTTATTTGCTGTCTTATTTGAAAGACTCCTGATGACAGAGGTTGAATTTCAGACTTCAATTCACTACCTCTTTTTCTGTGGTACTGGCCCATTGATTCCAGTGGGGATTCATTGGTGTAGATGAGGTTAGAATTTAGTCTACAGTATTCATGTAGTGCCATGTCACAGCACAACTTTTTGTTTCACTACCTTGAAAGTTGTCTTCATTAAAGAGCCCTATTTTAGGTTCCCTGTCACAATGATTTCAAAACTCTACTTAATAAACGACATATTTCATATCAGAAGTCAAATGAGACTACATCTCCAGAGCTTACAGAACACTTATTACACAGACTTGTGATTGTTGGTCATTATGGGATTATCCTCCTAGTAAATTTCAACTCAAAAGTAGTTTCTTCTAGTGCTTACAAATGTTTTTTGCATTTGAATCCTGAAAACTCATGTGCAGATTGTTTTTGAAGAAAACAGGTTGTTATCAGTAGTTTTAGCCCTAATCCACCTCCTGCTGATTTGAAAGAGTATTAAGGATCTAATCCTGCTCTTGCTAATTCAGTGAATAAGATCAGACAGTACACATAAGGGCATATACATTGCCTTTACATTGGCTTGAGCTGGGAAAATACCCCTTTCTTTCTTCTTAGGCTGCTCTTGCCCTCCTCAAATACTGCAGATAGGATCTGGAATGGGGTTTAAGTGCATTCCTCATAGGAGAAGGACAAAAGAGATGGTGTTAGGCTTCCATGACTGCTACCCTGAGACCTTGAGAGACTAGGATACCAAAAACAGCATCCATGACTGTAACAGCAGGTTTTTTTGCTCCAACAAAGCAAAATTATTTGTCTGTAAAAGGAAGAGAGAAATATTTTAATGAAGTCTCCACTGTTAAATGTTCTTTTTTTTTATGGTGCCACTCAGCCTTTGGCAAGAGCTACCCTGTAGCCCTAATGCATTTCTTGCGTAACAGCTCAGCTGAGTAAAAAAGGCTAGATATAATGCAGTACATGACCTCCACAAATTCCCTTTTATGGGAACAGAATAAAGTAAGTATCAATGTAATTACATCTGACATGTCCAAAAGATTTTTGGAAGAACAACAGTGTTTATTATACTTGTTGTTTTAAGTCACATTCTGATTTATTTTTCAAATAATATATTATATAGGTTTATAAATTACTTAAGGTGGGGTTTTTTTTAAGGATTAAGTAAACCTGCTCAATCCCTTAGCGACAAGCTAAAATGCTCAGTTACTTGGACTGTCGTGAAGTTTTGATTGTCTTTAGTGTTTCTCCAGCACTATTTAGGCCTTAGTCTTCTTACTGCAGCAAACACTTCTACTAACAGGAATCTGGCACCACTGTTTCATCCCTACACTCTGATGAACTCTGTATTTCAGGAAAACCAACCACATTGACTGTTTTTGTTTGAGCACCCATTTTTAGTAGTTGTATAATTATTATGTCAGAAGGACAGAATGGATGCAGATAAACTGAGGCACTGTCTTCCAGTCACCAGCCACCACACTCTAAAATGTGGTCCATATTGTCCGCTGAGAGTTACAGCCCATCCACCCTCTCCTCAGAGCAGAAGCAGTGCCCCTCTCCTTGTGGGATGTCAGCAGCACCAAGTAGCAAACAAACTGGAGGTAAAGCCACTGGGTTGCATGTCTTTTCTGCCCACCCTCTGAGCTGGTGGGATGAAGTCCAGTCCTGGTCTGGGGCATTGAGATAAAGGTGATACATCTCTTGAAAAGGTGACCAAGGCATCCACTTGGATCCCTCACCTACCCTTCACAGAACTGAATCACCATGCATATGTGGACCACACATATGGCTGTCCTAGACATGTCTATAATAATTCCTGAGGAACCATGTCCATGGGCACCTCTTTCTTCTTTTCCCTTATGCCCTTTGTTCTTCACTCGTCCTGTGAGGTTATCCTCATGTTACGCATATGGTGACACACAGATTTGTATGAAGGCGGGATCCCAAAGCCTGTAGGCCATGATCCTACAAACTGAAATCTGAGGTTGAATGACTGGGCAGTAATTCTTATGGCTGAGAGGATCAGAGATACCAGAGAGATGGAACATTTTTAGGCTGGGGAGAGGAGGGGAAAAGCAAAGTGGAGTAATATAATATCAGAAGGAAAAAATACTGCTCAGCTGTGCTCTGATTGTTGGCACAGAAGGGAATTGCTGCTTTATTCTCTAAGAAACTTCCATTAATTTGGTCTTTTATTTTCTTTCTTGTGAGAGTTGACCTGTGGATTTTTTCTCCATTCCTTCCCACTCCTTCTGAAGAGGAATAGGCCAGTGTTACTCCTGCATGCCTGCTTATTAAAGACATAATGTTGGTAACATTATGGTAGAGATCTTCTAGCTCCTCAGGCAAATGCATTTAGTGGTTAATACTGATGAGCACTGAAAGGCCTGTAGAGAGGGCTTGAATTGCTATCTGACATACGAGCTTGTAATAGCACAGTTTTGAGTAAAAAGAAAGGAAAACTCTCCTAATATTTACAACCAAAATTTGCCCTACTTTGAAAGCAATGAAAAATGGTTTAGTGGCTTTTTAGCTGTCTAACACCCAGAACTGATCTATGCTCTCCAGCACAAGTAACTCTGAGATCTCACAGTCTCCGTTTACCAGCAGGGTGAAGGATGACCTAAAATGCACCAGAGGAAAAGCCAGCAAATACGACAGGAGTCGTAGTAATAAGACCATGTGACTATTCAGTCTCAAATGCCTGAAATATTTTTACTCTTTCTATGAAAATTATTATTAGTTCAGTTTTTGTAGGGCTAGAAGGAATCCCAAGTATGGAAATGAAAAAGATGAGCATGGTTTGTCCCACTGCTGTGCATTTTGGCTGTGGTAGTGGAGCAGATCCATGCCCTGCCTACCTCCTCCCCTTCTTCCCAGCTGGCTCCAAGCAAGGTCTTCCCGTAAGAAGGGTGCTGCAACTGCAACCGTGAGGGAAAGCAGGGTACTGAAAAGAGAGACACAGCATCAAGGAGAACCTCTGCTGTGGTACCAGGTGGAGTTAAGCAGAGTGCAAGGGACCAGTACAAATGTCAGAGCAGAGCATATTCTGAAAAGAGATGAGAGAAAATGGGGAGGTCTCTCGCAGAAGATAAATTAATAGGAATTATGCAAATTACCTCGTTAAGGAATGTGCCTTATCATCACAAGAAACAGCATTAACACCAGCATTGGTGGGGGTCCCCTCTGCAATCAGATATAGGTTGTGAGCCAGATCTCAAACATCAGATACTTGCAGCTGAAAGCAGATACTGACAAAAGAAGCCCTACTGGAGTAAGTGAAACTACCGTTGCAAGTGGAGAGGCCAGAATCTGGTCCTCGTCAGAAGTTATACTTCACTGGAAAATATTGCTTTTGAAAAAATTACTCTTGAAAAAATGGAACATCTCTGATTTTCAGACTACAATGACTCCGTGTGTTAAATCTGGGCTAAAAGTCTGTTTAAGAGTCCTTGCAATCATGAGGCACCGACTCCCGTCTCCCGCAGGAGAGTAGAAGTAACTTCTGGAGATAAGTGTGTGCAACACGACACAACATCCACAGCAGTGACATGCAGCCATACCTGTCACTCCTCTGCCTCTTGTACCACGTAACAGCTCAAGGCCAGCAGGCCATTTCTTCACCCATTCCCTAGACACACAACTTCTGTCCAGAGCTGAAAATCAGTGAGGACCCCAGGGGCAATTGTCAGGCAGCCCCAACCCAGCTCGTGGAGAAGCAGTGCTCTGAGGTATATAATCTTTTTGCAACAGGATTGCAGCATTGGCTTTCTTCTCCCAGGGTGCCTGCTCCATCCCCAAAGCTGCGCAGTTATAGCATGGGCACAAACAAGAAAGTACCTATAAAAAGAAAGTCAAGGAGAGAAGGAAGGAAATCAGTGTTCAACACACTGAAAACAACAAACCTGACAGCAGAAAAGGACAGAAGACTTGCTATATGAAGGTCTCTAAAAAGAGATTTATACTAAGTGAGAAGCAAAACTAATTGAAAATGCATAAAAAGGAGAGGGTTTGGCAGTCCTCATTAAATTGTGCCTGTTGTTGTAGAGATAAAAGAAACACAGTTTGAACCAAAAGATTGAGTAGAAATTTAAAATCCAAGGACAAAATTTTCAGTGAATGGCACAGGCAAAATTAAGTATGAGAGTTGTCAGATATTGGTTACAGTTCCTGATTGATTTTGACAAATAGAAAGATAAATACATCAAATATAGTTATACTTGAAATGGAGACAGGTAGAGACTGTTAGATTATTCTTTGATGCTGTTGTGGACCTTGAGGTCAAGCTGGAGAGAGTGGCTCAGGAAATAATCTTTCAGCTGTGGTCAGAGTGCTGGTCAGGAGGAGCTTTACTTGCTTAGTTATTGTTTACATTAAGGGGTCCAAAAATACAGCCTTGCAGGCCAAGATAAATGATCTGCAGTATATTGCTTTTATAGCGTTTTCAATTAACAATGTGATTCTAAAGGTTCACAGTAGTTCAAATAAAGCTGGTGTGTGGTTCAAAATGTTCAGGAATCACTGGTTTGGGGAACTGACTACTCGGTAGATAAGCAGAAGGAGCTCTTCTTTGCAGCACAGAAATCATTACTGAAAAGGCAACTTTTACAGTGCTTTCATGCCAATGTCTGACATACCACAGCATTTCTCTGAGCATCACACACAACCTTTGGAAGGGGAAAGAATTACAGCGGAGGCATAATATTAATGATTCAAAAAGTCTCGTGTCACAACCCTGAGCACTGCAGTATCTAATCATTAGGCATAAGGCTTTGCACACAGGCTGTGCCAAATAATGACGGGAGAATTAGACACCTAAAAATGGAGTCTGCCCTCTGGGGAAGGTCGGTGTAAACCAATTGGTGGGAAAAAAGCCAAAGTAGTGCTATGGGACTGAATTCCTATTCCCTCACAGAATCCAGATCCATGCTACAAGGAGGGCTACATCCTCCAGGAATACATACTGAGCCATTGTCTTAAGTGAAACCATTTGTCTTTCAAAGCCTGAAGAAGGGAGGATATAGGATAAGGCTTTTCTTCCAGAAGGCAGGGAAGGAAATGCAGGTGCTCCCTCTGAATTCTAGCCTCTATGTTTAGTGCAGTCGAACCAACTGTTGGAGATCTGGGATCAAAAAGATTTTCTGCATGAGGGATTTGACCCTCCATGAAAGCTCCAGTTTCCAAAAGCTTTACTCACTGTTGGTGGGTAAAGTATTTTCTCTGTGTTGTAATTCGAAAATGAAAATTAATTAGTAAAAAAAAAATTACAAAACTTCTTGTAGCTGTGGTTTGATTGTTCACTTAAAACAGTACCAAATTTCAGGCTTGGCTTGCTGAATGTTTTAAGTATTTTATGACACACAGGCTGCAGAGGAAGAGATTGAGAAAATCCCTTTCCAGCATTCCCTATAGCATGATTTCTTGAGTACGTGTGCAGTATCTATACTCACATGTCTCTGGGCAGAGAAGCCTCATGCAACCTTCCAAAATCTTTGCTTTTACCATTGGGCATCTGGCAAATTTTCCACAAAGCTCCAGACTTCTTAATGAACACTGAAACTTTACAGAGTTTGCATTTAAAAATGTGATGGAAAGGATGTGCAGTGGTCCAGGAGCTCCAGTTCTGAGGGATCCATGAGAAAATTCAAGGGTTATCAGAGATCTCTGCAAAGTTAGATTTTGAAAGGGCTCTGGCACAAAGTTTTTAAATGTTGTATGCAACAGAGGGAGACATTTTTTTTAAAAATGGAGAAAACACATGGAAAATTTACTTCTTTACGACTTGTGAGAAGAATGGTAGTGGTCAGTGTTATGAAGCTTTATGCCTGAATGACTGAGAGGATTGGTAGTGAGAAACAGAACCTCTCAGTTATGGGACATGAATTCAAATAGGAACAGGGTTAGTAGTGACAGAAAGTCATTACCATGTCATTGCAGTGTGCTAATGTTTAGAGATTCATTGGTGGCTTGAGTCCAATTACCAGCATGCAGGAGGCCACATTACAAAATGCAGTCTCAAAACTGGCACGGGGAGGCAAATCCATTTCTACTCTTTGTAGCATGCTGCTGCCTTTCCATAACCAAAGTTATCCATTCAAAGTCGTGTCAACACTCAAAGCCGGTGTGGTTAAGCCTTCAAAGTCCACACTGCACAATCTGATGAAGAGAGTACTGTAGTCTCGTAACCACTGATTCAATACTCCTCATGTGTAACAATTGCAAATTTCCCTATTTAAATTGCAAAAACTATGCAATGCCAAGCTTTCACAGCCTGCAGAGGCAGTGCCTGGCAGCTGGGAGGGTGAGGGTTAAGCTGTCCATAGGCAGAGCAGCTCACTCCGGCTTGGGTTTCTTTGCAAGAACGGGGATATAACTATGCTCAGCGGAAACTAATTACTCTGCCAGGAAACTTTAAGAGGATTGAATGCTATAGCATCCCCTCCTTCTCTCAAGGTTTGGGGTGATTTAGCACTGATGGAAGGCTGTGTTGTGGTGAGCCTGGAGTGAACTCAGAAGAGGCTTTTGTTTCGCTGGACTTGAAGTATGTGAATTGTTTCATTTTTCCTTCACTTATCTGAGCAAGCTCAGAAATCCCTGAAAATTGGAAAAGAGCAAAAAAAGACAATTAGACCGAGGGAAAAAATAGTAAATAGTCTGTTGCAGGTAGTAACTTCCACTGATGTGTTTTCTCAAATATATTCTAAATAGAAAGGCATGAAAAATGTTGTGAAAGAGGAAAGAGCTGAATTTTGGAGGCAAAATAACAGTAGATATTCTCAGAAAGATTACTCTCTTGACTACTAGTTGGAAAGGGACACTAAGATCCTGGACTGTGATAAATCTTGTCATGCACAGAAATTGTGCAAAGGAATTATTATTACCTTAAAGGGGAAGTTCTTAGTCTTATCTATGTGTGTGTGTATGTGTATACATACATGTATACAAAACATACATATGTGTGTCTGTGCATATAAAAATATACTAGAGTGGGTTTTACTGTTGGTTTAACAGATTTAGAGTTAGCATTAGAGAAAAATTAACTGAAGTATTCAATATTTGGCAGAGATCCCTAGAGAGTTAGGCCAGTAGCAGTGTCACACTGACACAAGCTATTTTGCGTTTTTCAGCTTTGCCTGAAGGAATGTGAAAATAACGCTGGTCCATCAGGGGTTGTATTGGCAAGCAGAAACGTTTGCTTGGCCTAACTGGCCAGTGCTGAATGTGACACAATAGTTTTTTCAAATGAGGTGAAAATATTTGAAGCAAAACAAGTAATAAAGTTGGGAGGGTGGGGAGTTCTGATTATTGTTAAAGAGAAGGAAATAATTCTGTTTATTATTTCAGGAACACTTATGAAATATTTTTACTATCAGTATTTTAACATATTAAACTCCAGTGTTATCTAATGGGATTAAATATGTGGAAGAAACACCAGAATGTTTTTAGGTTGGAGGGTGTGCCAAAGGGCAAACACAAGCCTGTACTTGCAGACTGGGGATTTTGTTTAGTGCTTTGCTGGAAAAAAGCAGAACAAGGAGTTCCAAATTTGCTGGGAATCATCTCTAGATCTTTATCTGCCCATTAGAGTGCTGAACAGCATTAAAGCCAGCAGTGGTTAAAACCTCTGTCAGTCAGAGCTTTACCTGAAAGTGGGAGCAGCTGGATTTGATTCCCAAGCGAAATCAGCTCACTGATCTCAGTGCTGTGCCCAGTAGCTGTCACAAAAAAGGTACGGCTGTCCCTGCAAACTTCCACAGTGCTTTTCTAGTGTTAATGTGATTTATACTTGGAGCAGTTTGACCTGATGGCTCATACATACTCAAGAGAAATTTAGGAATCGATTGGCAGATCAATGCTTTGTTTTGACTTTGTTGCTATTTAGCACAAGTATTGTGACTTAAAAGAAAATCTGTAGGAGAAATTAATTACATAAATTTTCAGCAATATTTCTAGGATGAGCACTGGACCCAGAATGTACCTAATCACACCGCTAATAGGAAGATTCTCCCCTTCCCTCCACTGACGCAAGGTGGCACATCAAAACATACCCTGGGCTTCAGAAAGGTGCATTTGAATCTGCACCGAAATCTGTGCTTCGCAGCTCAACCCTAATTTTAGTCACAATGCTGAGAAGTTTTACTAAACAGTGTGTTCCTAGAAGAACGCAGAAATGGGTGGGTTTGTCATCTTCCCCATGCTCCTGAGGTGTGCCTGAGGGAGCAGACAGCATCCAGGAACCAAGGCCAGGTGGAGGAGATGGGTGATATTTAGCAGCTGCCTTTGGAATCGTTTCCCGGGAAGGATGTGCCAAACCCTAGTCCATCCTGCTGGGAATCAATGGAACCTGCAGCTGGACTCTCTTTACAGCCAACCTTGGTGTAGTCCATAAATCTCACATTGCTCTTGTTTACTACCTGTACTATGGGTTCGTTACCCAGTCTTTAACAGGCACTATGGCCAGACCCGCACTTGAGGGCATTGCCCATCTTTCACCCCTCCCTAACCTTTGAAGTGAAGAATGGCTACAGATGATGGGATTTTTTAAGGTGGGGCTTTTTATATCCTGATGTTCATGTTGCTTCCAGTTAATGTCTCAAGTAGGAAATGCTGGCAATTCTTTATACTCTATTGTATGTGTATCAATTTCTTTAAAATGCTGAGCATTTGGGATTGGTGTGCATTCATCCTAGTTCCTGTTTCTCCATTTCTTAATGATATATACAGCACTCTCTTAACTTCATATTGCTCTTTAGTCCAGTTCTCCCAAGAAAGAATTCTTTGAAAGAACAAAGGAAAAAAAAAAGGAAAAAAAAAAACAACTGAAAATTCGTATTCACAGGACAAACAAAGATACATTTCTTTTAACCTAAGTGTTGGTACAAATCTAGGCATGCATTTTTTTTTCTCTGGTTAACACAGGTGTTGGGTGAGCTATGCCATTTCAAAGATTATTTTGTAAGGATTATGTCATGACAGTCATCAAAACCGCATGCTGTGCTGGAAGACTAGCAGCTCCCTTTCCTCTGTCAGTGACGGAGATCTGGGAAGTAAGGCAAATTTTACCAGCTCCCACCAGTAAAGATTTGGACAGAGAAATAACAAGGGTGAGAAGTCACGTATTAACGTTGTGAATAATAATGGCTCACTGTCCAAGTTGGCACCAGGAAAATAAGCTATTCTGAACTTGTCCATACCTCTTCTTTGACAACTGTGTGCAGTTCCGGCCTTGTTTTCTGGTAAAGAGTATAAAAGAATTGGAGAAGATTCAGAAAAGAGCAAAAGGCATGATCTAATTTAGGGAGTAGATTCTGTATGAGCAGAGCAGGACTTGTCCGGCTAGGAAAGACATAAGGTAAACAGGTAAGAAAACACAAGTAGCAGGAGGAGGGTGGCTAGAGATCACGCAGCGGCTGCTTTTTTGACTAGAAGGACCTGGTTGGGGGCATCATACGCAGCAAGGAACCGCAGCCAGAACAATCGAAAGGACACTGAGCAAGGAACTGCCAAACGGTGTTGTGAATGCCAAAAATGTGCACGGATTTAAGGGGCAAAACAAAGCCCATGGAAGTGCGATCCACTAAGGATCACTAGCTGCAAAGAAATTACAGTTCTGGTACTTCTTGAGTTATTTGTAAGTGGTTGGAGGATGGAAGAGTATTCAAGGATATTATCATATGTACTTAGCCTACTCTTTTTCCCTATATGTTTGTTTTGTTTCAGGTTAAATTTTGGAGACTGAATACTAGGCCAGGTGAAGCTGTGGTCTGACTTATTACTGGTATTCTTTTGTTCATTTCCAAGCCTTGAAAGAGCTGGTCGGTTCATCCTATATATGTGCTTGTGTGTGGGCACGTGCGCTGACAAAAGAACTGTTGAAAAATTAGGTCCTGACTAAATAAGTAATATAAGCCATCGATTTTTAGAAGCAAAGACCTTGGAACATTTTCTCTTAGGGAAGTAAGTCAGAATTGCAGGAGTAAAGATCAAATTGTCTTTTTTTTCTTTTTTTTTTTGAGTTACTGTTGGCTTCACATAAAATAGAATGAAAAAAGGGAATGCCTACATCAGGCCCTAGAAAATGCAAAGTATGTGAGCGACAAAGGAAAAGTATATTCTTCCTGTAATCATTTGTACCATCTTATGAATAATTATCCAGCCAAACATTTATTCTCTGCTTATCACCATGGTATCTTAAAGACTTGAAATTCTGAAGTAATACAACAAAGTAATAAATGAATTCTAGGTTAGAGATAGTACTCTTGGGACTAAAGATGATTTTTAGGAAATGAAGACATTTTACTTACTTCTGTCTCATTTTTCCAAATCTAGCCCTGGATCATTTCATATTCACATACAGTGGTGTTTTAAAAATAGAATTAGCTCCTAAACAGCAACTTAGATACTTTTCAATTTGTAAACGTACAGGTTGAATTCTTAAGGCAATACAGTTGAAATGCTTGTTTTGAAATTCCACTTAAACTTATTACCAGTAGCAATTTAAATTATCTGTTGTTAGATGCAACATTGAAATAAGTGACTAATTAGCGTCAACTTGCCAGCGTTTAGTCACCAAGCAGCTTGGAAGCTCTAGGGAACAGCTTTATAACAATTTACAGCACCCTCCTTAGACAAGGACACCATTTTGCAATTGTCAGATGTAATTTGACATTTCTATAATACCGCTTTATGCATAGCACTTCTTTTTCTACTCTCAAAATGAATAGTTTCTATTCTTCACTGGCAGTTTTGTTAACGGGTCTCGAAATTAAAGGGGTTAACTGGTATTTGCTCCCTTGCAGCCGACCTGCTTAGTCCGAGAGCTAGCCTTATTGCGAAGGGAGTTAATGGAGATCAGTTTATTCACACATCCATGGTAGCACAAAGGCAAGGCTTAACCAGTCACTCCTCCTTTGTGGAGTGTGTGGCAGGTCAGCTGATGGATTTTATTGCTGACATACAGTCCTCCATCCATTGTACTAAGCATAAAACCCCACCAGATACATGGCAGGTCTCTCACCAGGTAAGCGTCTCCATCACAGAAGCTGGTGCTGGAAGCTTCCGTTCTGAGGTACTGCATAATGGGCTGTGATGTTACATCATTTAAAAAAAAAAAAAAAAAGCCAAAAAGGGGTTTGGAAGCACAAGCCAATGCCTGCCACAGTGTGCAGAGACTGATTGTCACAGTCTCAGTGTCACCTTTTGGCAGGAGAGGGCTCGGGCGCTGGCAGGGACCAGGCAGGGTGAGGGCACCCGCACTTGCCGCCGAAGCCTGCTACTGCGCAAAAGGTTGTGCGAAGCTCCCTTTGCCCGCAAACTCTAAAAAAGGCCCATTTTCACCTATGAATGTGGGTGATGGCCAGTGCATTGTGAGGCCGGCCTTTATTTAGGTAACACTAGAAAAGGCAGCTTGCAACTTCTGCATGAAGAACAGTTTTTCTGCTGTGTTGCTTTTCTTATTCATAAAAAGTGTCTGATCCATTCAGATATATTCTTCTTCCTAAAAACAAACATGCTTATTTTTGCCTCTGAAATCTGGGGAAGAAAAAAAAAACCAACAAAAAAAAACCAAAAACAAACCACCACCTCAGTTGTATGTCTGTGTAACTGTAATGCAGCTGTCAGGAGTCAGCTGAGATGTAGCTCTGGTAGTTTCAGTAGCCCCCATACAACATGAACCAGACATCATCCTTCTGCGATGCTTTGCAGCAGCTCAGGAACAGTTAGGATGTTAGCTTTTCCTATGGAGTGAGGAGACATGACCAAAAAAAAAAAAAGATTTTTTTTACCTTTTTGGATCTAATATTTTATGGTAAATGAAAACAGAAGGAAGTAGGTTATCTGGCTCTCTGTCTTGACTGCAAGAAGCTGGGAGTGTTTCCTTGGGCAAGTCTTTTAACTTTTCCGTGCAAAAGATCCTTTTTTTGACCTCTAAGTACTAAAGCCCACCTTTACAAATCTGTGTAAGCTTCTTGGATGAAAGCTGTGGTGTGGTGCACATGCAAAAAAAACCCCAAATATCCCTGAATTTTATTAGAAATTTTGTATTTCAGCAGCTGCTAACTCAGCCAGGTGCAGGGGCAATAGTTTGACTCTCTTGCACTGCAGGCTGGAAAGCCCAGGGAGTACTGCCACGCTTGAGAGGCAGATGTGTTTTTCATCATTCATGAACGATCATTCTGGCCAGCGCTCAGAGGAACATTTGCGGACCCCAGCGGGGACCACGTCCATCACTACTGAGCAGAAGAGAGGGCTATTGCAACAGAAGGCCCTTCGCAGCAGTAAAAGCAGCCGGGAAGATTCTTTGAAATTCCATGCAGAATCTCCCAAGGCTGGAATAAAATTTGGAATAATCTATGTAACGTTCCGCATCTCACACTAACAGCGATATTTTGTATTATTAGAAATTACTTTTCCAAAATCATTAGGCTATTTTAAGACCTAGGTAAGGCTGCAGATTCATCATGATTACTGTTAGTGTCAGAGAGGCTGGGAATTGCTTTTCTTGCCTTCTTCCCTACGCCGGCACGTAAGCGCGTACCCAGTTGGGTGGCTGGCTGGCTAAACCCGTGGGCCGATGAGCCGCTGTATAATCTTCGCACAGAGTCTCACCAGAGCAGCCTCTGGGGCTCTGCCTGTGGCTCCTGGAGACCAGGAAAAGGCCACTAGCCAAGACGGGAAGCAAGAGGGCAGATGCAGCAGCATCCCACTCAGGCGGGTAAAGCACCCGCCCTGCCCGGAGCGTGCAAGCAGCTGGAGGATGGGAGGATACACCTTGTCCTGGAAAGGCAGGGCACCATCCTGTGTAATCAGCCCCAGTGCAAAAAGCTTGAACTCTGCCTGGATGACAGGCTAAATCCACTGGGAAACGTGATTTGTCTCCCACACACCAAAAAAAAATAATGTGCCACGCTGGCTTCTACAAAGACTGTTTTGTTTCCATGGATTTCACACTATTTTCATTGTTCTTTGGTCATAGATTCCCTTGCTTTTAAAATAAATATTACCAAGTTGATTTTAATGACTTTTCCTTTATTTTACAACTCCATTACGTTTTACATGTTTGAAAACGAAAATGTTACTAGTTTTCCTGTTCAGCAAATAAGATGGGAGCAGACAACAGGCCTCATCAATGTAATATTTTTTTTAAAGAATGTAAATGAATTCGAAGGAGGTGGGAGAGGGCACGTGTATTTGTAACACGCATTTTAAAATGTTTTTGCATTTGCATTGCTTTTTAATGGCGTTTATGCCCTCTAGTGTCAGAAAACCTTATTGCAGCTAGGTGGTTTTTACTATTGACAATTTTTTTTCCTTAACTGTCAGTATCAGCCTAAACGATTTGATATTTGTAAAAATGCACATCTTGGATTTATTCCTACTATATACGTCCTACAGTTCCACAGCTGTGGTGTAGAGGTCACCTGGGGAGGGGTGTTTCTATCCAAAGTAAGCTATTCCAAATATGAATTTCTGATCTGTCAAACACACACAAAAGTAATGCTAAATTACAATTTCTGTGCTTGCTTATTTTATCCTCCAAAATACACTTATTTTTCGCTTGAAAAAAATTACTCCTGTGTTCAAACAAACAAATAGAAGTTAAATAAGCAGCATTGTCCCTCTCATTTGTTAGGATTATTAAAGAAAAGACCTTCTCTGCTCGCATCAAGGATAAATGGCCAAAAAGTATCACTCGTTTCAATTATAATTCAGATGTTTGACTTATGAAATGTTCCATCTTAGAGCCATCAAAAACCAGTCTTCATGAGATTCAGGAATAAGATAAATAGCCCATGATGCCACAAATACAGCCTCTGTTGTCTGAGATTTCCTAAATTATGGGTATGCAACATCAGGTATATTCCACTCATCAGCGAGAAAAAAGTATCGCTTTGGCAGGTGGACGTCCACGGGTAAGCTCTAACGTAGCAATGCTTAGATCTCAGATTGCGCATTTGTAAACTCAAGTACATTCATTTTTCCAAAGCGCTACAACAGCTCAGCCTTTTGTGTGTGATTCAAGCTGCATTTCATGCCCCCGAATCTGTCATGCAAACTGCTAAATCACGTCCGTGTTACTCAGATCAGTACTCGGAAAGACCCAGTATTTTTAAAATGAAGGAACCCATTGGCTTGCTGTCTTGCCTTGCAGTAAGGAGTCAAATATGCAAAAGTGGTCTGTCATCTGTTGAATACAAACAACGGCGACAAATACACGTGCCTTTAAATCCATCCATCCCTGTGCGATGTCACTTAGTGAACAGATATCCACGGACTGCGAGCAACAGCACGTGTCTGACCTGTCTGGACTATGTCTAGTGAAACCTAGGCATTAGTTTGATCATGTAGTTTCTGACTTGTGATTTGCTAAAACTTGATTGACACATCCAGTTTGTCACAGCCTTTTCCCTTCCCTTTTGGGCTAATGAAGTAGAATGCACCTGATTGATAACAGGGATCAGTACGACATCTCTTTTTCTTCACTCATCTAGAGCATACAATATTGGGATGACACTTTTGACGTTACAAAATGAGATTGTCAGTACAAATCATAAATGCCCAAAGACTGACTTGAGCTTTGGCCACAATAATAGACATATGTGGAACAGACTATATACAAAGCTATGAAAAGACTGCAACTAGGAAAAAAAAAAAAAAAGCACATAAAGGAGTATATGTTTGCAGTTCCAGTCTGAAGAGCAGTGAGACAAGCAGGGTAGCACTAGATAAAACCTTGAAATACTTCCCTTTTGAAAAGTGGTTCTGTGAAAATTGCTTAATAAGATTCCATATTTGTTGTCTCCATGACTGAAGAGATCAGATTTTCTGCAGAATTTAGAATTTGTTTTAGAGATCAAGTATAATAGTTCCACTTTGAAACCCAAGCACCACAAAGCCACCCTGCCATTTGAAAATGGAGTTATGTTCTTTTTTTAGTTTAGACTTTCCAAGGAATAAAGCAATTGCAGGTGGGGTAAAGGAAGAAATTTTCCCTTCATTTTATGTCGTCCACTTCCATTGGTGGTATTCAGTGATATATGAGGTATAACTAAAGGTAATGTTTAATCCAGCAGGAGGCACTTCATTAACAATTCTGGTCATGCCTACACTAGACTAAAATCTGTGTCACTGTCCCCAAGGAGAGCAAGGCTAACCAGGGTAAATGTAATAAAAACTTCCATTTTGTCACAAAAGGGAGCAAATATATTTCTCGCCCTGTGCAGGAAGGATAATTTCTTGGAAGTCATTTTTTCTGACCGTAATTTTATTGAAACTTCTCCAGCACAGTGTTTATCAACAGGAGAAAAACTAATTATGTAAGAGTTATTAATGATGTGAAAGATATTGTTAGCACTAAACAATGGACAAACAACATTACCTTTGGAAAAGGTCACCGTACTACAACTTACTCAAGCTGAAATAGAAAAATAATCAAAAGCAAGTTATTTTAAAATAAGTACTATATCCATCTACCTGTCGTCTTGCCCAGAAGGTAAGAAAAACATTGCAAAATACCTTCATGGATCAAACAATCCTAATTTTTTTGTTTTGCTCCCTAACACTGAAATACCGCGAAAAGGCATCTCCTTATGTCAGTAGGTAGGTCCACACATAAATGCTGAAATGTTAAGGACGGATCAGCTAATAGTTCCTGTCATCGCTCCTAAAGCATCAATCTGCACTTGATTCACATAATTATAGTGTCACATTATCAACAGGATGAACTATATCCCTGAGCAACTTCAAACCAAATTAATTAGAGCCAGCAATGCCTTCTGTCCAGCAGCCATCGGTGACAATGATGGGAGCTTATGAAGGTTCAGCAGTTTAGCATTTCAAGTAACAGGCATCTAAATATAGGTTTAGGAATCTAATTTAAGAGATCTGTTCCAGTAGTACCTGGTGTGTGTAAATTTTGCATTTCAAGGTCTGGTTGGATCAGGTGTGTGTAAATACATACTGCCTTTTAAATAGCTTTCTGTTGATACACTTTGAGTCAATTTAAGCAACTAGTTGGATTGCATCTGAAAGGATGAAGTAAAACAGTAACAAATAGTGTAAACCAGCAATGAATATCTGTGATTTGATCCTAAGACTTCTCCCCTAAGCTCGCTGCCCTGGCCCCATGCCCACCGCTCTGCCACAAAAAAAACCTGGGGTTAGTTAGGCGGCGGGGATCCCATTTGTCAAAGGGACCTTGAAAGGTCGTTTATCCACTTCCCTGCCCAAAGGAAAGAACAGCTGTGCATGCATCACTCCTGACAGCTGATAGTCAGCTCTGGCTTTAGGAAGATAAGCGCCAAAAATGCCTGTGTTGTGAGGTGCAAATGTTGATGTGAAGGAAAGCAGGACCCTCTTTCTAGTATTTTTCCTGTTTTATGTATCTTGTAATTAAGACCAGATATATTAATAGTTTAGAAGATGGATTCTATTACATTATGTATTTTCGTCCAATCCTGCCTGTCACAAAATCAGAAACTAATAGCATTCAAATTCTGAGCAGGTGGGGGGGCTCATTGATAGAAATAGGAATGCATTTTTTTCCTGTGAAGATTTTACACTTGGGCATGCTTTGTAAAGCAACTGAACATTTGGTTTACACAACATAATCTTTGTCAATAGTCTAAGACTTGGTCATCTATATTATATCTGCCTGGATGACAACTTATCTGAATATTTACATTAAACACCCTCCTCTTACCTTACAAAATGCAAACCATTCATCTTTACCTGCAAGGCAATACATCATCTGCTTTTGACATGCTGAGCTCTCATTGCTGGAAGGTGTTCTCTAACCCTGTATAGATTCTCCATCATCTGATATCCTCATCCCTTTATCTCCTCCTTCTTGTGATTAGGTGCACAATTTGGACCATGGGACTTGAAGACTCCCCCCATCTTCTCTATTATTTTTCCAGTTCCTGCTGAACAGACAGGTTTTGTTTTCCAGATAGCATTTTCCAAACACAGCCCCTCCTGCAGTTTTATTTCTTACCTTTTCTTGTGTTAACAGTTCTTTGTAATAGGGAATGTACTGTCTGCTCACAAGCATACTAAACTCACTTGCTACAATCAATGTTTCATAATAACTTAAAACCCAATAAAGTTAAAAACCAAATGGTACTCAAAAGTAATTTATCTCCTTATTAAACTCTGTAGTATGTAATTACATACATGTCTTATAGAACATGGCACTCTACAGGGTGCAAAGAGCTGATATCTCTTAAAAAGCTGTCACTGGAGTGCCTCTACGTACTTCAGCAGCACTGTGTTCTTCCTTGCTGGACAAAACAATATCCAGCATCATAAAGAAAGGTGGCAGCCCTAGTAACGCTGAGCACTCCCAGGATTTGCAGTTAGAATTTGGTTGCTTGCTTGTGGCTTGAGTTTTTCGTGTTTGCTTTTGGCTGGACCATGGAAGGGACCTCTGGAGGTCAGCTCGTCCAGCCTTCCACTGGAAGGCAGCCCATCAACAGCAGTAGGTTAGGTCAGCCATCCTTTTGTCTCGATAAGTGTTGAAAATATCCAAGGACAGAAAGTCCATGATCTCCTGGGCAGCCTGTTCCAAAAATGTGCTACCCTACCGTGTCAACTGAAGTGAGACAACAGATTATTCAGCTTGGCATCTAACTTACCAAGTGGTCTTCCTAGGACCTTGCCAATGGAAAGGGATGAGTTCTTCCTACAAGCAAACAGAGTAAGGACTTAACTTCAACACTGATTTCTTTTTCCTGAGCAAGGTCTCGCTCTCTCTCCATTGCAATAGAAGCAGCCTGGGAAAACTACAGGCAGGTAAAACGTAGTTGCCCACAGTTTGATGGACAGGATACCCAGCATTAGCTTCAAATTAAAATTACATGTGCACAACACTGGGCATGCTGTATATGTATGTGTATGTGTATAAAGTATTATTTATATGCAGCGAGTATTATTTGCAAAGAAGTAAAATCTATTGTACAATTAATTAATCGTGAAATTCAATACTGAAAAAAGATTTTGTCTTTACTAAGCATTTTGTTTTCTTTAACCCAGATATGGTGACATGGTGCCGAAGACAATAGCTGGCAAGATTTTTGGTTCAATATGCTCCCTGAGTGGGGTTTTGGTCATTGCTCTGCCAGTTCCTGTAATTGTCTCCAACTTCAGCCGTATCTACCACCAGAATCAACGAGCAGACAAGCGCAGGGCACAAAAGGTGAGCTCCTAATTTTTCCCCCTTTTTCTGTTGAACAATAGATAAAGATACGACTTTCTATATACTGCGCATCCTCAAAGTGAGCATTTCTTAGCAAAAGGACTACTGTATGTATATACTACATGCCTAGCCCACGTCCTAGATGCAAATACTGTGTTATTTTTAGTGAAGGAGAAAAAGAAAAAAAACAACCAACCATTCATTTATCTTTTCTGTCAAAATTTACAGATCTATTATTGTGGTAATTCATCCTACTCGTTAGGCTAGATCTGGTATTTTCAGGCAATAGCTGCAGTCCCACTCACTAAAGATTCTTCTGTGTTTTTCAGGCAGACTTTCTTTCCAGCAGAGTCTTCTGAGAAAAAAACCAAGCAAACAACAACAAAAACCCTAATAATGATTTCTAATGTCTGTCCTAACAGCCTCCTTCACTAATCCATGTGTTTAATTCCCAGGTTCAGTCTCTGGGGAATCTGATTATTGGGGAACTTGTCTCCTCAGCTCTACTTTGCTTGAAAGGCTTCAGAAAAGGAGCTTAATCAGGAAAAGCCAAAAGCAAAAGTCTGTTTTTCCAGCTTCCTTGATTTGCTGAGTCTCTCACTAAAACATCAACGAGCTGTACAAGAAGACAGTTTCCCTCCCTGACCCATATGGGCAAGGTCAGGAGCCAGGTAAAAAACTATTTACTGGGAAAGACGCAGCCAAGCCTGAGCAGTCACCTTCACCTCCACATCACTGCCAATGTCCTAGTCCCAATCCAGGCTGCCCAAGCCCGTAATGCTAAGCAGCTCGGGTAGCCTCCGTCGGCGCCTGACGCCCCGGTGAGGGAGCCGAGATGCATTCCCTTCTGCTCCTCTGCTCATGGCTGTCGGAAGGCTCTGGGTGCAACATAGGTTGCAAGATTGCCAAAGCTGAGGTGTCACCACTTGGGCTTTTTGTGGTCCCACGGCCTCTCTTCAGAGGTCCTGAGTCCCCGTTGATCCAGGGAGAGCAGGATCGTGACCCGCAGGGGTGTGCAGGCAGGCCGTGGCTGGGGACTACATATACGGACCAGGGAACACAGGCAGCCGCAGGCTGCATCTGCCTCATAAGGACAACAGCACCAGGTTTAAAGATGCAAAATGGTCGTGTGTTTCTTTTCGGCCACCTTTTTGACTGATTCCTTCATAAAAAGGAAGTGAAGTAAATGTACGCAATGATACCATTCCCAGAATATCTTAAAATCAGGAGAAACAGAGGTGCATCGCCAAGAAAGTCAGTCATAGGCCCAGGCTGCAAATACTACACCCCTTAATAGCTGCATCTTGGAAGAATGCTGTCAGAGGAGGAAAATGGCCATAAAAGAAACCAGGCATGTCACAGCAATGTCATACCTTTCTAGAAATCTGATTTCAAATATAGGCTGCTTCAGTGATCCAAAGAGCATACCTTACCTGTCTACTAATTCCATCCACCCTTTTGCATGCCCTTTTGTCCCACATGCTAGTTCCAGCCGTGCATTCCCCTTTCCCAAAGCTGGAACACGCAGAGAACATGGCGCTTCCACACTATGTAGTTTTTCTCAAGAACTTTTCCACTTCTGTTTGTGTAACGGCAGCAGACAGAGAAAGAACAGCATGTATCAGCCACAACACAGTACTTCATTACGGTGCCTCCGAGCATTGCGCCAGCCACGGGGAACAGATCTGCTCGATCCTAGCAATCAATGTGCCTGTTCTGAGCTTTCGTAATAACTGCAGACACAACCAGCCTTACTTTGGATAGAAACTGTCTCCTACTGCACGTCACGAAACAGAATTTTCTATGCCTGCTTTACACTTGCCAGTGAAAAAGAGATGGACACTAGAAAATACCTTGCAAAAATTAGATTGGCAGACTGGCTGCTATTCCCCATAATCTCTTCCTGAAGAGAAAATGCTTGAGTTAATAACTGACTTTTTCTCCTTGCAAAACAATGAGCTCATTGTATGTTTCAAACAGGAATATGAAGTGATGAATGACAATCCTGCCAAGTGTCTTTTCCTCTGCTCCCCAGAACAATGCCAACAGTAAGGATGAGAGATTTCCTCTGACCGTGTTTACGCCTTTCTTGCTTTGGACAAAATGGCTTTGAGGTCTGTTTAACTTAACCCTGGATGTGGGTTTCACTGATATCTCCTATTGCAAAGCTAATCTCTCTCAATCTAAAATGATTGAGATGTTGAACTGAATATTGCTCTGACAGACTGGAAAAACAATCGACAGAAAGCACTTCTTGGGTATTGTACAGTCCATATTTAGCAATATTTAGCTACGAAGTATAGCCTTGCATTTCACAGGAGGGCTCTACTGCATTGTATAAGAATATTCAAGCAAAAAGGTCACATTATTGAAGTTTGAAATTCCTTCTTCATTCAATCCAATAGAAGCTTTACACAGTTTTCTAAAATAAATGTTTTCCTAGGCACCAACCTTCTATTTCTGTTCTCTAAGGCTGAAGAACATAAGCTTGAAAGAAGATGCTATTTCACGGAGCACAGCATGAACCCCTGCAGGCGATGGTACCTCCTGCGGGCTGTAACAGCTTACAGCTGATTGACAGGGTTGTATATTTGAATCATGTAACTTACTTTATCAATACCGCATACAGAAGTTTAATCAGGCACTCTTCAGAAATGGCAAAACGTTTGGGCTGGAAGGAAACTCAAGAGAAAGTTCTCCGTTGAAGAGCTGAAACCTAGTTCCAGGAGCACTGGCAATTTTCAGCAGAAAAATTTTGTCACTTATATTAGGTTTGTTCAAGAGCCACGTGACTATCAGTATACGCATTTACTGAGTTCTGCACAGTCATTCAAGATTAGACAATTCCATTTGGGGTTTTTTTGGCAAAAAGATGCTGCACATTAATGCTCAGGAGAAGATGGAAGAAAGAAATTTATTTATATACCATCTCATTTTGAATACATTTTAAAGGAAGCTCCTGCTTCCAACCGTGGAAACACATTGTTGTAATTACCTTGAAATCCCACTTTGTAATACAGCTGATCATTGGCAGGAAAGGCCAGCTTTCCACTGCGCTATGGGGAGCTCATTGGCAAAAAGAGATTAAAATAAAAAATAAAGAAAAATCACCCGTGCTTATCAGAACATTTTCTTCTATCAGATAATAAAGTCCAAGGATCGGACCTATCCTGACAATAAATACATAAATAAATAATCCAAAATAAATGCTGGAATTCAGGGCAGAATTAATTCTGCCTGGTAGTCTTACTATGCCTTTTCCTCAAGCAGATTTATCACTCCTGAGGCAGTTTTGAAGAATCCTATTTGTGGAGCTTTTCTCAGCTAGAGACAACTTCAAGAGGCCAAGTTATTTTGGTTACCTGTCAGTGCCTTCAGGTGGCAAAGTTAATGACAGATGTGTTGTGACTGGTCCATGTACAGAGGAAAGGAAAGGAGGGGAAAGGAAAAATGAAAGGAGAGGACAGAAAAGGAAAAGGAAAAAGGAAGGTTTAAGTAAGCTTGGGTACCATGTCCTGTTCTGCTACTGATCGGTATCAAGGGTTACGGTATGGCTAGACCCTCACAGTGTCATATTCACTGGGGTGACTACGAGCACAGGGAAGGGAGAGGAGGAGGCGTAGCTATCTGCTTGGAACGGGTGTCTGGCCACTCAGTGGCAGCTTGGCTGCACAGCTCCATCCCAGCGTACTGCAGCTGTTCTTAGGATGACCATGTCCTCCTTACCCTGAATGAAGCATCCCTTGCTAGGTGCCTTCCCTGTTTTCCATACATCTATTTTTCTGCACCTTTTGAAGTCAAGAGCCTTGTATCCTCTTAGCCAGCAAGTCCTAGCTGCGGGTCCATCTGCCTATTACTGTTCACTACCTGATAACTGAAGGAGCCTTAATTTTAGCTGCCCAAGCACTTTCTCCCTAAAGTGACTTTGCACAGTGCCTCAACAGAACACCCACACAACTATAATCAGCTCCAAAACCTGACTGAATACATAAAATTCAACCTGAACCTTTCATGTGAGTATGGTCTTCTACTTTCACATAGCAAAATATACCCTGAAGCTTGGCTTGGCTTTATTATCGATTGTACACGATGTATTTATCTGTCAAGTTCTGAATAATTAGTTACTAGATAAATATAAATAGCTCTAGAATAAACTGAAACAACAACTGCTTAACAGCACCTGGCAGTCTAGAGCTGAGCATTTGCAGTAGGGAACCCTGCTACCCATTACGACTTCTTTGAATGAGAGAGGCTATTAATCTCAGTGGGGTTGCAGAGACATAACTAACAGAACAACTTACTGAAGATTTTTGAATTTAGCACAAAAGCATGTATAACTTGTGTTTACTGAACAATAATTTGAATAGATTGTGAAAGCAAGGCACGACTCAACAAATATATGAACTTTATTTAATTCCATATCCATTAATGTACAAAGTAAACAGCATTTTTTTCTCTACCGCATGCTGACATCCTATAAATTATTGTCAGCTAATCTGAAGTCAATTATTTGCAATTACTGAAAATTAGAAAATCAGAGCATGAAATGTGGGCCTGATTTTTCACTTGAAAACAAGCATACAGGATGGATTTATGAAAGGCCAAACAAAAAAATGATGTAAACCACAAAGTGACTGATTTTTGGACAATTTTGGCCATTGCTCCAGGAGCCACAGTGTTGTGGTTTTACCCCAGCAGGCAGCTAAACACCACCCAGCCACTCGCTCACTCCTCCCCAGCGGGGTGGCGGGGAGAATCAGAAGGGTAAAAGTGCAAAAAATCGTGGGTGGGGATAAAGACAGCTTAATAATTTTTTAAAAGGAGATGGGGAAAAACCAAGGGGGGGGCGGGATGTGAGGGAAACAAACCCGAGAAAAAAAAGTAATGCCAAAGAAAACCACCACCAACCCACCGATGCCCAGCCTGTCCCAGAGCAAGGGCAGCCCCTGCCAACCTCCACCCCCACCCAGTTTTATTGCTGAGCGTGACGTCATAGGGTATGCAATACCCCTCGGGTCAGTTGGGGTCAGCTGTCCCGGCTGTGTCCCCTCCCAACTCCTTGTGCCCCCCCAGCCTACTCAGCAGGACAGTCTGTGGAGCAGCAAAGGCCTTGGCTCTGTGTCAGCACTGCTCAGCAGTAACGAAAACATCCCTGCGTTATCAACGCTGTTTTCATCACAAATCCAAAACACGGCCCCATACCAGCTACTATGAAGGAAATTAACTCTGTCCCCGCCAAAACCAGCATGCACAGAATGACTGCGAAGGATTTCTTATCTTTTAATTCTACAAGATCATTAAAAAATAATAACCACAAGGTAAGTAATTAGTAATTTTTGAGTTTTGATAGTAAGAAAGTTATGTAGTGTGGAGAGCAGCAGAAGAGAGAGATAACAGGAGCTATCCAAGTCCTAAATTACCTGGGCTACCTGGGCTTCTTGCATAGCAAATGAAGAGAGGCTCTTGCCAAAAATGATTGCCAGTACTGCCCTAAAGTGTTCCTGATAAAATCTTTCTCTTAAAACAGCTGGGCAGCTGAGAGCATCTTGACTGTTAGAAGCTGGATGTTGTAAATACCCCACAGCGCTACATTTAGCACTATTTAAAACCTTGTGAAAATAAATGTTTATATTTCTAAAACTGACAGAGCTAGCTGTTGTTGAATAACAAGTGAATTCCCTTTGTAAGGTTTCTATAAATGCAGCCATAGGCAGGGATCCACCTCTGAGTTGTAAAATTTGAAGCTAGGAAAAAAAAAAGGGATCCATTCAAAAGGGAAGTTTGGTGCAAATACAAGGGATGCGGTAATAATTAGAGCTGATTCTCAGTTTCTTTAGGAAGTTTCAGATGAGATGATTATGGTGGAATTTCATCAGAATAAGTAAAAGAACTGTATTTCAGTATGTTGGTTTTGTCCTAGACAACGTAAAAAATACCAAAATCAGAGTTTCACATTCAGTGGCTAACATGGAAAACCTCACAGCAAAGATAATCTACTGCAGGAGAACTTACTCCTTTCTTTTTTTGCTAGATATTCCATGAAAGGGGAGTTAGGAAGGGCTTTGCAGTGGTTGAAAGGGGCAGTTATCACTCCTTTTCTGTTGTACGTGACAGAGAATGCAGTTCACAGACTAAAGGAAAATACAGTCACTCTGTAAGCACAGTTTTCCTGATGTCATCACTTCATTTTGGTGTCCTTCATGGGAATTCAATCCCCAGCGCACAGCCCTGAAAATCCTGTGGCTGAAATGAGCTTTTAGTGCTTCCTTGATAGGAAATGTGAGGAGTCACGGGACGACTCCTGCTACAGGCTCTGACACAAATCAGGCAGAAGCACCGAAAAGAAACCTTACCACTTTAACAGATTTGTAAACAGCTCCAGTTTCAGGGGTATTTTCTGTAAGCTGAAGTATAAGCATGGAAGCCACAATATCTGGTTCCTGTCTTGGTAATAGATTTATTGTCTTCTCTTTGGTAAATGATGTAAATTCAGGCCATCTGAATGAGTCTTAGCTAGAAAGATGTAAGCTGTTACTTCTCACCTCACAAAAGCTTTTTAAGATGCAATAAATTCCTCTTCACGAAGCAATTTGAAATCTTCACATGGAAAGTACAACCTTCGTATTATATCTGTTGTAGCACGCTGATATATTAAGATAGTCTGATGAACCGCTATATTTTTTATATTTCTTTATTAAATGGTGCTGCACTGTAATTATTGCTTCAATCACTACAACAGAAAATGAATACGCATGCTAAAAGGAAAAGCATAACTAATGTATGTAAAATGTTTGTTCATTAAATCTAATGAATCTCCCTGTATAAAGAGCACACCAAAAAGTACCGCAGCTAAAACATTTGTGATGGAAATCACTTATTTATTGGACTCCATGTTGCACCCTGCAAAGGCATCTCTAAAGCATCTCGAGCTCCTAAGGCTAAACGGTCGTGCTAAGAAAGACCTTTAATATATTTATGAACATAACCCGGTGCGCGTGTCCCAACCCATGACTACTCTGCGGTGCAGGTAAAGCTCTTCCCCCAGCCTTCAGCCTGTCACGCTGGTGTCGCATCTCAAGAGCTCCACCTTGAAAATAACCTATTTTCTGCCTGCCCAAGGGGGTTTTTCGTCGCCAGCCCTCAGGACTCAGCCCTAACCCCATTGGTAGCCCTGGACGTGCCACCAAGGAGCCCCTGTGAGCCCGCGGGGCGGGATCCCCTAACCGTTCCCCCCACGGGTGGGCTGCGGGGGGAACCCCGGGCCCGCCCGGCGCGTTGGCCTCTCGGGTGGCTCGCTGCAGCATGCCGGCCTGCAAGGGCCCGGTCAGCTGCCGTGCTCAGCGACAGAGCCCTGACTGGAGATTTAGCCCCCGTCCAGCCCCTGGGGAGCTGCTCGGGGTGACGGAGCGCGGGGCTGCAGGTCTCCTTTCGGTGCTAGCAGGAGGAAAGGGAAAGGAGGAAGCGTCCCGCGCGGGTGATCGGGGCGCTTCGCTCCTTACCGCTGGAATAAGACGCGTTAACTGCACCGCGGGAAAGGCCGCGTGCGCCGAGGAAGGTGGCGAACCAATGCAGTGTTCTAAAACGGCCAGTATGTCACAAAAATCAGGCGACAGCCTCTCATGGGAGCTTTTTGACTCAGTGATGCACACATGCACAGCATTATCTTATTTTCTTTCAGAACAATTAAAAGGTAATAAATACATGACATGTAACATAAGCCAGATTCTAGCCGTGTTTGCTGTTAGCTGTCAATGAATTTCTTGGCTTGCTGTTGAGAAGATCTGTGAGTTTGAGGCTGTGAGTGCAAAGAAGCGTGATGCTGAGCCATTCCTCATAGTCAGTTAATTATTAATCATGCCAGAGAGACCTGGCGGCGGCGGTGACCAGGCTGCTTCCCTCTATAAGCGTTCAGGGATTCTCAGTCATTTCATGCTGACATTTAATGCCACAGAAACTGGGGGGAGGGGAGGGGAGGGGGGAATGCTCCCTCTATTTTTTGAAAATATCAACTGAGTAATTATCAGATCTGAAAATCCCTATTAATATAGCAAAGCCAGTTTTTCAGGTTCTTCACTGTGTCTCCTTCTGTGCTTCAGCAGCCACTCAACTCCAGAAGCGGCTTGGCATTTGGCTTTGAGAATCAGAAACCTAACCATGAAGGGAAACCCAGACTCTTACACGTGCAACCAGCCACAAAGATTACAGAACCAGGATGCCACCCTTGAAATCCCATAAAAGCTTCTGGTTTCCATATTATTGGCTGAGAGAGTCTTTTCTTCATGCTTTCCCCTAATGTTGGGCTCCAACTGTTGTACAAAAGTCAGTGGACACGAAGTGTCCTTCACTCATGAGCCACATTCTACTCTGGAATGAAAGTCACCTTCCCAAGCAATGAAGCTCACCTGCGAAATCTCAGATCTCTCTCAGCAATTTGATGCCTGCAGTCTCTGAAAAATCAGGTTATGAACAGATTATGACCAATGACAACAAACATTACGTCTGATTACACCAACAGACATGAAGAGGTAAAAAGGCTTTCAAACGGCCTGGCAAGCATTCGGGAACTTGGCTGGGAGGCAGCATAAAGAACACCACCACATTCTGCTACTCTAAAAACCCAGAAGGCTCTGAGAAACCAGCTCACGGCAGTTGCAATATTATATGTTTATAATATAATGTTTTTTCTGAACCGTTTATTCCCCTTTAAAGAGCTCTTCACTGCAGGAGCAGCTGAGATGGATGTCCATGTTCCCGACCCACAAGGCATAAGGAGTGGCACAGTTGCAGCGATGAAAAAAAAAAAAAAAAAAAAAAAAAAAAAAAAAAGGCACTTAAATGCTGATCTGTCTAATCCCATCTCCAGAATAATTTTTGTCCTTAGCTGACGCACGCAAACAAATAAATACTTCTGTTGTTTGCATTTTAAATGGGCAGACACAATTTGCTCCACCTGGAGGACAGATGCAATGCAGCCTTTCAGTTGTTATGATATTGGCATTCATAAGCAGCTGATTCCAATTAGCAGTTTTAGATAAACAGAATAATGGATATGAGTACAAGTGACGCTCTTCCTTTTCTCTATTTACACAGAAAGCCAGACTTGCTCGAATTCGTGCAGCAAAGAGCGGGAGTGCTAATGCCTACATGCAGAGCAAACGAAATGGCTTACTGAGTAACCAGCTGCAGCAGGTAATGTTTTTATATCCTCCACCTCCAGAGTAACAGCTTAATGACAGCCCAGCAAGCAGCTTATTTTATTTATCACCGGGGCAAGTCAACTTGGGTCTTTAGGCAATGTTATCTTTAGAGGTAGATTAAGGAAGGATGAATTGGACAATTACAGTTGTTAAATGATCTTATGAGAGTCGATGACGGGGTATTAAAAGATGAAGGAAATGGCCAGATAGAAATGCTAGATTCAAATGTAACCCGCATTTTTAGAGTTAGATCCTGTAGAAGACCTCATTAAGAAAGCACAGAGCGTTTGCCCCTTCGGAGGTAGGTTGGATTTCTCTCCTTTGGCTTTAGACAGGTAGAACACGGGTGACAAAGCCAGGCTTCCTCATCGGTGAGGGAAAGAGGTAGCTCCAGAGCACCGTTTGCACAGGGGGGTGTTGCAGAGTGAAAAGTGTCCCTGGAAGCGCCTACTTTGCTCTAAGGAGAATTGTGGCCGTTATCTCAAACGCATTGAAATCTAATGTTACCTGAAGCAAATTCCCCCCTTACCCCTGCTGAGGAAGCCAGGACCAGCGGCGGGAGCCCCGGACAGCAGCTGGGGCCGGGAGCCACAGCGACCCACGCTGCTGGAGACGGCCCCGTGGCTGCTCGGAGCTGCAGCCAGCTGAGAAAGACTGAAGGCGCAGTGTTTTTTAATCCCTGCCATTCTCTGGCATTTAGGAAAGTCCCTGAGGGATACAGGAAGGCTTTCATTCCTCTATGCCCTTTCTGTTCAATGCGTGTTAAAAAGCCAAATGCTTTAACCTATAGCCAGAAGAGGAGGAAGGGGCTGTCCGTCCGTCCGGTCTAGCACAAAAGACGAGCAGCCAGAGCCCTCGCTTCCTCTCCTGCTTGAAAGAACTCAAATCTTTGAGCTAAAAAGACACCAGACAGCTTAATTGCCATGCAGATTTCAAAAATCCCAAAGTTGAATTGTAATCTTTCCTATTATTCCACTTCTTCCCCTATTTAGTTTTCTGCTTTCTAGTGAATAATTACAAAAGCGATTAATAAACAGTGGATGCTTTCTACTTAATTCTTCATTCTGTGTCAGTAACATCTGCTATAGGCTTTCCAAACTCAGCAGATTGGGATCACTGACATGAATTTTTTGTGTAAGCAGCAATACCACAAATTCTTTAGTGCTATGAAATGATCCCAGGAGGACAACTATGTTTAATTTCCTTCAAATGAGGCACATTCCCAGGGAAAAAAATATTTTACTGTCACTTAAATTTATGATAATTTTAAGTATGCGTTGATTCAACATTCAAAGCTTACATGTTGATTGCGCTTGTAAATTGTACTATTCCATCTATGCATAAAAGACCAAAGATGGAAACACTTAAAGGGAGGTGCTAGGGAAGGAAAGAAAATATTTTGATTAAAAAACAAACAAGCACAAGAGAACTCCGGTCCAAAACAATTTGAGTTATACCATGTAGATGAAGCATTGCAGTTATGCTACCGTGTACAATCCAGATTAGTTCTGATCAAATATTTGGATAACAGCCCTCTTGTTCACAAATGAGAATAATACAGAGTTCTATGTATTAACAGTCCTCCAGTGAAGAAGAACAGGCCTTTGTTAGCAAATCTGGCTCTTCCTTTGAAACGCAGCACCACCACCTGCTTCACTGCCTGGAAAAAACTACGGTAAGAAAAGCGAACTGTGTTTTCCTGTAAATTCCAACAGCAGCCTATTTTTGAATGTTTTCAGGATTTCTTCTAATTAATAAGCCTTTATATGAAAGCAGTTAACTGGGAAGAAAAGTCATTTTATCTTATTTTAAGGCATTATACCCACTGCACATAAATAACAGAGAGACCCTGGATGAGAGCCTCATCTAGGGTGGCATCAGTGAGATGACATCAGTATAGCCAAGCTGTATGTGTGACCTTCAGTATGGTTTTCATGCACTCCCTAATGTTGTCATTTGCACTTTTCTGCAGTACAGTTCATAAAACACAATTTGTAATCCTTACACATTCAATGCTCAGTGCAGCCAAAGAAAGTTTTTGCCTGAGCAAACGCTGGGCTTTTGTACAGGGAGAACTGCCGAGTGTTTCCTCGGACGTGAACGCGATTCTCACTGAAGTGACCGTAAAAGAGGATCCCCAAGTATCCTATTTTGAAACTTCAAGTGCTTAATCCAGATGCACGCACAAAGCTTCAAAGTCTTCTGGCTTCAGTTTAGACATTGAGATCTCTGTAGAAATCACTGATGTAATTCATAACAGCCCAAATATGCTCATCTGGATTTGAAACTCCCTATAAATCAAAAGGACTACTTATTATGTGCTGTCTATATTTTTCCCTGGTCAATACCTAAATAATTATACAGCCATAAAGGACAGTAAACTACAGCAGAGTTATGATTCAGTAATAACTAAGTGCCATGTTTACTAATAGTATATTTCTGGACAGATAACATCACAGCAATAACCTTAATCATCCCTAAATTTACAGTTTCCCCTTTTATCATTTCCTAAGAAAACTAAGAACATAAATGTTAGTCATATTAAATTTAATCCTTGTAGATTTAGGGATGTCACATAGGGCACATTAAAATTATCTCCTTGTATTTTTATATTTTTGTGGGGGTTATGTTGCCCTTTAGAATTTACCTTATATTGTAGGTAAGTTGGTCAACATCCATTAAACTACCATTTTACAAGTTTACATCTAGTTGTATAAGTTCCAGTTGCATGTAAAAAATTATATGATTTCTCTTTATGTTTTGCATATAGAGAGGAACTTTATGGTATGTTGTCTTATCTTTATAGTCTAGATTTGGATTTTCATTGAAAGACCCAATAATGCTTCTGCTATAATTGATGGAGATCAACATGAAAGTCTTTCTGATCTTTCTCCAAAAAAAAGAGATTAAAAAGTTTTCCCACAACAGACATTGCTAAATTAAAATATGATGTATGTGTATGTATAATTTAATGTTCTCCTTTTGACAGCATTTCTTTGTAAACAGAATGGCCCAGTTACTGCATCACTTAGATAGAGTAGTATGCCATCCCACAGGTTCTTACATCTTCTCCATTCTTACTTTTGGAGTATTCATTTATATATAATGTACTGTAGGACAAAATGTCTTGCTTCCTACTCAGTCTAATGTGGTTTCTTTGCCAAGATTCAGGCTGGGTCCTTTTGGAACATTTTTGAGACATTTTGTACTAGAACCTGATAATAGCGATCTGCCTTAAGAATTGTTCCACAGTTGAACATTACAAACATATTTAAAAACCCTAGTAGTAGCCACAAGTCTTGTCAAATGCTCATAGAAATCATGGGGAAAAAAAATCTATTCATTTGGTTGGAGTTGGATTCGGCTCCCAAAATTTCACATTTCCTCTAATCATAATGATGGAATATGTAAGCCTATTCTTTTTTTCTTTTTTTTAAAAAAAAAAAAGAAGAAATCTATAAGGCAAGTAGTATCTTCTTTCCTAAATTTGAATATGTCCTGGTTTCGGCTGGGATAGAGTTAATTGTCTTCCTAGTAGCTGGTACAGCGCTGTGTTTTCAGTTCAGTATGA
>JAVKLA010000005.1:25928052-25960095 GCA_034782735.1 Sagittarius serpentarius | reverse complement strand
ACCATGGGACGTCATGTCCGGGGAGGTGCTCGGCTGGGGGGTGCTGGGCTGGGGCGTCGGTCGGCGGGTGGTGAGCGATTGCACTGTGCATCACTTGTCTTGTGTATTCCAATCCTTTTATTATTATTGTCATTTTTCCTTGTTATTAGTGTCACTGTTAGTTTCTTCCTTTCCGTTCTATTAAACCGATCTTAACCCACGAGCTTTACTTTATTTTTTTCCGATTCTCTCCCCCATGCCACTAGGGGGGGGCGGGGAGTGAGTGAGCAGCTGCGTGGTGCTGAGTTGCTGGCTGGGGTTAAACCACGACAGAATAGAATCTACTTTCTTTTTTCCCTGTTTGTTGGGTCCTGCTACTGGCACTGATGTTCATACAACACATAAACACAAACATGTATGCAGGGGTTCCAAGCTGTATTCTGCAACTGCCTGGTCAGATCATGCATTCCTAAAATTTTAGTGGGAACTTGAAATTTTGGGCCCTCAGCTTGTGGAATCTGGCAAGTGGCTGGTTCATGGTATAATAGGAAGAGTGAGGTGCCTTCTTAGCCTTGCTTCATCCTTTGAAATATCATTTGGTATAAGCATCAGTCCAGATGATACTACGCAAAGGCATATTTTCTCTTTTCTGGCACTTCAGAGTCAATAGGATAAGATCTCTTCCGCTCTGAAAAATGCAGTGTGGGCAACGTTATGGAATTCTGTGAAAATTACATTAACGAAAATTAATGAAAATAATTGCACTGAAAGTTATATTTTACAGGCTACTTTTAGCTGACTTAAGAACAGTTAAGTAATAAGTATAATCAAATATATTAACTTGAGCCATTATATTGTTTCAAAATGTTTCCAGTCTATATTAGAAGTTCACTCAATAACCCTCTTTAATGGACCCCACAAATTGAATCGAGTTGAACTGAATTGAGGTGGTTGCTCCATAAGAGTTTTAGGAAGCACAAGATTACTTTTCATTGGAAAACTAGCGGAGTTCTTGGCAAACATACTGTAAGCCACTGAACGTAATGTAAAGATGGCGATTAGGTAATTTTTCTCTCTGAATTTTATACCCACTCTGTGATCACATTCAAAATCTCAGTTGTGACTGACATGCCTTATAGAATTCAATTTTCAAGCAAGTTCTTTCCATATCACTTGAAATCAGCATGCTTCAACACCACTCATTTCCACACAAACTTACATCTGAGAGAAGAAGAGAAGAAATAGAAATAAAAATAATATCCCTATAAAGGTATTTCAATTTGTCGCAAATGCTTGGATACAGTTGTTACTCTATTTACTTTGCGCACTTATTTTATATCAGCACTGTACTGTAATTCTCCTGGAAAACATCAGCACCTTTCCAATTAGTGCGTCCTTTTTTAGGGGAAAAAAATAATGTTTCTCACTCTAATACACAAAGACACAGCAGGCTAACAAACTTTAAGTGAACGAGACTGCATAGAGCGTACAACAACCCAAAAATGCTCCCTAAACCATCCTCAGGATACGCAGGCTGATTCCAGTAGTAACTGGAAAGATTTTATTTTATTTTTTTTTTTCTCCAAAAAGGGAGGCTTTCTCAAACTGCGCATGAACGTACTTTAATCTCTGCTTAGTTTGGGCTGCTACTGTAAAATTCCTGACTGTAGAAATTCCCCCCATAAGCAACACCACTGTTTCACACTCCTTCACACACAGAGAGAATGTGGAAATCACAGCTGTGTGCGAAATGCTCCCTAATCACCTACCGAGTCAACGTAAAGCAGCCATTTGCTTGAATTCGGATTCAGCTCTATGACAACCCTGTAAGACTACAGTCTATGCTGGGATTAAGCAAAGATTGCATCAACAAAGACTGCTTCACTTAACTAAATGCTCAGTCTTCTAAACTGCTTTCAATACACCCATCTACAGGAATTAGGAACTTTTTGGATGCTTTTAAATAACTGTCTCATCTCCTCTAATCAAAACTTCTATTTAATAGAATCTTTTTCTTTTACATGGACACATACCTCGAAACACACTGTTTCACATCCTGATTTCTAACCTGTAATTAAACAGGAAGCTTTATAAACTCATCTGGAAAATATTTATGATTTTTATTTGATTATAGCTCAATACAATAAATCTTATTTATTTCCAAATGACATTCAGAGTATTTACATAAGCACCACTTGCGTTTTTATTAATAAACATAATCCCCTATTTTGTGGCACTTCATAGATTATATGGATATTTATAATGCAAACTACATTACAATCGTGCTATTTTACAAAATAATTTGGATTAACTTTTTGTTATTTAGAGCTCTGCACATTTTGTTCCAGCGTCTACATTTGTATTGGTATTCAGCCCAGGCTAATATGGGCTAAACACCATAATCAAGAATAAGCTGTCTAACTTTCCCAGTTTATTCAGTTGTGTCAATTTAAGCCTTTAAACAATCATGATTAATGTGTTCACTTTAATTATCTTTCTGTGTGTGCTTTGTCCCTTTGTTGGATTCCTCTGGGCTAGAATCACGAGTTTGTGGATGAGCAAGTCTACGAAGAGAGCTGCATGGAGGTTTCCACAGTCAATAGACCCCCGAGCCACAGCCCCTCTCTCTCATCTCAACAAGGTGTTACCAGCACTTGCTGCTCACGAAGACATAAAAAGACTTACCGCATCCCAAACACCACCATCACTGGCAGCCGTCCAGGCAGCGTACAAGAGCTCAGCACCATCCAGATCAGATGCGTGGAGAGGACGCCTCTGTCTAACAGGTACTTCACGCGCAGCAGCACACCGAGAGCTGAAGCCCCTTCCTTCGTTAGAGAAGAGATGTAGAGGTGTTGTGGCCTCTGCAGGTAGGCTGTGAGGCTAAAGACAAAAGTTAAATAGTCATCCGAAAACGGACACTAGTACCGAAACATCCTGCACTTACTTTGCTCCAAGCTTAATCCAAGATAACAGAATAGTCTCTCTACAGCCACTTCTGCCCTCTCGTGCCCCCCCCCCGCCCCAAACTACTGCGGGCTATTTGCAGCGAATAGCATCCAGAGACCCCCAAATTAGAGCACCAAATATTATGTGCCATGGGCAAACACATACCAAGAAAAATTTAGCATAGAAAAATGTGCAATTCAGATACACGAGATGAGCAAGTAGGAAGAGAAAGAAAGGTCTGTCCCTGCTGTTTCTACTGGTTTGGTTCAGAAGCACAGGACAAATGAGACTTCCCTGCGTTTCCACAGAGCAGAAATCAAACAGATTCCCAGAGTCCTAAGTGTAACAGACATAGGAAAGACTCTTCTAAATAAAAAATATGAAATGGATAAGACAAATATATTTCCTAGTTTGAGGAGTTATTACGAAAGTGAGGAAAGGGCAGTTTAAGAGTCTGTAATTTTCTGAATATCTCTGTACTCTCGCAAATAAACTTGTTTGGCTTTCAGGTGTATCCAAATACCACCTCTGAAAACACAGCAAAGGTCTCAGGAGACTCAGAAGTGTTTTCTGTTGAACTCAGACATGCCACCATTTAAAAAAGAAGCATTTTCAGCACTAGTTGCTATAGAGATTGTCTTGTTAAGTTACATTTTGAGTAGCTTGCTTTGTATAGTTCCTAGGTTTGGATTTCACTTTCATGAACAATCCAGCAGCTTGTAGCTACTGAAGTTTTTCAGCTGTTGTGCAACGAGACCTCCTGGCCAGCACAAGGCTCCGAATTCTCTTAGTTTTTCAGGAAATGTTCTGCCTGGAACCATCCTTTCTCTGCTAAGAGGACTTTCCTGCACCATACTTCCAGTCACAGAGTATGTAAAAACACAAAGCGTGAGCTTTGTGCTAAAAAAGCAAGCTAAAAACCACAAGCACAGAATGCCAGTCTCACCTCAAAACGGTCTGAGTTGTACAAGTTCCTTATGATGCCGAGGTACCGCAGCAACTCCATGAACACATTAACCTTTATTAGTGCATGTGCCACTCTGACTCTTGAGGATACATGATATACAACATGTTCTTAAATACGCACAGCATGGAGGAATCGCTAGGCGACTGGGACTACACCTTAGTTTTCACTCCCTTGCATAGCGAGTCGTTTCGCTAGGCCAAGTTTGCTCCCCAGTGAGCAGGTCGAATGCTTCCCCTGCTCAGACACACCTGGGTGGCGAGCCCAGAAACTTCTAGAAGTGCTGCGACGGTGGGCAGGGAGGGAGAAAGGGGGCCTGTCCAGGGGCGCAGCCAGGCACCACCGGCTGCCGGGGTGCCGGGCCGCGCTGCTTTGCACCTCCGAGCTCTCTAACGGGGCAGGATGGAGCTGGCCAGCCGAGGGAGCGGAGTCGGGCACACGAGAGGTTTGCAGTAACATGGACTTACTTTCTTCATGGGTTTTTGTTTCTTCCTCCAGCCGTTCCAGCTTAAATGCCAAAGTGGAAGAGTGCGTTAAACTAAACTGTGAGCAGCCTTACGTCACTACAGCAATAATTAGCATCCCGACACCTCCGGTCACCACACCCGAAGGAGATGATAGGCCAGAGTCTCCCGAGTATTCGGGGGGAAACATTGTCAGAGTATCTGCTTTATAAAATAAGGAATTATTTATAAATTAGCATAAAGACCACTTGTAAGCTGAGCTCGAGCAGTGAGAAACAAGTCGCGAGGAGTGAGAGAGCTGACGAAGACATCGCCCCTTGACGTGCGCGCCAGCGGCCGCAGAGCGAGAGGTCCAGGAGGAACAGAACACTTTGTGGGTTTCGGTGTCATAGCGTGTGAACCAAAAGGAGTTTCTTACCCCTTGTCCGAACTGACGTGCAGTGGAATCTTCTGTGACCATCCTGACTTACTATATGAGCACAATGAAATGTCCCCATTGATGCTTCTTCTTATCATGAGAGCTCTTTTTAGAAAAGAAAAAAAAAAAAAAGCATAACAAAAAATAGAAACAAACCTGTGTTCCTGCTGAATGCAAAACAACGAGAAACATTTTGATAACGTGTCTTTTTTTTCCTGTTAATAAACCACAAACTTGTTGAGAAACTATCAAGAAATGAAAGAAAAAAATGCTCATATGAAATATGTTTGTACTGACTGAAAGAACTACAACCATAATGCATGCTGAAATTATTTGGAGCTGTGATCTCAGTTTACTTTTGTTGTTTTCCAGATTAGGCATGATAAAATATTACTGTAGAAAGGGGCATTTCCGTGCACTTACAACAAGCTGATTGTTAATGTTCCATGGTAGTTGTACTAATAACTTCCCTTTGAAAAATACAGTATTTCTTACTCAAACACTCATTAGTGAACGAAAGGTGTTCAGTTAGTTCAGTATTTACTATTGTTTTATCTTGCTTCCTAGGTACTGTTACAACTGCAATAAGTCACCGTACACCTGTTGTATCAGGAATCAGGATTTCTTTTTTTTTTTAATGTATTTTACACAACTTCATCTAGACTATAAACTTCTAATGGCAAACATTCAAATAATCTTACAGCCAAACTGTGCACCGTGAATGCGCTATTCACACATTGTTCTTTTTGTCCACTGTCCTCTATTTCTATGACAGTTTGTTGTGCACTCCAACGTTACCGTACTATTTGGGATTTCAAGGCTACTGATGAATCAACACAGTCCTTTCTTCCGTAGACATCTTGTCTACTGCTCTATTTTCAGAACAAACCTCTCACCTGAGCATACTCTTGCAGGATCAATCCTATCTGATTTAAAATTACAACAGAGGTGTTTTGGGGATCAGCTAACACTTATCTCCATGTGTTAGGAATGTCCTTCCTTGTTGACATTCTGCAGCATCCGAGTATTGGCTACGCTGGAAGACACCGAAAGATACTCGGTAAAAAAGATGGCTAAATTCTTTTTGTAATTATCTGTAAACTTGCATCCTAGAATATGTTTGAGAATTTATATTCTGTGAAGATATTTAATTACCTAAGAACATGGATAGAATAATGGATTGGGTCCCAAAGCTATAAAAGTATAATTCATTTCAATTGGACTTTACCCACATGGGCAGGCCTAAAAGCTAATATGAAGGCTCTACTACTTAAGGCTTTTTTGCTTCATTTTTAAAAGACATTGACGTTACCAGAAACCTTTCTGATAAAAAAGTGTCATTTCTTCTTCATGACAGTGCATTAGGAGATGTATCATAATGCTTCTTATATACACGACATACCATACATCATATATGTCAAATATACAGAATATGTGCATATCAATACATACATATATACACCAAAACCACTGGATCAAAAATAATTGCATGTCTGCAAAATAAAATATGCATATAAATCAAAAGGCTCAGTGCATTAGATGCCATTACAATAAATGATTAACACCATCATTTAATAGTTTGAGTAGTGTATGTTTCAGTACAGTATTTGCTAGCATTCAGCTGACCTGAAAATTTACATTAAGAGAAAACACCCACTAAAACCCGAAACTTGCTGATGATACACTTTTTACTGCACACAAATACTGGTCTTTCTACCTGTCAATAGAGATTGAAAAGTAGATGATGGACTCTCATGCTACAGTATCTACATCAAAATACAATGTCACATATTAGAATTAAACTGCAATTAAAAGAAGTATATAAGGACACGCATTACTCTCTTTTCTTACGGTTTACTTGCTCGGAAGCTTGGTTAATTTGCAGTTAACTTCCCACTTTTTTCTGCAAATCAGAATAACTTGCTCCTCGTAAAGTGAGCTTCTCCATTTCTTTCAAACGTTAAGAGCGAGCAGAACGGCAGGCTGTCCTCTGGCCCCGGGGAGAGCTCCTTCGGAGGAACGCTGCAACCTGAAGTCGCTCTCCTCTCTTCTACCCTGTTGGAAAATGGCAGCAGTTCTGCTGAAGCTGGCGGGTTACCTAAGTTTTACGGGGGTTTAAAAGAGAGGCAGAACAGACCCAGAGTTTTCACTTGCATTCTACGCCTACCCATGGTTACTCACACAAAAAACGGCTCGGTCCCCACCTTTTGCCTAACAGTTATTGATATAAAAACTGCCTCGATATTAGCAATCTGCAGCAACAACTCCTTTATGCCACATGGTACTTCTTGACTAGTTATATCAAGTAAATAACGCAAAAAGGCAGTTAGTAAACACACTTTGGAACAGACTACATACGAACCGGGAAACCTGCCGACTCCGTCAGGTCATGTGTCTTAAAATCTCTTTATTCTCCTTTTCATATGGACTAAAAAGAAGGCACTACAGCAATACATTTGCATAACAGTTATACCCCTGAAGCAACTTGTAGTTTCATTTTTAAAATACAGCTTAAGGAATAATTTAGTATGATTTTGCAGAAGTCCAGTCCTGTCTCCTATTTCCTATGTCACATGCAGAGTCATTAATTTATTCTGAATTTGGGAAATACACATTCTTTTGGTGTTTTAGGTGATTTAAATGCTGTTTTGGTAGTGAATGACTGTTGATGACTGTGTAAAATGCATCTGTACTGTACATGAAATGTAATTATTTCTATGTATCATACAAAGAAACCGAGGTTGTTGTTTTGACAATTTTGTTTGACAGTCATATATCGTATTTCAGAAGGCAGCATAATACATGCATTATGCTGAGTAAATAAGACATTTGAGGAATATTTAAATAAAACATCTGCATGCTTGAATGGGTAAACCTGGTTTTGCAATAACTTATTCATAGAACTTTTTTTTTTTTACTAACAAGGCTGAAGGAACACTAAATTTGAGGGCAATCAATGTCCCCAACACTAATTCCAGGCAAGTCGCGGGTGCACCTAAACCATACCAGAGCCACCACGAGCACGACGGCGCGAGCTCTGTAAGACAGAGCTGCCCTTCTCCGGTGTGAGTGGCCACCATCCTTCCCTTCCCAGCCTGCAGCAGCAGAGAAAGTTGGGGCATTAAATTATTTCCAGCAATATAAATTCCACCCCTCTGTCTGTACTTTTAAAAAAAGCATTCGCTGTGTTTTCAGTATGTCAGACACCGACTGCTCTGCTGAGCCTCCCAGGCACCTCCTCAAACCTGCCATCAAATTCCCTTGATAAAGTATTAGCGCACAGAGAGATCAAACTCCTTTTGTAGCCTAACAGCAGGTAACAGCGCGCTGCGTATCGCTTGCAAAGGGCGACTGGCAGTGCAGATGACGCTCATCCATCAGCTGCGTGTACCGCGGCGCTGGGACGAGCGATGGCTGCCTCTGCCAGGAGCTCACGGCTCGGGGCGGGGGGAGAGGTACAAGTAATACCTGCCTCTGAACAACCCGAGAGCATTTCTAAGGAGAACGACCGTCCTCCCATAAAATGGCTCCCGGAGACAAACAGAAAGCGTACGCTTCACATTTTGAGGTTTTGGATATACTCACTGTGGAAACACGCCCGTAGCCGAGGGAAGGCTTTTGCAGCGGAGGGCACGATGCCACCTCAGCTGCTCCAGGGAGAAGGGCGGCTTTCAGGGAGGAAACTGGTCCGGAGGAAGACAAATTAGTGAAATCACAGGATCATAAAGCTTTGGGCAGGGAGGGTGCTTAGGAGGTCATATGCTCTCTTTCCTGCATCTGGGGCCCACCAGGACTTTATTTTCCCATTGACCATGGAAACATCTGAAGATTTTTAGGTGTTCTGGAACAGCAATCACCTGATGGGGTATGTAAATGTGGAGCTAAAAGAGCAGTCAGGAGTGACCATATTTAGATTAACAGAGTCTGTAAGATATACGCAATTACCTGGACAGCTTAGTTTATTACCTGCCTGCGTTATCTATTTATCTACTTTTAAGGTACCCATTTTCATAGTATCTATACATAAGAAATAGCTGAAGGTGGGGGAGTGCTGAGTAAAAAGCAAGCAGATGCATAAAAATTCTGAAGTATTTGGGACATCCCCATTTTTTTTTTTAAGAAATATAGTCAAGCATACACAAGTTCTAAAGTTTTAGATACAATCTCACTTCAATAATAGCAATTCATATGAACTAAACATAATGCTTTTGCGGTAAAAACTTCAAAAACTCTTTGAAAATCACCGTCTCCATCATATTTAACTGTATAGTCGCTGTGACCAACAGCCTCTCTTTTTGCTATTTATTCTTTATATATTCCCTTATATTTATGGGTTGCTTTTACAAAATGAACTATTGTAAGGAACAGAAAACACAGTTACGGTTCCTTCAGAAAGCCTTGTCACAGGACCTGCTGGCAGATGAGGCAATACCTTGTCCAAAGCCCAGGAATATGAATTTTCCCTCCTAAAAGCATCCCTATAGTCCCGAGTCATGACTGGGTGGTGCAAACCTTACTCAGCCCCACGGCCACAGGCACAGTCCCACGGACTCCGTGTGATTCACCGGGCTGAGCAGAAACACCTGACGCGGGCAGGGGTGACCCCCCTTTGTCACTCTCCTCAGCATTAAGTGATCTGTGAAAAACATTAAGGAGAAGCTCCGTAGTTGCTTGTTGCATCAAGAAAGATTTGGTTCATTACAGTTTGTGCTGCAGAGAAGAACACACCACCCTTCTCCCCCAGGTACTCCTGCAAAACTGAGGGGAAAAGGAAATAAAAGGATAAAGTGGTTTTCACTGCTGCAATATCTCTAAATGTTCCCCCCCTCTTGCCAAGCAGCCTCTCTCCTACATATATCCTAATGCTCTACAGGAGAACAGGCTCACAGCAGCCTAGTCAATCAATTTTAAGGCTCTTTGAACAAGCCCTAGAAAAACAGAGACCCCTCATAGCCTAAGCACAGAGAAAGAAGAAAGTTTGAAAGCGTTTCAATTTACAGCCGAGACCTATTTCAGCAACTGTGGTTAGATACTCAAACTAGAAGGATTCTTTCCCAGAATACTTATCAGTAGCCCTTACTAGGGAAGGGAGTACTTCCATCATTCCTGGCATCCAGGCCCTTCCCCTAATGAAACCAGCCCCATACTGCACACAGACTGGCTCAGGAATTGGGTAGCCAAGCCCAAGTGACGTTACCCTGACCGCGGACGTTCACTGTCATGGGGGTCCACAAACACTGGCCTGGGAGGCTGGTCCCATGTCAAAGAAGCCCCACCCAAAACAATCCCTCTGCTCTTAAAATAACCTGACTACACCTAATGGCAGTGCTTCCTCACCACCTGGGAAGCCTAAAACCAAATGACCTGGGCTGTCAGCATCTCTCATTCTAGCTGTGGACTTCTCCAATGAACCTCCCCAGCCCAGCTTGTCGTGCTTGTTCCTTCATGAGCTCTAACCCAGACATGAGAAGCACATGGGCAACGCGCACTGGTAGCCCGCAGAGCCCTCCTCCCATGGGAGGACTCGGGATAACTGAAGCATGGCTGAGGGAGCTTCCACTTGGAGACACTCCTTGGGTAAAACTGAGCATCAGGATTTCCTGGACAGAGGGCAGGACTTGTTCCTGCCCTTTTTTACATTACTTATGGTGAAATTCCCTACATTCAGCTGTAATCCACATCTGAGCGTAGCTGTGTACATGTAATCCATGCAATCCATGCTCAAAAGATTCCACAATTTGTGGTTTCTTTGGCTGTGGTTTTTTTGTTTGTTTAAACAAAGCAAGGGGGAAAAAACCAACAACAGCTCAATCCACTACGTAGCATCGCAGGTCTCTGCAGCGCTCTGAAGTCTAGAGCTGGTCTGCACCCAGGCTTTCTCAGACACCTGCTCTTTTTCTGCACAGGAACCTCGCCCTCAGCTACCGCAACGCCGCCCGGGCTGAGCAGTGGGAAGGATGGGAGTCTGCAGTAACGCTGGGCAACAAGGTTTCCCGAACAGTGCCTGAAAAAGTATTTCTGACACAGAGACGTAAAGCAAAATTTGGGGAAGGTCTATCCTTTAGCGTTTTTCTTACCTCCCAAAATAAGTATTAGCATCCGTAGGAGAGGTACAAAAGCAGAAAGGTAATCTTGCTTGCAATACTACCTGTGAAATAATTACACCCACATGTAGACTGCTAAAAACAAACAGCCCACAAAAGTGAAAAGCTTAATTTCATGAGCCCTTAAGAAGCTTTCTCAGAAGCAATAACAAAAGAAAATTAAATTTACAATGCAGTTTCTCCACGACAGAGTAAGTGGAATACATAAAGACACGTCAAATTAACTCACGCAAGCAGGAGGACCCTCCCAAGTCACACTCAAAGCATTCACACTCTAGGAATTCAAAATAAGAAAGCCATTACGGAATTTAAGACAGAAGTAATTTTATTGTCTACCAAATCACACCTTGCTTTTTTTTTTTTTACAAATTCCAAAACAAATGAAAGAATTTTTAAAATGTAATATTATGTAAAAAACCATTTGCCACAAACTACTGTACTCAGTGGAACAAATATATATTTCAGGAGCGTGGCCAACTGTAAAAATAATCCTATGAAATAAACATTGTTCATAAAAATACAGTAAAATGCACTTTCCCCACCTCAATAAATACATTTTAACGCTGTTTCTAGGTGGCATTTTAAGCCACTAGAGAGCTCTTAATGAAGAAGCCGCCCAAGTATAATTTCTCCTTATGTACTTTTACAATTATTGCAATAGCATCCAGAACTGTAAGCATTTTTCTTGCAGTCTTTTGTTTCTACCTTCAGGGGAATCACAGACAGGAGAAAAGATTTATCTATAAAAATGTGCCACTCCCGTATTGATTCCCATTTTGGAAATAATGTTTAAGGTTTTCTTTCTTTTCACTAAGAAATAATCCATAGAACAAACTGTTCCCAAGAAGAATTCTCCAGAATTACTCAGAAAATTGAAGTCTATTGTCCAGAGTTGTAGTTTTGTTTTCAATCCCTGTTTAATATATTTAAAATTAAAAATTAAACAGTTATGTTAGATAAAAATAGAAGTTTTAGAACATCTTTAACAACAACAGCTAAGATAAAGGTTTTGTTAGAAAAAAGAAAATCTCGTCCTTTTTACAACTCTTGCAAATTTTTAAATCCAAGTATTGACTTGAATTGTAGTTCTGCTTTCCATGCACACACAAAACCACGCAATTATATATACATAGATCCCTGATTAAGACATTTTCCAAATGGCTTATTAAAAATGTAAAAGTCAATTTCAACTCAGTCCCATTTTGTTTGTCCAAAGCACAGTCGTTTCTTCCGAAGGCGAGTATTTCTCTTCCCTTCCCGTGATGCTTCCTTAGAGGTTCTGTCTGTCTGCCTGTAAATGAATCAGTATTTTACACATGACCCAGCTTGTGACAGTAAGTTAAATACTACTGTGCCCAGTGAATGAGTGCCTTTTACAAAACAAACAAAATCAACTCTGTTTCATGGCTGAGGCCGTGGCTAAGAGGCTGACAGGCTTATCCTTCTTTCTATGCTGGCCGCCTCCACTTCCATTAGCTGTTTTCTGAAGCATACAAAGACTGGTGTATCTGGCATACTTGATGGTACAGAATAAAAACAACAACAAAACCCTATTAAAACCCTTTGTTACTTCTCAGATTCATTGCATCACCTATAGCTCTTCCATTTCAAAGTGTGTATTGAAGCTGTTTGCCATGGATGTATGTTCAAAGATCCTTGTCAGGCTTGGTTTCAGTAGCTCCATGGAATGACATGACAGCTGCTGCGAGGTATCGCTCTTCAGGGCCATGATCTGATCCGCCCCAGGATCCCTTCTGTCGTAGTAGAGAGCCCACAGCAAAGTAATAGTGAGGATCATAGCCAGGATCTGCGTTACTCCAATAGAGATTCCTAGAAATCGCAGCACTTGCAATTGCTTCGTTCCCCTCAAAAAAGTGTACATTTTTTTACCGCATCCCTATGAAACAAAAATAGATTTTAAAAAGTTATTACTATTTGGCTTGCAGTTCCCAAGGGTTAGCTCATCCTACCCAGTGCTGGCTTTTCTGGCTCCCCGAAGTTTCTTTCTCAACTCCTTCAAACAATACTTTGAAAATTATTTTGCCTACTTTTTAATCGCTTTGATAATGCTATCTTTAAGTTTTCTCGTACACTGAGAGTTCACTGCATATAACAAGCTCCAAGAGATCTGTGCTACTCTTCAATGCAGAAATCGCTCGAAGTTGACCTGAGTTCCTATCAACTATCACCGATTTTTAAAGAAGCTCAACTGGTTTTGCAAAGGTTTAAAAGCCATTAAATCCTCTTAATCATCTTGTCTGTCTCCTTAAATTGCAGATCTTCAAGACTGTCAGTTACTTTAAACTCTTTAGACTTTTTCTACAAATAATACCACAATCTCAAGTTAAAACACTACTCTAGGAAAGATCTACAGACCTGCATAACCTCATCAGTGTTTCTTCCCACCTTTTCTCTTTTAGTGTTCTACCTGGACTCATTATATACCAGCTTAGTAGTTCTGCAGAAAGTCCCTAGGGAGTAGAAAAATCACTACATTCCAGATACCGTCTGAGTAAGGAGCATCGAACAGAATAACCTTTAACAGAGGGCTTCCGACAGCTTTCCAGAACGCAGTGGGTACAAACAGACTTTCTTTAGTACTTAGCAGTAATAATACCACATACATGTTGCATTACTCCTGCTTTTTAATCCTGAACTAGAAGCATCTCTTCATTGCAAAAAGCATATCCACTTATGCTAGTTACGCTCTGCCTACCTGCCCCATCCACAGACTACATTTTAAAATTAACCAGCTTCATTTCTGATCTGAATGTAGAAACTTCCCTGTCAATTATTGTGATGGTATTATACCAAGAGCCAGTTTTGCCTCACATCTTGTGCTGGGCTGTTGCTACTTAAAAGCACAGTAACGGCCCAAACTGCTGTGAGAGTAGCTGTAACAACCTGCCCTACATCAGCCTCTGTGCAGACCCAGGCAGGCAGCTAGACCCTGCTCCAAAAAGCTGACCATCCACACGCTGTATTAGGAAGATGGTCACATACACCACCTCTGCAATTATTTACAGAATAATAATAATTATTATTATTTACACAGAGAAAGTCTGATGAAAACTATGTTAAAACATCACAAGTTGACGTTTCCCAGAAATGGAAATTTAGCTTTTTCCAAACCATTACTGCATGCTCCACAGTTCACTTCGTGGCCAACTAATTACTGTACAAGGCTTCAGGAAAGCTCCCAGCCCTAGTTGAGGCAGCAAGGATCCACAAAGAGACATCGGCTCTGGGAACTACTGGATAACAGTGCAAACACAAGCTATGATGCTTGTTGCTCAGAAAAGGTGATGCCCAGTCATAGAAAGGATAAAACCTTGAAGAGAGGGCTCTTAGCTACTCTGGCTGATGCTTATTCTCTATTCTGAACTTTGCAGGGATTCACAGCACAAAAATCACAGGAACAGAGCTACCAAGGGCGAATTCACAGTAACAAACGGGATGGGATAACACCACAAGTACCAATAGGCATCGGTCCCAGAAGACAACATCAGGAACCCATCAAAATGGGCACTGTCTTCAAAATGTCATTTTTGCATTTATATCCTTACTACGTATTCCTTATAGCTTTTCTGTGAAAAAAAGAAAGCAATTGATCAAAGTGACAGAATCTGAAGACAGGACATGATAAATAACACTTTTCAATCACAGTGAAATTCCCCAAAGCCAACAATTTAAAATGCTACAGTCCTGAATGTATTTGATGAAAGGTCTGATTCTTGCCTCACACACAGAATTCACACTGCAGTCAACAGATTTCCATTTAGGATCTAAACAAAATTAATGTGCTATATGATAATTGTACCAGTTAAAGGATCTCAATGTCTTTTCTCCATTCATCATTTCAGCGTGTCATTTTCTAAACATTAACATAGTTTAGATACAGAACAAGGAGTAAATGTGGATTCTTTGAAATTTGAAAAGAAAACACTGTAGCAAAAGCAATGTAATTGAACTTGGTGAGAAACAAAAATTGTCACATTGGTGTCTTTTTTCTTCAACTAGAAGACAGTGTTGTAATTACACTGCTTTCCAAATTTGTTTTTAATTACAGAGAAACTGGCTGCATTTTAATACTTTTGATAACTTTAAGGGATGAAGGTACATGCTGGTCACAATTTAAAAATGCTCAACCACAGCAATATTCAAATTCAGTTCATTCGTTGCCTAGAGGAAACATCCATTAGCAGAGAGCAGTAACATTAATGCCTACATCTCCTGCAGTACAGACACATAACTGAGACAAATTATGCCCAATCTAGATAGACTGCCTCCCTCCATTTAATGATGTTCTTACAGTTCTGCTCTAATACACGTTCAAAATCAGTTTCAAAATTGAGAAATATCCAGCCATGTTATCCTCACATTCATGCATTTTATTTCTGCTTATGCAACACATTCATAGTTGGTAGCATGCAATTAAAGAGTACATAAATATACTTTCCTCGGCAAAAGTAAGTTTGTCACTAAACAGGGAGCTCTTGTTGACAACTCAAAAATAGTATAAAACTTTGCAGCGATCATTCAGAATAATTAGCTGCAAACTCCTACAGAGCTACAGATTAAAGGCCTGATCCATATTTATTACAAAAGCCATTTTATATTTTCAGTCTTAAAACAGAAACAAAGCATATATTTCTGATTTACTGCAACATGATAGAATGAGTACCAGATCTTAAATAAGGCACTTCTCAGAGTAGAAAAGATAAACCATCAGCACATTCAACAGATCTGTTGTATACTCAAATTCTGAGTATACCCGAAGTTATGCTAGAAAACAAAAGAAAAAATACTGAATACGGCAATTTAGATTTTTCTGAAGATATCAGCTCCTACTAATCATTTTATCTAGGCTTCAGTTCCCAATCACAAGATGGGCAGAGCTTCTTCTGTCCTCAGACCACAACAAACATCTGAGGCCACATCATCCTCTGACACATGTCCCTCACAACCATGCTCTTTCTAAGGTTAGTCTGTTCCATGGACTGCACCAAAGGTGAAGCCCGTCAGAATAAAAGCAGTCCAAAAAGACTAACACATCTGAAAAACAGCTTTCAAAATCCAGCAGGGGAAACATGATTCCTGCCAAAAATACTCTCAAGCAGAACTGTAAGCAAGCCACCTTTATTTCTACAAAAATCATACTGTGAAGGATTCCAGCTTCAACTACAGAAAGCTCTGACATCCCAGCAGAAAACTACAGCACATCTACAACAAAACAATTTTATCAATCCCACCCAAACCAAACTTCAGTTTTCTGAAGTACTACAAAGAATTTTTCTGAAATACCGGAATGGACTTGGGAAGCATTTATGTAAGCCAATTTTCGGCTAGCGAGGCTAATCTCATCAGGCTCCCTCTCAAACCACCAGACTACGCAAGTTTGTTCTGAATCACTTTCTAAAAAAGCTTTTCTCCTTCAACTCTCCAAAGCAGAACTCAGACAGATTAGCCTTGCAAGTGTGTTTGTTTTGCGTGATATTGATAAACATATTAGGAAGTATACTGTATGAGCCTGTGAGACAACCCGTAGGCAAGCACCATGGAAAAAAAGTGTTTTGCCAATCAAATATTTTACATATCTCAAACAGCAACAGAGTATTTTTGTGGCTGGTAAAACAGAACACAGACTATTCCTTTTTGGAATGGATTATGCAGTAGAGAACCAAAAATAAATTTTTGCTAACAGCTGAATCTATCCAAAATGCTCTGTGCCCTTCAGGTTTCTTTCAGGAAAAAAGCCAGGCAGCCTTTCTTTTCATCAAGTGGGTCTTAACACAGCCCTTATGTTCTACACCATCATCCTCTTTGGCTATTAATTTTCTCCAAGTAGAACCAAAAGAACTTGAACATACAAAGTGCACAGAGAACCACTTTCCTGGAACATGGCTGTGGGAATGCAATGTTAGCAGAAGAGATGACATGAGAAAACCTTGCAGTTTTGACAAGACATTCCAGTGACTAGTACTCCTTTTCAGAAATTTTTTGACTTCCTGAGCTCAAAAATTAATTTTTCATTCAGTGACACTGCTTACATACTCTTGCCTTTTCACATAAGCAGAAAGGATGCTCAGGGCAAATGAACATTCTGCAGCTTCTATGCATTTGCACTCCTTGAGGGCTCTCTATGGCAGAGTGGGTCTGTATGGTATCAATACTGGCAACAGTATTACAAAAAGCAACCATTATTGTAGAGGGAGCCACAGTCCTTCCTCCTTCAGGAACGTGTGAGAGACTGGCAAGCCCCAGAAGAAGCCTGAAAGGCTTACCCATTCAGACACCGACACTTAAGTGTAACCAGTGCTGCAAGCCTTGCCATAAGGCAGGAAAGGCTCTGCAAGTAGCTGGTGGAAAGAAAACAGCCTCTGCCACTGTCTTTAAGGTTCCCTAGCACAGACCAGCCTTCTGAGGCACCTGCCTTTTGGCAGCCCTATCTTCTCTCTTCCTAGTGGAAGCACACAAGGCCTATGTCTGAAAGCCCAGAATAGATCATATCATTTCTGCTCATAGCATCAATGCCATACAAATCTAGCAAATCACTCCATGTCAGCGATGCCGTTTCCCAAAAATTTGACTGTTTCCTGGCAATAGCTAATATTCATCTTGGCTTGTTTATACAGTGAATCTCCCCTGCTTCAGAGGTATCTCTCCATAACTCTGGAACAAGAGCCACATAATCGATTCTTGCAAGTCTTGAACGGCGGTAAGAGACTGGGACAAGATAAAACGGTTCTTGGGGTGCTCTTCCCTAATGCAGAGTTGCACTGTCCACTGGAGAAATGTTCATGTTGCAGCACGGTTCTCAGACCTGTCCTCCTTCCCATGTACCCTGTATTACTCTTAAAGCAAGCAAATGAAGAATGCACTTCTTCCCAGATCCTCGTAACTACTTGACTGAGACCTGCTTTTTGTTGCTACTGGATTAACTGGACTGTTGGTCATTCTGCTATTACTGCATGCACAAGTAAGGGTCTTCAGAGGTCTGTTAGCGTAAAAAAACAGTAGGTAGCAAAGCAGTCTCCAGACAAAGGCGACTTTAGACAACATTTCTGTGAGAACAGTTAAAAGAGTTTTAGTAGAGAACATATTTACTTGTTTTTGTAATTTTCACCATAAGAACAGTAATGACTTGCTACCATGATCACCTCCCTTACCCACTTCGAGTTCAACTAAGTCCTCTCCTAGTTTTAAGGCCTTTTTTTTAAAAATTCTTCTAAAATAATAATCCTACTGTAATGTAGAAGAGTTAGAGCAAAAGAGCATTTTCACACAAAGTTTCTATGCAGGCTCACAGTGGAGCAACTGAGTTACTTGCCTCCTTGCATGAGCCCTGTTAACAAGAGAGCTCTCATCTTCCAAAGGACTTCTCAAAAGCATTCTTCACTGTACAGACCACTAGAGTCCTCATTACCATAGGGTAACTAGAATATCTCTTAGTTTGGTAAGCTGGAGACTGGACATTACACCAAAATGAAATTTGCTCCCATCAAAAAATAAAAAATTAAACTCCAACCTAACCAAAATAAAACACATACCTCAATCTTTAAGCACATCTCAGATGTTAACTGCATTGCTACTCACTGATCTCACTTCCAGTTAAGTGTGGATGGGTGGGTTATTTCTTTCTTCTTTCCTTCCTTCCCCCACCTCAGCATTAATAAATAATAAACATAAATAAGCACAATAAATGCTTTCCATAAACACAATTACTCTACAAAGCTTTCTGCTGCACTGCAAGTGCTGAGTTTGCAAAAGGACTGGATTAGGAAGAATTCACAAAGCCTTCTGAAATACCCACATTTTTCTTCTTACCTCCTGATAAAGGTCACTGAGATCCTCATGATGTGCCTGCTTAGAGCATCCTGGGAACTCTCTGACACAACAGGAGTCAGGCGGCCAGTCCATCTCTGTCATTTCCAGCCAGTCTGTGAAGTACACCACCCCACAACATTTAAACTGCAAAGGAAGGATTAGCCAAGATCAGCAATAATGATGCTACTTTTTCGTAAAAGTAGGTCATCAAAAAAGCTAAATAAATTCCTATTAACAACTTTCAAAATATTTACATAGGACTAAAAACATCTACAAGAGCTTCCACGTATCTTCGTTTGCTGTACTTTGACATAAAAGCAACACGAAAAAATGTAATATAGTGACCGATGAACACTTCAGAAACAGCCAATGATACTACTCTGTTGTTTAAACCCCAACTGCTCCCTCAAAGGATGCTTCACAGAAACTGTCCTCCCTGTAATTCTGCTATCCTTACTACAGGGAATTAACACATGATAATTCTGTGTCAAAAGGGTGACTAAGTATACCTGTGGCTGAAGGAAGCAGTAGGAAAAGATGATTAAGGTCTTACTAGTACGGACTATTCCTGCAAGGCTACAACTATGGACACATCTTTTGAAAACCAGATGAGAAAAAGCATAGATTTATCTGAACACAGAAAAAAGAAAAAAAGATTTTTAAAGTGAGCAAAAATGTATAGAAAGGAAAAAGGAAAATGGAAGGAAGGGGTATTACACTAAAATAAACACTGCAACAGAATCAACCATAAAAGTAGGAAGTCTGGCTGCAAAGCAGATGAGCCATAATTGGCTATAAAAACCACCAGGACTAACAACCTGCCTTCTCCTCTGCAAAGCACACCGAGAGATTTAAAGCCAAACGACCAGCCTACCACATTCCTAGCTGCTTCCACATAAAAAAGGGCTGAAGCAGCTACATTAGATTTTCTTCGGCATTGGATGGGGAGTTGATATGACTGAAAAGAAGCCTTGCTGCAGGAACAAGATGCTGCTTTTTTCTGTCTGGATGTTCTCTAGTACCAGCCAGAGTGTTTGTAAGTAATCACCTGGTTCCTTTAACCCATGGGCTTAGGAACATTTGCCCCCCCTTACCCCCTTCAGAGCCAGAGTCCTGTATACCACACCACTCCTCGGTCAGAGCCAAGCAGATCAGTGCCCAGACACCACGCTGGCACACACTGTGCCTTGACTTCAGCAGTCCTCTCACAAATCTCACTTCTCCCTTTCCCACCACAGCTTTAGCGTCTCTGTCAGTTTGTTAGTCAGTCAAAATCCTCCCGACATGGGACTTTCTAAAGGAAGCTCAAGCTTTGGCTCCTCATTGTAATTGCAAAGACCACCTCATTAAACATCCTTTTCTTACTCTCAAATCTTTTCTCCTCCCCCCCCTCAGTTCTTCCTTCCTGACTTCACTTGACCCTTCCCATCTTCCTTAGCGTAGTCACAACTCTGATATTAGACCAGCAAGGGGGTTAGGGGGAAAACACATTTCCCGTCTCTGTCAGATGTTAAAAGATATAGAAGAGCAAGCACAAAGCTGATCAGGCTGAATCTTTGGGAACAAAATTGTAATTACAAATCTTTTCTTTAGGAAAAGAACTGTAATGCTGACTGAAGAAGGGCCCCAAGCATGGTGCTCACTCAGGCATAAAGCACATACCAGGCTCACACATCCACCGTCTGAGTTATCAGCAGAGAGAATAAAAATGAGAGCCCACCAATTAAGCAGGAGCTGTAAAAGAGCCTTCTCAGTTCACTTCAAACTCTCCCCAAATCATTCCTCTGGTCAGAGATGGAATATAGGAAACCTACTTTCTAAAAGGAACTTTTTCTCCCCTGGAAGAGTTAAGGCATAGTTGAAGTTTTATTACCAATACTCATATTAAAACCAGCCATTATGATGACACTACAACAACCAGGAGGGTAAGAGGCAGCTTTTAATTTAATCAACCTATAGATTTAAACCAAGATACAGTATCAGCTCTATTAAAGGAAATCGAGACCATTTGATTCTATTATCTCAGATACAGAGCAGACACAAACACTCTGCCTGCGTATGAAGAAATCACTCAGTTTCACAGCACACTTGCATAGCCAATGCAGGGGACTGGGGAGGGTGGGGAGGTGTTTAACCTCATGCAGTCCTCACTCTTTCTTTCAGGTTTTAGTATAAATACAGACTAACCAAGTGCTGCCAGGAAATGTTTAAATAAACAGGAAATCTGTGCAACAATGATAGATTTCAACATTTCAACAAGGGCAGCACAATGACAGGCATTTAAAGAGTTCTCTTCCTGCACATGAGTTATATTTGGAGTTAATGGGTTTTACCTTGGGCAATTTCATGTTTTTGTAACATAATACTTCTTTCTTTAAAAACAGTTCTGAATTTTAGTAGGCTAGAGGGCAAAGCTGTGAATGCACAAGGAAGCTTTTTGGTTTGTTTCCCGCTGCCCTCCCCCCCCCCCCCCGTCAAAGGAAATAAAACCCCTGATCACTTTCTCAAACCTCAGCCAAAGAGACAGTGTTGGCATCTTTTTGGAAACTTTTTCCTACTCACTTCCAGCTAAACACGTATCTTAACCATGACAGCTCCATGAAAGGAAACTAATAGAGCCTACAGGAAGGTGAGCACAGTTTAATATTAAAGCAGCATATAGAAATGTCCATTTTACTTTACCTGCAGATTTTTTATTTTATATACATCATATTCTTATATGTTATAATAATCCTAAAAGGTGTTGATGTCCTAACCTTACTGGCAAAGGAGAAGACTGTTAGCAATTTCACTGAATTTAGTAGTATCTTTTTTTTTGGTGTTTTAGCATCTTTAGGTCCTACAAAAGCTTGAGAGTCGGATATCAAGTGATGTTAAATGATACCACCACTACAGAGGGTTTCACATTAAAAAGATCTTGCATTTATTTACCCATTCACTTAAATCCCAAAACTTTTCCTTTAGCAAATAACATTTACTAAGCATGTGTTACTTCAGCTCATGAATTAACTGTCATCTTACCTCCCGCTGGAAGAAATTCCAAGCATGGGTCAGCCACTGGTACCTAGGTAGGCCATAATTGGTCATCCTGGCTTTCAGCGTGATCATATCGGACCACTGCACTGGAACCTGGAGCAAGGAAAGAGAAGTGATTCACACAAGAGGTAAGTTGGCTTGAGGCTCCAAACCCAGAACTTCCATCCTTTCTGAGATCTTTCCAGTGCAATGACCAAAATAACTTTGTATGCAAATAAAACAGGAAAAGAAGTGCTTCAATTTTTATGATACTGAAACTTTATGAGCCTTTATTAGAATGTAAGGAAAAAGTTATTTGCATCCTTTGGTTACAAATTAATGTACACTGGAAAAGGAGCTGCATTTTGGAGAGATTCAGAGATAGCTGGGTACAATTTGATTATATCGTTACCAGACTTTTTTACCTGGCGTAAAACTTCAACCGAGCCCCATCCAAGTCATCAGGGATGGCATTTGTCTGCCCCAGCTTAGGCATCTCCTTGGTGTCTTCTTAGTCAATGGAAAGAAACAGGCAGCCGCATGGGGCAATTCATCTCAAGATAAATATTTTAAACAGAGCAGATGAATCAGTCCCTTGAAGTCTCAAGTCCACTTCACTGTCTCAGGTGACAAACTTAGATTTAAACATGTAACTTCCACGTGTATAAAATGAATTGAGATGAATTCTACCCTGGGAGTCTTTCTGGTGACTTTCTGGCTTTGCCTGGCGCCCTGCACGCAGGTATCCTGAACGTACTCGATTTCAGTATCTTGCTCAAGAACAGAAACAAGGAAGTGCAGACATGAGGCCCTGTGAAGTTTTCTCTTCACACACACTCACGGCCTTGTAAATCTCTTCTTCTGAAAGAAGGATTCTCCAAGTATTTTTCATTCAAATTTGACTACTCAGAAGCGAGGTGCCGGCGCTCTCCATTGTCAGACTAGGACTCTCAGTCAGTAATTTGTTAGAAACAACAGAAGCAAGTGCTATGGCACCTGGCATACAACGCAGTTAAGAGTCAAGATAAGAAACTAACTTCTGTTCAGCAGCACAAATTCCAGTGTGCTGAACTAAAACAAGTTGCTGAAAACTTTGCAGTTGCCCTTCTAGGCACACATACCATTCGTGCTGAGTTTTGCCTTGCTCCCATTAGCCTTAATAGTCATGGTGAAAGAAATCACAATTGCAATATCAGCTTTCATTTGGAGGGCGGGGGAGCTCGGCTCCTCTAGCAGCTGTGACTTAGCTATCCTGTTCAATTTGGAGTGAGTATTAAGGGCATTCTGCAAACAGCAATAAATGTTATTTAAGAAAAAAAATGATCACAATACTTCCCAAGGAGCCTGGTCTTTGTTGTGCTAGATGCTCTACAAAAATATAGGGACAGTCTCTGCCTGACTGATCCTGTAAGCTAAATGAGAACATCTGATAATGTTTCATTACCGCTAAGTTATACTGCATTTTTGACACCCTGGTAAAGCTTCATATATCATGAATATGAATGTTAATAATATCCCAGAACTTTAACACACCTTTCACTTAGCAGAATTTTATTTCTTAAGCTATAAAGCACTGCACTCGCAACTGTTTACGTGAAAAATGTTAGCAGTAGAGTACTAAAAATACTTAAAAACAGTACCACAGAATATTTCTACCACAAACATTTACACTGGTCACTAGAATAAAGTAATTTGGTTTTGTACTCAATGCATTTCTCTTTCCACTGCATTGGAACTTAGCACTCTGCTTTCTTTGGATAATATTTGATATCGCTGCAATTAAGCTCGTATTTGCTAGACTATTTTTTTATTATCTTATTTGAGTTGAATACAGTCCAAGGTTACACACGTAACACATGGCAGCCAACTTCTTTATGAAAACAATGGAAAGCAGGGGGAGGGGGGAAAAAGCAAGAAGTGAGAGAAGGAAATTAAAATCAAGTCAAAACAAACTAAACCCCACTGTAGGAAGGCAATTTGAATTTCGGCGCTAAGGAGGGATATCGGAATTTGTGTTTGACTACTCCAAGAATGTCAACATTTCAAACTAAGGACTTTGATGTATCTACTAAATAGCTTCCCATCAGCTCATACACGCAGTAGTGCACAATAATACATGATCCTGAGATGTGTATATATACGTATATATATATGCACTACACACACACACTTTTTTGTGGTGTGTAGACAAAAACTAGAGATGCTGGTTTGATTTTAGCGTAAGTTCTGTAAAGTTCGGTCTGCTGTTGAGATCTACTTATTCATTATTATTTTTCTAATGAGTATCAAGGCTTGACCAATGCCCAAGTAAGCCGAGAACTCACACTGGCTTTTCAATCTTGTGGGTGGAATAAATTAGTCACGAGGCACACTTCATGCTGAGAGCTATCATGAGCTGGAAGGAAAACTGTTTATACAAGGACGCTTGGAGCAACTTGTCCACGTGCCAAGGAGAGCCCATATTGGATATGCAGAGGCGGTTATGCCTCAGTGACATTTTTGACAACATCACCCACCCACCTACACTAATGCCAACCGATTCTCTGAAACCCACCAGGGGCTCATGTGATTTCATGCTATGCTGAAACCAACATGACACCAAGTCACTCCCTAGAGTATAAAGAGGGAGTCTTCTTATCTTTATCAAGTAGAGTAGAAGAAAGCAAGCCCTAGGGGAGTGACCTGCACACGTACAAAAGAACCACTGAAAAACAACCGTGCTCTTCCAGACTGCCCCATTCCCTCCAGGTCTCAGCAGCAAGAAACCCGAGTCTGGCCCACCTCATCACACGAACAGCAGTAGTGTTAGGACAAAGGGAATAAGAAGAAATCGGATGGAAACACAAAATAAAACCCCCAGTATTTCAGGGGATGATGAATAAAAAAAATACATAAAGGGAGAGAAGAAAAGAAACAAAAAAAGAAAAGCAGTTGCTGAAGATATTTTTTTCTGTTCTGTTTGCATGCTAATGTTCATACACTCAAACCCCTGGGAGAAAGAAGAACTGGAAAAGCGTGGAGTATCTGGGTTCACTGTGACCCACTGCAGAAGGTGCAGACATGGAGCTCAGCGCTGTTTCTTTTGGCAAAGGGGTGCAGGAACAGCCATGTTTTTTTCTGGAGAGAAGCAGCATCACCAGTGCCTTAACATATAGTAGAGCTATGCCAGCTGTTATCAAAATGTCCCAGGTTTGGGTTTCAGTAGCATAGCAGGTAACAAGCTTGGGGGTCACACTAAAACACACTGTAACTTCAGGTTCTCTAACTGAATAGTGAAGGCTGGAGAAGGTATGTACCAGTGCACTGAAGGCTATGTTATTTCAGGCAGCTTCCACTGACAAGATTTCTGTGGAAAGATGGATGTTAGTTATAACTGCCATCCTTGGCAAAACCCCTTCAGAGGGAAGCTGTGCCCATAGGATGAAGCATGCCTCTTGTCTGCATTCCCAATTTTAAAATGCATCAGTGTAAGATGACATTTAAAGTAAAGGGATAGCCTTAATCGCTTTTATATTAGAACACCCCTCTGGAATCTGTACCGCAAGGGAATGAATGCTGATGCAAAATACTGCCACGTAACATCAGACTTCAAATCTGCCAGAAATTCATTTGGTCCCAGTACCGTGTAAATATCAAGAAGGCTCCCTCCTGTCTTACAGAAATGTAATTGCTACTCACTGCTGGAAAGACCAGTATACTGGCATATCTTGGCAGCTCAGAGAAAATATATGTCCCTCCATTCATAAAAATGCACCAGACTGAGTACAAGACATAAGGATATAGCAGTCAGCAGAATAACATTTCAGTTTAATTTCTGCTCAACACTTACCCATTCTCTTGCATGATAGTTACAAGTCTTCAGTTTGAAAATTAAAGCTTGGTACAGCTATAAAAACTAGACAGAGATAAAACTTCTTCACAAGTTTACAGAAGAGTGTTTTATAGCTAAGACATGTTTTGCTTAAAACTGGCATTTACAGCTTGTGGAGGCAGTGTGAAGATTTCGGCAGACAGCAAGTCCTCTATTGAAAGAACACACTGTCTGTTTACAATGTACTGCACTCAGCTATAGCTCTTTAAAACATAAAGAACTTTTGGTGCAAAATCCCTTCAAATTCTCACATCTCCTCTCTGAAAATACTTATCTTAAGCCTGAAGTTCATACTTTATCCTCGAAACTTCCACTGACTTCAACGAGAACCTGCCTAAGCAAGAATTAACAAAAAATAAAGTCCTTAAATCAGGGGCTGTGGGATTTGGCTTTCAAATATATAGAGCATGGGGAAAAACCCAGATAGGACCTTCCAGACAGACAAGCTTTCCCCGAAGAATTCTGTTTAAAAAAAAAGGCAGCCACTTGAAATCAGACTGTTGGAATAATGAACAAAGATAAACACTACAGCAATTAGAAAACAGCTAGCTAATGGAAATCTTTGTTTTCTTCTGTTGAAAAAATGTAGCCTCCTTTTCTGACTCACCGTTATTTCCTGCTCGTAGGTCCAAACACCACAGGCCAGTTCAACGCAGAATATTACAAGCAAGCTTCCAAAGTACTGCAGAAAACAGAATGGTCTTAATTATTTTTGATATTCAGGTTAACTTTGAAAAAAAGACTTAACAATATTAAAGGACACCTCAAAACATTATTAACATTTCACATGACTGAAGACATGCAATCTGAAATACATTTTTGTAACCAAAGTATGAAAGATTCATGCAGTAAACTTTCTAAAAGTTTAAGTCATGTGACATTTCTTACTAACTTAACACAAAGCATATGAACATTACAATGGGAAAATAAATTAATTTCCTTGTTGCCCAAGAGTACAAGGCTATCACGACACGTTATGCTAAAACAGTTGCAAAGAGGGCAATCTTTGCTCCCCCATATATGGGAGGGGAATCTTTTTTCAGTTCTATCCATTTAAGCAACATATCCAAATCATGCTAATAGTGAAATGGGGGAAGAAAAAGAAAAAAAGAGAAAATTGACAAGATGGAAGCAAACAAGGATCTTGAAAGCTATGTTCTTATCAAAGGGATTTAGATATTTGAGGTCACGCATAAATGTACAAATATTTACTGAGATGGATTGAAATATCTTTGTCTATTACAAGATCTAACCCTTGAATTATTTAAAAATAGAAAAATATAAGTATAAATGAAGAAGCTGTATAGGTCTTGGTAATGACAGTTAAGAAAAACTGGTTGCTGCGATTAAAAAGAGTAGGACTATCTTCTGTATAGCATCAACAAACCCTTTCTGAACTGCAGGATAAAACTGGATGGAAATTAAGTCTTCTTTAACTGGTGTTCTCTATTAAAAGGAACCCATTTATCTTTTATTTAAAGCAGAAGTATAGTTCCATTCATTCTTGACTCCAAACTTTCATCCATGTCAATGGACTAAGCTCCCCCTTGTTCTCAGTACACAAGACTTAAAGTTATAATCTTCATGGATTTTAACTTTATTTGGAAATCAAAGTAACACCATCACAATATAAAATAGAATAGAATAAATATATAATTCCATTAGTAGGATACATGCCAAAAGGCTTCTAATTTAGTCATTTCATTCTGGAATCTATTTAGGACAGGTACAAAAGACACAAAACATGTACTGAGAGTGAGTTAAAGGGTCAATAAGCTGTATTATTTAAAATAGAGAACATAAATCCACAAGTGTTAGGATTTAACAGGCAACTACACGGCACCTTTTTCTTTCACCAAGTCTGAACTGAGTAATTCACAGATACCTTAGCAGCTACTGAACAGTGTCATGCCTTAACTTCTACTTGCTGACCAAACCTCACTCCCTGAATTAGGTTTGTAGATGCAAATAGCCAAATTAAAAATGTGCATGTAAAAATATTCATATGAATTTTCAAGAGAAACCTGTACTCATACCCTCCCCCTGCAAAAGTCTGTTCACTAAAGATGGCATTGAAAGAAGAGGTCCTGTGTTACTAGTCTCCACCATGTTACTTGCATCTTCATAGTCATTATAGCTGAACAACACATTGCATATCCTTACAAATCAACATTGTAAGCACAGGCAGAGCTCCAGTATAGGCCTTCAATAACTTCATCCTCCAAAGGGCCAAAAGAGGAAAAAATGAGTCGTACTTCATAAGAACAATGATGCTTTCTCTAAAAAATAAATCCATGAGCTTCTAGACAATGTATCCACTATCACAGCAGTGCCTGCAAGCTATGCTAAGGGTTCTTTAAAAAAACGTGGAAATTTACTTTGCAAAGCATTCATTTCGACAGGAGGAAAGAATGCCACATGCCTTAGCTCTTTTAAATCATACGAAAAAATGTTTAAGGAAGTTATGGTCAACACTGACATTTTTGAGAGGGAGAAAAACATTTTGGCGAAAAGTGAATTTGAGTTTCAGCTGCCAATTTCAGTGGTTTTAATCTCTAATTGAATAACAAGGCTGGGACTGCCTGCTATCCCCAAATCTTATACAAACTCACTGATCATGGTGAAAACGATACATCTGGGGATGTAGTATGGCATTCTCTGTAAAACTCTTAATTTGCAGTTCCTTGTATCATTTCATTCATTCACCAGCCTTAACATTTCTAACCTCCTCATTTTTGTCAGCATACAGTTAAGAAAAGTTTGTGGTAGCAGATGGAGACAGAAGAGCCAAAACCAAGATTTTCTCCAGTTCCTGAATATAGCCTGCGATAGAAAACTATGGAGCCAGATTGACTTATAAACCACTTCTGGATTTGCCTGGAATCGAGCACTCCTGACTAGCTACATCTGGACACATCAGGGCACTGTGGAATCAAGCCTTCTGTCCTTAGAAAGCACATCTTCTACCCATAAGGCAAAAGACAAGAAAAGACACAGAGTTTAGACACGTGAAAGCACATGCTGCTTTCATGCAACTGAGCAACTGCAGGCACACAAAAATCATACGCAGGAGCTTCAGTTTCACTTTGCTGTTGAAGGGGAGTATGATACCTCTCTCTAAATGCAATGGTTTGCGAAACAAATAATTCCTATATAAGTTGCGTGGGGAAAAAACCCTCTAACCATTATTTAAATTTATTACCCCTAATTTCCATCTTCCAAATACAAAAATTATTACTGGCTTCAATACTTATTCCTTGTCCCTAATTAAATTCCCACAGGAGTCTGAATGTTAAATGCATCTTCCTGCATTTACACACTTCTGCTTTTTGCCAGATACAGGGACTTGATTTTGAAGCAAGGCTTAATATTTCTTCCTACGGGCTGAGTGGCTACATTTTGTACACGAGATTAACTCACTAAGGAGCACTATCATGCCTTAAGCTCAAAACTGTGCCAGCAGGTCACTGATATTACCTTCTACAGCACACCTCTCTCAGAGCACTCTTGGCCATTGCTAAGATACTCTCTACTGTTATTTCGTTTCTCTTCTCTTTTATTTTGGCAGGCAGAGGGTAGGATAGGAGAAGGTACAGAAGGGAGCAAACGGTTTTGCAAGGATACGTACAGGTTATCATAAAACAAAACAAAAAAAAATCTACAAGCAATTTATGCAAAGCCACAATCACTTCAAGAACTAGAGACCTTTTACATGGCAAATATTACAGACTTTTAACATTTCTCTTTTGTAGGCAGTTGCTAATCAGTATCATTCTCTCCCTAGTCAGTTTATGCAAAGTCATCGGAAAATTGAAGTGGTGCCTTCATCCTGTCACAAACCTGGTGGAGTCAGTTTCACTGAAGGCACCAGACATTTACTGCTCCTCACTAAGCCAGGGACATGCATGTGGCCAAGATCCTCAACTTCAGCATCCCTGCAGTGTCAAATGGAGGGCGTCAATTACCAGGAGCTGGTTCTCCTGCAACCTCTTCATTAAGCTTGCTCACCGCCACTGGTCACAGGGGAGGGAGGAAGGAAAGAAAGAAGGCGGCAGCTCAGTAAACGAGCAGCTTTCCAACAGGAGCATCTCTTCTAATACCTGTAACCTTGCACAAGCACCTGGTTTCTTTTCTGCAGCAATGTATGGGTATGTGTGTGTGGCTCCATCGTCAGAGCACAAAGCTGCAGCACCGACAGCCTGCAGAGGCTCGCACAACTGTACTTTTACAGCACTTCAGTCCTGAAACAGAGGTGAAGGAACTGGGGACTCAGGTTCAGGAGAATCCTGTTCACCTTCCTTTCTTGTGCAAGATTGTAGACAGGAAAGAAGTGGGAACAGAAACAGTCATTACTGTGAAAACCACTTTCAGAGAGATGTAAGGACAGAGGGATGAAGGGCCAAGGAAAGATATTAAAGATATTCCCTATGTAATCACCAGACCCTGTTCTGCTGGAACACTCTTCACATGGTACAGGCGTAAAAGAGACCACAGACAACATCCTCATCCTGCCCTGAAACCTCCAATGCAGAAACCACACACATCAACAGCACGGAAACACACCACAATGAATGCTCCCTACTCTTCTAACAGCCTCCAGAAAGGTCTTGCTCTTGTGCAAGTCGGACACCTGTAAGTCCGTTTCTACAGGGAATTCATATATAAGACAGAAAGGACAGTGGGATAATGGACATATTGAATGGAAATCCAATCATAATGAAAATTCAACCACAGAGGGAGATAACCATAAAGTAAATAATCAAAGACAGGAAAAGAAGAAACCAAAAATGGGGGCTAGCATTGAAGTAACAGATTTTGTGCTAATTCAGATGGCTATTCAGATAGCTATCTGCATAGGGACTATCGGAACCTGGCAAAGCACTAGAAAGGTACATGGTATTTTCAAATATGCATTAAAAAATCACAATAATTCATAACTATTTTTAGAAAGATCTGTATGGACTGTCTAAATAGGATCAAAAGTTCTAGTCTGCATAAAACACCTACACACCACAGTGGCATCCCATAAGAGGGTACAAGCTCTGTATATGCCAATGCTCCACACGTGGAGCGTATATGCTCAGGCATATGCTCAAAATGTCTTCCTATCTCTCCATCTAAGGCTAAAAACTGAACTACAAAATTAATTTATCCTAATTAAATTATGAGGGGTTTTGCTATTCTATTTGTTCTACCAAACTAAGCAAATCACCACCACCACTGAATACGTTACAGGAACACATATCTTTCCTATCACCTCAACCATTTAGATACAAACACAAATAAAAATAGCAAATGCAAGCATCAAACCACTATTACTGAATCTAAGCTATTTTGTATTTGCTTAAAACGTGTTTGTTCCAACAACTTCCATTCTGTCCAGAGAGTAATGGTGAACAGCACACACATGAAGTGCCTCTCAGCATAAAATCTCTCCCTCATGGCTTTCCATCCTGCAGAGTACAGGATTTTTTTGTTGCAATTGTGGGCAACTGCAGGGAAGGATATAAAGCGTGAAGCACAATGTTTTATGTTTTATGCAGAGATGTAATACAAAACTTTTACTGTAGTTCTAGAGATTTTTTGTTCGTCTTGAATATGACACACAATTCCTGCAATTAATCGCTTAATATAATTTGTCTATGCTTTTCAGGCCACAGGTGAAAAGAACTGGTGAAAAATAACTTTCTGGTTTTGTTACTAACATGGCAACAGGATGATGGAAAAAATGGGACTTCAAAAACACAGTACATGGAGGGAGTCTGTAAAAATTTTGCTCCTCTTCCTACCTCAGTCCCCATTTTAAGCACCCTTCTCCAAAGTATTTCCAAGAACACAGAATTTTGCAGATTTTTCGACAGTGGAAACACTAAATTCTAATTACATTTAGCAAAGGATAAGTAGAGTTAAAACTCTAGTGTTCTGCAGTAGTCTCCTTCAGTGCAATAGCCAGGGCAATGTGAATACCCAGTGCCTTATTACCAGCCACTGCGATAATCCCACTGGCAGAGATACAAAAGCCACATGACTGTTCTCTGAGGATGCCCTTCCAGACTCTGGTGTAAGCATCGTGCCAGAAATGAAGCTAAGAGCAAGAGCCCTCATAGAACTTTGATGACTTAGGGTACTTGTCGATTGATAGCTGGTTGAACATGAGCCAGCAGTGTGCCCAGGTGGCCAAGAAGGGCAACGACATCCTGGCCTGTATCAGAAACAGCGCAGCCAGTAGGACCAGGGAAGTGATTTTTACCCCTGTACTCGGCACTGGTGAGGCGACATCTCGAGTGCTGTGTTCAGTTTTGGGCCCCTCACCACAAGAAGGACACTGAGGTGCTGGGGCGTGTCCAGAGACGGGCAACGAGGCTGGTGAGGGGGCTGGAGCACAAGTGTTATGGGGAGCGGCTGAGGGAGCTGGGGTTGTTTAGCCTGGAGAAAAGGAGGCTGAGGGGAGA
>JAVKLA010000005.1:25885668-25927952 GCA_034782735.1 Sagittarius serpentarius | reverse complement strand
GGACTTGTCAGTGCTAGGTTAAACGATTGGACTAGATGATCTTATAGGTCTTTTCCAATCTAGGCAATTCTGTGATTAGTGACCAACAAGCCACTATGGCACTCTGGGGCCAAGCAGCCCAGGCATGTAAGGGTAACCGTACTACAGAGCTGTGCATACCCAAGTATGTTCCTGAAGTGATAGCACATGGGTTTTTTTGGGTTTGGTAATTTTTTGCCAATGACCTATGGAATGCCTCATCAGCATTCAGCTACTATAACCTGTAAAATCAGTGGGCTGTTAGCCCCCACACAAGGAGAATCAAAACACGTGAACACATCCCCAGTCATGCTCTCTTGATCCCACTCATATCAAATGTGGTATGATCATTTTGTGTGCAGTTTGGAAGTGTGACTTGGAAGCTAGAGTCTAGGCAACTCACAAAAACACGAACCGAGACAGGTTCTGCAGCAATGCAAATTTCATCAGAACTAGAAAGGCACAAGAGTGGCTTAACTGATCTTTTTCCTCCCTCAAACCTTTCGGTTTGCATGTTGCATCATGCTCCTGTTACTGGCATTAGGACCCTATTTCACCTGTTCTGACGGCTTCGTAGTTAACTACTGTCATCCTAGAAAACCTGAGGAGACTTCAGAGTCTACTAAATTCATCCCTAGAGAACGAATATATCCCATAACACAACGTACTCAAAATACTGACTTCTTCTTAAGCCCACTTCCAGACAGTGAGAAAGCAAGACAGCAATTCTGTATATGAAAGCAAATGGCAATGGCAGGCAGGGGGCTAATGACTGGAGTCAGAAGTTGCAACACGGCGAAGAAAAGTGAGAGCATGGGGTGGATGTTGCAGCTTTTGGAGGATCTGGCCTACAAGACTGCAGAAATCCTTTCATTTTTGAGCAAATGTGCCCTTCTTTGAAGGACCAGTGTACTTATTAATGAATCATCATTCATGTGCTCGGTACTTCATTTAATAAACACCTTTTTTTCAAGCTTTACCACTCTCCTCCCAAGCGTTTTTCTTTTCTGCCAGAAGATACAAAACTTTTTTTTTTAATTCCTCAGGCTCGATAAAAAACATAACCCTTATGTCAGAGCAAATGAAGAGTAGCTGATCATCCAGCCTCCTCAGACTTGCTGTCTCGTGCTCACAGCACCTTCTTGGGCAACGTGGTCCATATGGCAAGAGAGGCAAGGAAAGCTCTGGGAGGAAAGGGCAGGGGCTGAAGGAGATGCCAAGGGTAAGGCAGCTGCAGAATGAAACAACCTTACAGCAATCTGGAGTATACTGGAGTATATGGTACATAAAACAAATGCCAGAAGATTTTAAGAGGGTTCTGCATAGCATTTCCCAATGGCTAACAGCCTGAGAGCGTCAGCCTTGTTCTTCTGAGACGCAAGCCATCCAGACATCTGTCCGCACCGAGAAACGTCAGATGACGACCACTGCTGGATCACCAACAGGAACCAGACTCTTTCTGTGCAAATCCTAACAAGAAGTCCTTCCTCAGTAAGTTACAAGCTATGATTCCCTTTATTTTTGCTACAGTTTACAAACTAATGAGGTTATTTTAATGATTAATCCAGCTGCACTTTTTAAAAATGGAGCAAACACTCATTAATTGGAGTCAGACAAGCTGCATGGAAAACTGAAATCCTCTGTTTATCCACTCCAGCAGCACAAGCTTTCCCCTGCCCCCTCTTCCTCCCTCTCCAGCTCCCTCAGCCCTGCCCTGAAGGGATTAACAGTTCATTTCTCATTCCGATTTAAAATTTGGTTTACTTGCTTGACAACACAAATTTGTGAGAGACACAGTCACAAGTCAACAAGGAAACAGGCTGAAATCACCAACTTACAACATCAGCTACTGAAGTAGTTCTTCAAAATAAATATATTCCACAGCAAAATGATCAAACATCTCTATTATTTTAGATACATTTTCCCACATCACAAAATTTTATCGAAATATCCTAAAGCCTGGGGCTTTTGCAAAGTACAAGTTTTATATAAAAAGCTACGACTTTTTCCAAAACTTTTATAACTAATTTTCTGAAAATTTTTTTTTTTATGGCAATGAACATTTTAATTTTCTAAGATATGTATCCAAGTTCTTTTGATTGACCCCTTTGCTTTTTTAAAAACTAAACGGAATTATTTATGAATAGTTAGAACTTTGTTCACAGCGTCAGTTCTTCTGTGAGATATTAATGACCTGTTTTAAATTTTTGCTTTAATGGTTAATATTTGCTTATAGAAGGAAACAGGTGTGGAAATAAGCAAATGCACACTTCAGACAATTATTAGGATTTATTTGCTCAAGGCTCAATTATCTCAAGTCAATGAACTCCAAGGAATAAGGGTCATTGCAAGGTCACGGTAAAGTACTGAATAGAACACTGGTAAAGATAGCCATTAGACCATAATTTCTTCACAGTTCACAATTTTTCCTTCCGCCTTCTTCTCCCCTTATTTCACAGGGTTTATATTAAAACCTAAAGTTTCCTGTTTTGCACAGATTTCCAAAACAGCTCCCTTCATCTCTTTACTCCCTCTTTATTTTCTAACAAGGAAATTAAACACCATAAAAATGCTTCTTTAGTCAAAATCCTTTTTGCTTGTAAAATAGACCAATTCAGTTCTGATATACATAGTAACTCTGCCTCAGCATGCCCCAAACCACTTCAAACAATTCACTATTTTGAGTGAAGAGGTGCTCTTAAATACAAAACCCATAACGCAGCCCCTGTACACACAAAGTGCCTCTGTGGTTAATTAGTCAAAAGGGCAAGATTAGGCAAGAAAAAGATTAATTTACCTGACAGGACATCCACTCCATACTCAGTTTGTGGCAACAAGAACACAGTTGAAACACAGTGTCAAGGCATGCCCCACCAGTGAGGCTGGGCTGCGTTTCAGACAAGACACAGAGGTTTGGCTGGGCTTTGTGGGTCTGTTTACTGATTTACTCCTTCCTTGCTCCCAGGGACTCTCCCATTCTTATTTCTTCTGGCAGAGGAAAAACAGCTGGTCAAATAAGCAATGAGAAAAGAGGAGCTGGGAAGGACAGAGAGGGAAAAAAAAAGCACTACGGCAGTAAGACCACGTATCATCCCAGCAGCTCCCCATCTTCTTTTCTCAGTCAAGATGCAGCATCCCCTATTCCCATCCTGGTATCGCTCCCAGCTCTCTAGCCTCAACAACCCCAGTCCCTTGAACCTACTGTCAATACCAGTCCCTGTCTTTTCAGTAGTTTCCTGGTACCCACTTCCATCATTCCACTTCACCAACCTTTCTATTACTATCTTCCCTCCTCTATTCACCAGGGAGTATCACTCCAGAGCCCTTTTCAGCTCTGGTGCCATTTCAGTCTCTTCTATTGCCCTGGGTATCAATGACTTCCAAGAACTTGGAAGGAGGAAGCAATATTAACAGCGTAACAAGTGGGAATGGGGGAAAATGGGAACAAGGAAGGTAAAAAGAACAAGGCTTGCTCCAAAAGTTTTGGATCATGAGGCCAGACATAGTGACACCTAGTAAAACCAATATTCAGGACATACGTCCTCAAGAACAGGCAAAGTAGTCACCCCCATAAGGTGAGCCTAAAAGTATAGCATGCAGTGAAAAGTGTGTCACAGAAGTCCAGGCAGCACGTTTCATGCTGATAACATACTGCAACCATTAAATGAATACTGTCAACAGATATTTACCTTTTAACTTAGCACTGTACCTTTTCCAAAAGGATGAGCAAGTGGTTCTTCACTACTGCAGAAGTATGCCAAAAAAAAACCGTTTTAATTGACAGCATCATAACTGTACTGTCCAACCTTGCTGTTGTAAATCAAAGGCATTTCCTTGAATAGCCCTCAAGGTGCTGGACAGTTGTTACTTTGAGCTGCTGGATAACTGTTCCAAATAGTACCGTGCTGCCTCTGCTCTGGTACAACATGGCTGTGCATTCAAGGCAGCTGCTAAGTGCTGGGCTGAAGCAAGCAGATCATCACCATGAGCACAGCAAACATTTGGATTTAAGCCAAGCATTTGCAAGAAGACCTGGACACTCCCACCAGCTCAATTCCTGTCATGCTTCTCCACCCCAACACTCTTCCCTCCGTGCTGCTCAAATACGCAGCTGCTCTTGCTTGCAGTTTGTTCAGCAGACAGCACCCTTCATCTCTAAATGCCTCCCAATAACCTGTAACGCTGGGCAACTTGTATCTCTCGTCTAGGTAAGAACATTAGGGACTGTTTCAAAGCACTTTCCTTTGAAAAAGTCTTTTAAGTACACAGCACTGTACATTTACACTGGAGAACACAAGGTCAACAAAACACATCTCATGCTTAGACAGGCAGACCCCAGAATCAATGTAATCCACTCCACCATGCTGGGAGCCCTGCAGAGCGCACCAGCTCCTGCAAAGCACCAGCTTCGCTCCGTGGTGACACTGTGGCATCACCAACACTGATCTCAAAATCTAACAATTTGTTTGAACCTTAAAAATCCTGATCTGAATGGGAAAGAAGCTTACCCTCTATCCCATTTCAAGGCAAAAAGATGTCTAAATGAATAGTACCGGCATCTCCTCAAGCAGTTCACCTTTGAATGGAAAGTTAGAAATACAGAAAGAAAAAAACATAGCTCTGTATTTATTTTCTTGAGACAATTGCTCATATCTGAAACTACTGGGGTATAATAAAAATTGGTGAACTTTAAGCGTATTTTCTCTTCCAAGCGGAATGTCAAACAAGCAGCACTTCAAAATGCAAGCTAAATGTCTAGCGCCCCTTACTTACCCACTGACTATCTGAATTTGATTTTTAGCGCAGTACTGGCTTCTCATCAAACCTGTAGTACAGTATTATAAATCCACTTAAACCAGTCTCTCAACAAGGCAGGCCAAGCTGTCTTGTGAATCTCTGTTTTCCTCCTGCTTACACCATATTCATCAATAAACTGCTGATAAAAGGCACAAAATATGAAAATGAACTCAGTCTCTGTCCTGTCCAATTCTAAACTGCATGGGTTTACACCAATTATGTTTGTCAGTTATTGCTTCCCTCTCAATGCTTGGTAGTCAACGAAGAAATACTTCTGCTTGGTAAATAACAATTCCAGTCCCAAATGTTAGTACAAGGTATTGGAGCAGCTGTGACTGTGGTAAGAGTCCACACGGGTCAGAACAAATCTGTATAATTACAGAACAAATAACCTATATTATGTATTATTGCACAAATACACACTGCCAGGATAAAAAAAAAAAAGACAAAAATAATTAACTATCACAAAACTCTTAATACTAATTCATGTAAGCAGTAGCCACAAGTACTGCAGAATAGTTGGTGCTGTGGTACTGTAGAGCAGCTAACATTTCACACAGAGTAAGAGTACCTTCTAGGAAGGCATCAGCCGTTATTGATATCTTGCAACATAGCAGACGTCCAAATTTAATCACTCCATCACCTCTGCATCCACATGGACAGAAATGGGAATGAGTGTGTGGGTTTAGAATAATCTGCCTCAAGTGGTGATACAGCCAGTGGTTCCCTGTCATTCTTCAGATGGACTTCACAGAAACCACTTTCACCAACACTGCATTTAGCTGGCTGAGAACAGCCACTTTGATGTTAGTTTGTCACGTGTCCAGTTTACCTTTTCAACGAAACATAGTAACGTTTCATTTTTTTCTCTTTATGAAATATTTGCCTGTTTTTAAAGAAAAGATCAGTTCAATGATGGTTAGTCTGGTTGTCTTTCAACTCAATTAATAGACGACTTAGCCTGCCAAGTTCCAATTCATAACCAGGTTCTGCCACAACTGAATTAACAAGCTGTCCACACACCAACAGGGTCTAACAACGTTTAGCTCTGAAGAGTATTTCTTTCTCTGCCAGCTTTATGATAAAAATCAGTAAAAGGATTTGCCTGATTGACCATCAAATATTTCTAACAGTTTTTCCCTTTGTGAAAACATATGCAGACAAATTTGAATCCTGTGCTGTTTGAATGCTGTAATTACAGAAAATTCAGTTACAAATGCCAGAATTTGCAATGAAAACTCAGCCAGGAAAATATTTTCCAGTGGGATTTTTATGAAGCTCTTCTTGTCAAGCAACAGAGTTTACTCTTGTTGTTTTAATAAAACAATAACTTCAAAAAAATTCACTCACCCTTACGGTTATTGTTCTTAAAGAGCATATGCGTGTGGGGGGCGTTGGGGTTTTTTTGTTTTTTTTGGTGTTTGGTTTGTTTGTTTGGTTTTTTAGTTAGGCTATGTGCACAACAGACTTTAAAAACAATCCAAAGTGTACAGAGCCTCAGAAGAGAAGAGGCAAAGGATAACTCTGGATTTGAAAAGAAATAATTCAAAGAATCTTGTTTGAAAAACTGTAACAAGCATCATAAAACCTAGACTCTAGTTTCTCATCCTTGGACTTTTTATACATTCAAGTCAGTGACTTGGAGGAGTCTAGATTTTCCAGTTTAGGCTGGTATCACAGCTACTTCTACATGAGAACGTTGGTCATTCACAACACACAACATAATTATATTATAGACACTTACGGTACACATGGGCTCTTTATACCAACTAGCCTTCAGGACTACGTAATCCTGAAGCAATTAAAATTAAATGACCATAGCTTTAAAATGCTGGTTCTACAAATAATCCAGAGCATGCACCTCAGAAGGCTGAGGTGTCACATTTTCTTACTATTAAGCTGAGAAAACATTAGTTCAATTTATATTTACACCCCATGTGAAGCTGGGAAGGTTTCAAGCATTTAATTGCAAGATAAAATTTCAAAAACAAATGAAAGTAATTATGTATTCAGATGTATTAAAAATATCTAATGCCGTAATATATATTTTATGATCCTTATGCTTTATTAGATTTTCCAAAAATCCAATTCAATTAACAACATTAGCACTAGCAATTAGCATGCTCCCAGGAACATCAAGATTTGTGTCCAAATATCTCTGCATGCCATCATTATGGCTATTCATGTACTTCAAAAAGAAGATTAAAAGCATGATTGAAGACATTGTTAATGTTTTACATGAAGGTTCTTTTCTTTTAGTTCATCTGGTTGTAAAAAACCTCATTTTGTTGATCCATCACTTTTCTGATTAGACTGATGAATGAAGCATTGACTTCACATCTGCATACTTCTGTGCTATAACATGACTGCGTTCATTTAACAATTAATCAAAGACAATGACATACTTAGGAAGATATTTCGTTTTGCTTATCAGTTTGCTCAGCAAGAGCAAATTCTCAGGCTCCTGAAAATGAAATATTGCAACACAAAATGACAGAAATGTCTTCTTTTGATTTAGTATCATTTGACTGCCTAAACACACTTTAAATAATTTATTTCCAGAGGGCATTAAAAGCTACAAATGTTTTTTTCTTTTCACTGGCAGTTTAAATAAACTGAAGGCCAAAATCAGTTTTAATTTCATTCTGTTTTTAATTTCTTAGGATTTTTTTTCAAGGCTTATACCAAAAACAGTAACTTTCTTTTTTCCAGATACTATGTAGCATTGGTCTACATCACATAGTTTTTAATGTGAATTAAGATTAATTAAAAAGCAAAAGAAACTATCTCCACTATAAAATGAAAAACACTTTACAAAAATCATCTTATAACCTTACCACAAAAACTAAGGGTTAATAAGTTTACCATCTTTTAATACTTTCACTATTTATATAAAACAAAATTATGTACAAAGCCCTTTTAAGGTGCATAAGAAAGATTACTAGATAAATAATTATACGGTATGAAATTACATTAATCCATTATTTTTATGCAAGTGCTCATAACTAAGTAATATCTGTCTTAGAACTTGTTCCCATTGACTTTACCATTGCAAGGTTAAGATTTAGAAGTAAAAAATGCATGACTATTAAATTACTATAAAGTATTCGGATTTAAATGAGAGTTCTTCCTAACTATATAGCTTTGAAACAACAATCTTCATATCGCTGGCTTAAATATCCAAAAGGAGAAACAGCATTTGCCCTCTTGCAATTGAGGAACACTTCTGCTGCAGACCTTCAGCTGGAAATCTCAAATAAAGCTTACTCCAACCCTCTCAAATAAAAAAGACATTTTAATACAAAACCCCACTACAGTTTCCTGACTGTTTTAGCTGCAGTTAAGAGTACTTCCTATTAGAGAAAAGCAAAGGTTGCATAAATCTCAGCCAACTTCTCACTTTTTTTTTTTTCTGTCACTTTGTGCAACATTTGTGACTTCCAGGTATCACGTATGTAAGCCTGTAAAGAGTCACAAGAAAATGCAGCCGTATGCACTTTGCAAGAACCCAACACACACTGCAGTGAAAAAAACAGCAGGAGTCCAACTCTACTTGTATGAGACTCCTGGATATTCTCAAGAGCTGAAAGATTTTACCTGTCCACTTTCTCCTACCACAATTACGGTAGTCAAGTTGATACACCTCTTTCACATCCATTGCTCCCACTCTCTAGGGCTTACAGACTGCTTGGAGTCCTGCTTATCTTCATGTTAAAAGACAAAGCCCAACTCTGCAAAGGGCTACCAGCTAGACTTCTAAGAAGCAAACAGGTACATGCTACTCCTCGATTTCAGTGTTGCCAATGGTCTAAATATTTTTAAACTCTAAACCTTTAAAATTTGTGCACCTTTTACGGGCTTTTTGGTTTGGGGTTTGGTTTTCTTGTGGTTTTGTTTCATTTTTGTTTGGTTGGTTTTTTATTGTCCTCAACTCACTGGCTTCCAGATGAAGAAAAAGACATTTGGCTCCCTTGACAGTCGAAGCCTCAGCACAGAGGCTTGATAGAGCCTTGTGCAGGAAAGACTTGCTTTTCAGCTGCTGTTGGCCTATTTATGTAGCCTCCAAACAAAGGAAAAAGCTGGGTACTTGGAATTTGTTTTTAAACTTGCTCACAACCAAATGCAACTGCAAAATTCTACATCCACATAAAAGAAGGCAAAGCTTCTGAATACACTCAGAATTAACTTTCATCAGCTACAAACACAGTTACTTTACACACACAATCAACTGTGTGGATAAAGCAAAGTCTAGGTTATTTACCTATTGCACAGCCAAGAGTCAAAAGGGTAGCATAAAGGTTTGTTTCAGAGCACTTAGATTCACGTTCCTGTAATTATTATTTTGAGTTATTTTTCCCTTCAGCAACTCCTCTACTAAATGAAGTGGATTTTTGCAAATGACACACTGCTTGTCTTTCAGTCACAGCATAATGGAGTCTAGGCAATAAATGCTTTCCTACTGTGTGCTTTGCAATTACAATTCCTCACCGCTATCATAACTCAACACAGTAATAAAAAATAATCAGTATTTATCTAGTGCCTGTGGATTAAAACTTTTCTTACACTGTTGAAGTGAAGCAGAAGTTAGCTGGTTTTAGGGGTTACGAAACATACCCAGACAAGGAGCAACAGATTTCTTTTCACTGTTCCACAGTAGCCCAGCATTCCAACTATGATGAGGAAACAGCAGACTGCAATCATGACCGGGTGGACCACAGGAAAGTAAGTCAAAATGACAGCCTCCTCCACCCTAAAACCAATCAGAACCATAATCAAAAAAAGCATAATCACACAAAAATGATACAGAAGAAAAATGTAATATGGCCATTAAAATGAAAATGGTGGATTAACAGATGCATTCTTTCCATCACCTTACACGTTTCACAGAAGTCTCTTCTATGTGGTTTTAAAGTCAAATGCTGGATTGAGGTACCAGAAAATAACGCATCATGTGAAATCTCTTTGGAGCAAAGGCGATCTTCCTGTCCTGCACTTGCACAGCATGTAGCACAATGAGGCCTTGTTCCATCACTAGGGCTCATAAGCACTGCTGTAATAAAACTAACAGCATTCCTAAATCTCTGGACTGAATAAAGTATTCAAAACTAAACAGTAATATAATATGGTTACATGCTGGCAAAGGGCCAAAAATTGATCTCTGTCAGAAGAGAAAGGCACAGGAATAAAACAAGATTGAATTCATCTTTCCCCTTCTCTAATTGCAACTGATGCCAGAAATGGTGGTAAAAATACACATTTCAACAAAACAATAATTAGCCCAACTGAAGGCTTCTTAATTCTAGAAATCCTAATCAGGAAACCTGACATACAGAATGAATGACATATACCACAATCAACCACCCACACAGATTAACAGGTTTAAGGAAATCTTTACCTTGTTTCTGCGGTTAAAGTGAGAACATTATTCAGGTAGTCTCTCATCCAAGCAGAAACACCTAATACGCTGATGGACATCAACTAAAAAGAAAAGATGAATTTATTTATCATACATTTTAAAAAAATCACAAGGTAATTCATAATTTAAGTAGAGGATCAATCACCAGTAACATCTTTCATGCATTCATTTATCCAAACAGCATACTGTCCCCAGAACTGTAGTTCTATATGCTTAGAGCCGGTTTGTTGCCCAAGTATTTAGGGAGCCAGTGACAATAACCTTCTCTTCCAGTATGCACAATTAATGCCTGGAATACCTTCTCTTCCACCCAGTCATCCCACTGCTGGCTCAAGTCCCACCACTGTGTAACGTACCACAGAAACAACAGGGAGGGTTTATGCTTCTAAAACCAGGGACTCTTTCGGGGCTTATAGGTGATATCCACCAGTCTGTATGAAAACATGAAGCCACATGCAGGTACACAGCCAGTGAAGAATAACCTGAAGCCCCATGCAGGAGAGGAGGACACAGAGGAGAGGAGATTTATCTTGAGGTCGGTTTTAGAAGAATCTGATTCTCTCGCTCATTCAGATAAAGTCACACCATGAATGCTATGCCTCAGTTTCCTGAACCGTAAAATGTCAATAAAACTCACTGTACTTCACTTACAAACCCCGGATCATCAAAGCATTTGGGTACCCAACCTGCCAGGCACTCAGGAGGCATAAAGCCACTACACTTTCACCCGGACTGCTCCTACAGCAGGTAAATCCCTGAGACTGAACCCACCTAGAATTGCCACCACATCAGCAGATCCAGATTTCTTGTCACCTGATGCCATCCTGCGCTCCAGCATATCTGGGATCTACCAGTAGCAGCTCTGGCCTCTGATTTTCTGGAGAGGCCAAACCTGAACAACGAGGTCAGAACATACCTGACACACCATGACAGCACCAGCTCCTCTGCTGCTGTAGCAGAGGTACTGGTAGAGGACAAGACGCTCTTCACAGCACTTGTCTGTGTATTTTGCACTGGGCTAGGTAAGTCAGTATGCCCTTTCTCCTGCAGGAGGGCTCAGGTAACAGCGGCAGTCATCCCCACCTTTCTGCGTGCTCTCTGGCCCCAGGAGCATCACCTCTCCTCCTGCACGCACAGGACAGATGGAGCACTGCTCCCCAGACAGAAGGTGTGAGATGCAGCTATAAACTCCTTCAAGGAGAGGAGGGAACCACTAAGCTTTTCTACAAAATGCAGCAAAGTTAAGGTTACGAATGCCACTGCTTACTTCTCAGACCACTTCATGGAATTCAGCTGGTTTATTTCACCCAAAGGAGAATTTAGGAATATCAATCTCACATGGGTACCTGTGCCTGAACCACTGCTCAGGGGCTGACCTGGCAGACTCAGGACTTCAGAAGCACCACTGTCTAGGGAAGGGAGACCTAAGCATGCTGGCTCTCCTGAATACTACTGTTTTCATGCATTGTACAGGTGTATGCCAGGAAACCTCAGCATTATACTAACAGCTTCTTAAATCAGTTGGAATTGCTCATCTCCCCTGTTGCCTTCAACAGCTAGCTTCCCACATGTCCTCATATTTCCCTAAATTTGTTATGAAGAACAAGTTAACCAGTTCAAACCTAACACCTGAGAAAAGTCACTCTGTATCCTTACCAGCTCCTTTGCCTGCAGCATGCCCACAGCAGGCTGCTACTTCCTTTAAAATTCCACGAGAAGGCCCAGTGGCTACCCCATGGCTTCCTCCTGCTTTTCAAAACTGATGCACAAACTACAGCCACTGCCTTGGTTCTGGGCGGTGCCAGCGAGAGCCCTAGGTGCCTGGCATGCTGCAAGCATAGTCCTGAAAGCTAGTGCGTGCTACAAGTCTACTACGTACACACATGTCCTTTATGCTCTGTGGGATCTATTTTGCCTGGTGGAACAGTAGGATTAAAGACTGTTTTCTGTTATTTGCAGGAAGCTGCAGGAGCAAGGAAGGGAATCTCCTCCTAGATCAACTCCTCAACAACGGCTACCTCCTTGGAAGAAAGCATCAGGCCAATACACCACACAAGCAATAAAAAACATGTTTCTAACACAAAGAGAGGTAAACAAGACTACAAGCAGACAGCCTACCTTCTTATGGTCAAAAAGCAACAGAAAATATTTTTAACCCTCCACATCTCCCTGCAAGGCCTGCTGATACACACAGAGAAAGTGTTAGCTTGCACTTCCACTCTGTTTATAGTAAAATACTTAAGATAAATTTGGTTAGTTTGCTTTACAGCAGGGGTGCTCAGGAGTGATAAGTCCATCAAAACCACACTCCTCAGCAACTTTCAGTAAGAGCCAAATGATCCTGCTACAAAACCTGTACCAGAAAAATGTTCAATTGTTAAATAATATTCTTCCACACCAGACTGGTGGACTGACTGCCTAGTCCCCGCTCTCCATTAGGAACTTGCAGGCTGTACTCGTTTTCTTTCAGCCTTCAGTATGCAGCAATACATTCCCCAACAGCAATGAGAGGAGGTGGATTCCTTGGAAGAAAGCAAGAGATTGCTTCTTCAGCAGAGGTAAGATTTGGCAGGCAAAAAGAGTCACCACAAGGATACTGAAGCCTGCAGGTTATTCAGAGACACAGGGAGATCACGGAGCAACCAGCTAAAAGGCAGAGGGAATAGCAAGGACTTCCTACAGACCAAAAGAAATAAGCAGTCCTGCCACTGAGGGAATCATTTAGTTTGCTAGAAGAAAGAACTTGCCTACAAAGGCAAATCAGGAAGGAGAACTTTTATTTCTGCTCTGTCTGCCTAAGTTCAGTTTTCTCTACCTAGATATGTATTTTTGCCCACATAAAAATCAGTGAGGGGGAAGTCTAGGCAGATACATCTCCAAGCTGTGGCCAACACATGGCCATATGACTTCTACAGAAATGCTTAATGACCATATCATGGAACATGACTCTGTTTTCACTTATGAACAGCAACTGGAAGAAAAGGACTGCTTCCCCTCACCTAGGAAACAACCTTCACCAATAATGTAACTACATGAACACTATTTCAGTTCTAAGAACAAGCTCTCTATGAAAGGTCTCTCACTTCATTCAAAAAGCTTTTAGCTATTTAGGTTCCCCTGGCTGTTCTCCTTCAGTGTAAATAACTAACAGCCAATTACTACCGTTTCTTGCTGGATGTAAATTACATGCAAGAAAATTCCCTCTGTAACCCCTGTGAGAGCCAGGCTCCAGCTCATCCACTCAACTACCCTGTGCCCTGAATGATCTCACCACCAGTAACTCCTTCAGGTGTTACTGACACGCTGCTACATAGATTACCTGTGCAACACTCTCCTGCCAACCAGACAAATTCCATGGGAGGCACCTTTGGCACCTTATTTTGAAGAAAGTCCAAGGTGAATTATTACTCTGAATGACGTGAAAGCCAGCGTGCTATGACACACTGGATTCACGTCCATGAAAGTCAGTAACACTGTCAAACTGGGGCAGCATAAAGACATGGCTCAGAAAGAGAACAGGCAAATACGGAAGAAGCTCCTCTTGAACAAAGAGGCCCATGGAAGAGCAAACCGTGATAACTCAAAAAAGCAATTCAGCAACAGGTTGATTATAAAAGGTGTATTTTGCAGCACGTAATCCAGCAAGTGCTTGGTAGCTCTTCCGTAGCAAAGGGAAGTGCTGGGAAAAAAGTTGTATCCCTTTTGATCAGCAAAAGTGACCCTCTGGGCAGGAACACCCTGCAGGATGAAAGATGTGTTTGCAACACCAGGCTGCCCTGAGTAATAATGACTGATGTTTAGTCTAGTGACAAAAGATTATGAAGCTCTAACTCACACCCATCAATCGACTTGCTCACCTGTTCCATAGACACAGGGGAATCACAATGAGAACACGACACACGCGTGACCTCCACAGCCTCCTGCTTATGATTCCACATGCGCACGTGCTGCCCTGTTTGAACGCTAAGCATCCTCAAGTGCCAGCTGACATCAAGGAGGCTCCAGGCACCCACCACTTCATGCGACTTATGGCAGAGGCAGATCTTCAGACAGCAGCACAGGAATTACACTAACACCGGCAGTACAACTTGGCCCATGTGCTCAGTAGGCAGGAACAGTAACAACCTCCCCCAAAACCTTGGTGTGCATCCAAACCCACCCACAAAGAACAGCAGTCATATCACTGCAATGCACTGCCATGCAATTTTCAAGGTGTCATGGGCAGGGACAAGGTCTTGGTTACAGTTTTTGTTGGTTCATCTGGAGGATGGAAAAAAAGGGCAGCCTTAAAAAACTGTCAGCCCCTGCTTCAGCTATTGTTTTTTAACTAATTTAGATGTAAAATACAGTTAGAAATCTGTATCAAGCCATCAGACGAAAGGCCACAAGTTTATGAGACATAAAACTACCAAGATAATTCTCACCACATTAGCAGTTACATCATTTCACCAAAAAGTTTTCATCCAAGCTTCTCTGATGCTGTGCTGTAAACATAATATGATAGTAGGCAGTAAAACATGTTTATTTGTTTCAGCTGGCTGCACAAGTCACTATGGGTTTCATTCTGAACTGTCACAGTATGTTATATAGCCATCAACATGATACTGAAGAGCTTACAAAACTGCCTGCTGTCATACTGCATTTTAAATATATTTTCATACTGATTAAACAAAAGTAATAAACTATATTTTTATATATGAGCAATATGCAGATCACACAGTAATATATTAAATTTCCAAACTAATTTATAAGGTAAAATTTATAAAGCTCCTAGAGCTTTCTCAGACAACTGAATTACAATATCCAACAATGGACTCAAACTATTAGTGGCGGGCATTCCCAAGTATAGTTTAAATTGTCTTTGGAACTCTTTTACATGAAATATTCATCAACATGAAAATATTAAATCATGTTTTATTCATTAATTATATATTTTAAGCCCTTATTGTGACAGTCCTACTCACAATGTCTTTGAGATCATACCTAAACTGAAAAACAAATCTGCATTTTCAATTAATAAATGAACATGAATTTCTGTCTTTGAGGGAGCAAGACCAATTGCTGTCGCTATTTGCACACCTGTTTTCATTCTTTCATCATTTTTTTTTCATTCAAACATTCTAACACCTTAATTTTTAACGATGAAAGCTGCTGTGCTCAAATTTGAGAGAAAGAGGTTTTTCATTATTAAATCAGAGGAAAGATTAAAAGTATCTTCCATATTAAAAATCACACACCGTTCTTTTTATTCTAACAGATGGGGTAAACAACTTCAGGCCACGCTCTGGTACCCGTACAAAATGCTGACTAGCAGCGCTACAGAGCAATTTGCTTTGCAGAAAAAGGTTTCCAGCTCCAAGGAAATTACTTCCAAGATATGACAACATTCACCAGAATATGTCCTTTAATTTTAGTAAAGAAATAAACCTTGAGAAAATTTTCCAGTTAAAATTGATTTGGGTGACCTGAGCTGTGAGTTACCAAAGGTGGGGGGGGGCGGGGGGTGGGGAGAGCAAAACACTACAAGGTCATGAACAGAGCATGTTGCAATGCTTTCACAGGATTTTCACCATTAGGTTCAATATTCAGATCACTGAACAAACACAGATGACTCAGATCCCTGGATAAACAGACGACTACATTTTTGGGGGAGGGAGGGGCGTAAGGGCAGGGGAGAGCAGGACAAGAGGTCTTGTTTTTCTGTATTACTTGGCAAAAACATTTAATTGTTTAGAGAAAGAAGGGTGGCCTATAAAAAAGGAAATTCCCCTATTCCCCACTAAAGCACCTTTTATTCTACAGACCTGCCAACATTTAGTTTCAGCTAAGCTTCCTACACAGGGTTATGCCTTGGTCCCTCCTACTTGCAAACAGCTGAAGCATGTACTTATTTGCACTTTGAGTCCAGGTTTGCTTGCACAGCTGCAACAGTGAGTTAACAACCTGCTCCGTGTTTGGCACGGGCTGGAACTTGCACACTTTGCAATAAGGCAACTGCCGGAGCACCGACAGGCTGCTAATGGGTCACCCTCCCCGGGGAGGCACACAAGTTTTCCAGTAGTTGGCTGTGCAAGGCTCCTACAGCAGCACAGCATGAAGAACAAGAACCCAAATATGCAAACAGGTTAAGGTACAGTTCATCTATCAGCCGGTTCTACCGAGCGTCAGGCCCGCACATCCACTTCTGGACTGTGTAGCACAAGAGTACATTAAAAGCAAAGAGGGATAAGAAAGTGCATATATTTCTGCATCCATCCTCTCTGTGACTACCTAGGCACTGTACTTCTCATTACGACATGATTTGCGCCTCTCTTCCCTCAAAAGTAAGCATCTCACTGTGAAGAGAACTTTTGCCTTTCCGGACGCAGAGGCATGTGCTGCTGATTGTGGGTAATTCGCAGGAATGCTCAGAGCTCAAGTGTCTAGATCCGTATCACAAGACACACACCACCGTCAAGATGATATGCCTTCACATATGCACAATATACTCTTGTTCCTGTAAGAGCTTGTTTTTGGTTTTGTTCACAGACAGTAGTCAACCTCACAGGCGACAGCTAAATTATTTTTAAACTCGGGGTATATAAGTGGAGGACTGATATGAGAAAAGGGTATGTACTTCCTATAATCCACAAGACCTACATACCAGCTGGTTGTGGGTGCACCACTCACCTTTCATGTTTTACATACGACTACCCACGAGCACATGAAGATTACTGAAATAAACCTGCATTTTTAATTCAATCACATATTCCTATAAAACTGCACAAAATTAAACTGTCCCTTATACCTCGGGAAACAGCTACAAGAGAGTAAAAAATCAGTATTATTCCTATGACCCTTACCTAATGTCTACCAGAGACTCCTGAGATGACAGAAAAATTTCAAGGTACAGAAGCAGTGCCTGAGGATTTGTGAATAATTAGGTACCTATCTTCTACAGAAAGAGATGCAAATTTAAAGAAAAAAAAATGCAAGTGCCTACAGGCCAGATGGGCCTTCCCAGTTCTACTGGAGATCATGGCTTACTGGTATGAGCAGTTCCCCTTGAGCTACTGGCTCAAATCTAGTCAGCACAGGTTTGTGCCTTCATCCTCAAGGTAGATGCAGTGAGCTCCGCCCAGTTAATCATGAGGACTACCCCCAAAATGTCCATGGTTTAATTGATTTCTGAATGCCTATTAAGAAGTGTATTAATGTTATTTCTAACATGAGGGTGTTGTTTATTTTTTCCTTTCCATCATCACATCAAACCATTCTCTTTTTCAGGGCCATTCTGCAGAGACTTGTCTACCAATTCACTGTTGACATGCCGTGCAGGGTGAGTCATGTCACCTACAAAGATATACATGGCATAAAGGGTTATATAGAAGCAGATTCAAAGTTGACTTATGGCTGAACTCTACTTTGTTAGGACACGGTCTAGTAATGCATTGTTGTTATATAAATAATACAGCCTAAAGACACCAAAAAGTAAGATTCCTCAAAGACCGGAATAAAAAGTATTTCTGGTCCTTTAAAACTCCTCCTACAGCTTGCTCTTCTGAATGCATTCCTGTAAAAGACACCATATTCCCACAGAAGCTGGACTAATTCCTGCATGGCTTTTTCGTATTTTCTTTATACAAGAATGCTAAGAAAATCAGGTTTCAATTATGCACATCTACACTAAAGTCTCTAAAATCAGAGTATATTACCCTAGAATGAACCCCATGTTTACACTAGTATAGGTACCCAGCCAGGCAGCATTCATTTCAATGGATATTATTAGTCACTTAAATTCCTCAAAAACTTGACCCTGAATCTATTCATTCCAAGTATCTACAAATCCCACCGAAGTGAGTGGTAGTTGGAAAGCAGCAGAAACACAACCTCTGTGCAGAATCTGGTTCCAGGGAAGGGAGGATAGACTGGTTTCTTTCCCATGTCACAGCAGATTTGAAAAATGAAGCAAAAAAATTACAAGATTCAACACATACATTTGAGGTTGGAAAAAGAAGGAAACACAATACCACTGCTTCCAACCACCCTTAGTGCTTCCTTGCACAACACTAATATTCCCTTACTCTAAATTCTCAGGTGGTACACATAGCCAAACCTAGAAGATTTCAATGTGCAATGTATTCAAAATAAAAGGAAAACTAACTGGAAGCTTGCTCCTCTTTCATTTTATGTAATTTTTTTTTTTTGGTTCACAAGCGCAAATTCGAGGTAGATGCAAAACAATTTCTACTGCCTGCCAGGAGGGTTTATTAGCTGTGACCACATAGTCTAAATTAGACGGTACTGCTATGTAAGTGAATGAAAGCTTAGGCACTGCTCAACAGAAACGGCATATCCCCAGGCAGAAAAACCTCACAAGGTGAAGGATGTGGCAACATCGCTGGCTTGGCTCAAACATCCAGTGACACTACTAATCATCAGTTAAGAGATTCTTACTACCTATGACAGAGTCATCTGCAACTTACAACCTTGATTTGCCCAAGCTACTATAGTACAGTCATCCTCAATTACAAGCAACACAACAGCAGCTGCTCCTCCTTTCCGTCTCCCATGCTCACCAGAAAAAAAAAAAGAAAAAAAAAAACCAAACTGGCAGTTTTCTCAAGACGGAAAGTCTATACAGACTTTTTCCTGCATGTTAGCTTTATTTTGCCTTTTTTTTTTAAATGAGAAAATTCACAAAAAAATTGTGCTGCTTTTACTTGCATATATCATGACAACCCCTAGGGGCCACTGCCCTTGGATAACCTCCTGTGTTACGCCTGGGCCATTATTATGGGCTGGCCATGTTCTGCGACTGAAGGTCTCCCTAGCATAAACACTTGCAAAGGTGGTTTAATTGGGAAAGGGACCACAGCAAAGTACAGAAGAACAATGGCAACATCACAAAATGTGGTGAGGAAGATTTCTGTGAGGACAAGTTATACAGTGCTCAAAATGAATGAAGATGCTTACGTTAAATCCACGACCGCTACTGAGCAGGAACTGTGTCAAGAGCTTGCTGATACAGAAAAGCCAGCAGGAGAGACCCCCTAGCCTCATAAATTGCATAAACTATGTTTGTAGAGCTATCAAAACTAAATTTCTCCAAGTCCTGACACATGCTATCTAGAGACAAAGACCAGTATTGCCACTAAGAACAGAAAAATAAGAAGTGGTAGGAGTATGTCTTCTCTCATGCTTAGGTAGGAGTATGCTTCTTCTCAAGCACCTCTAAGATAATGTGCTTAGTTAAGCAGTAAGTCTTGACTACAAAACACCAAATCATGCATTTTTGGAGGTCCCCTCTTTTTATTAGGTTGTCCAGAATGTAATATGCTGCAAATAACAGTGTTACAGAATGTCAGATGAGAAACCTGCAGAAATCAAGTTGGGTCTCTCAGTCTCATAAATTACTGAAAGAAGTGATGCTCATTTATACATGAGGATGGCAGAAGAATGAAACCAAATGTTAACTGCAGGATTTAGTCTGAAGGATATTCCTTGTCTAGGGCACTGTCAAAAAAACCCGTATGAAATTAAAAGACCAAGGAGGTCCTGGAATTGCAACTCCCATTGCTTTGAAAGAGGCATCTTGCAGTCAGATGCATGATTCAATTGACCTTGGAAACAGCTTCCAGAAGGGTATCATCAGGTCTATTACCACAGCCAGTCACTTAATCAACAACAATTAGAGCACTGACAACAGATTTATTCCCACCTCAGAAGAAAACACCTTTCAAGATCCACTGCACGTTGCAGCTCCAGAAGTACTGATCCATTCACATCCACAAAACCAACGTTTTTCTGAAGCAGTAAAGGCAGTACATTTATTGGTCCACTATCAAAACAGGATGAACCACTAACCATTGGTCTTCCAGTTGCTTATGAATTATCTACAGCTAAGCAGCCTTCAGGCCAAAAATGACAAAAAGCATAACAACCAACATTGCCTGCCTCCCTCTCAGGCACACACAGGTACATCACCCTGTCTATCATTCCACATTACAGCTGATCACCTGAGCCCAATGAAAAAAGTTTCTTTCCTTCCAAATAGACAGCCCTCAGCAGTACTCTGGAGAAGCTACAAGGACGGCAGCAGAATGACTGATCAAGTTCTCTCACTTCTCTGCTTCTGTAGGCTCCGATAGCAACCAAACTATGAAGACACCAGCATGTTGCAGCAACCATCCGCATCTTAAGTTTTTCAGCAGTATTGATGGTCAGATTAGCCAGTTCGGTTATGCGTAACATCATCTTAAGGAGCTTCACGTGCACTAGTCTGCCCTCACCAGGCTGGCAATGACAAATGCTGGAGTCCCATCACACACACGCTGGGACAGTTGCCCACAGAACACACTTGAAGCTTCTTTTAGATCTTCCCTTCGAAAAGGCTGACAATCAGACTGTACCAGACAGTGACTACCAGCTCTTGCACAGTTTTTGTCAGGTCTTCAAAAACTTCAAGACCCCAGCTTGGAGGAGAAAGCAATCCTTTTTGCACAAGAGGTTAAACCTACCACTGGACACCACCACACTGAAAACAAGAAGAGAATGTCACCCTATTCCAGCCAGGACCCACAATCAAACCATGATTTTAAAAAGTCAACACACACTGTTTGCATATCTTCACTGTTTTCAGCTAAACACTGATAAATGACACTGCCACTGGGCATGTTATCAACAGGCTTGAAGTCATTTGGAGGCAATGGCCCTTGGGAAGGAAGGAAGGAAGAGAAAGTGTAAAACACTCCAAGATCGGGCTTGAAGAGAATCACACGCATGTGTCCCAAATCGGGAGGTCTGTACATACCCTGGAATCACAGCAACACTCTTGTCTTTACCCATTGGGACAGAACCCATGGTGCTCAGGAGGAACACGGCTGCACATTTTCAAGGGGCCCATCTAATCTAAACTTCCTGACATCCAGCCCACAACCTGGGCTAGTATTTATCCAAGTAAGCACTAACATAAGCAACAGGCAAGCTAAAGCTTTCCAAACGGAAGGAAGAGCAGCGACAAAGGGAAATCATGGCCCCCATGCCCACACCAGTGGGTAAGCACCTGCTGCCAAGAGAACTTTTCACAAGAAAACTCTGCCCTGTGGGTCATGCTCTGACACTCAGAAAAGGCAGTGGCAAAAATCCCACTGAGCCCAACAGGAGAAAATTCAAGCTCTGACAGAGGAGGAGATATGGCAGATTTCACAAGCAGCAGCTAGTGGCAGATTCGTATTTAGCTGTTAAATACACATCTGAATAGGACCAGATAGGAAGCAGAAAGAGGTTTTTACACACACTTTCCTCCAAAGAAGTCTGATGTAACTACAATACATTTAACACCCACTATTTCTTACCACACAGTTCTGGCAGACTCAGGGTTTTTTGCTTATTTATTTGGTTTGAACGAAACTGTTGCAGTCATCTGCTTTATAAAATGCAGAGAACTCCAAATGGACTGGCAAATTTTTCATTTGACTTCCAACCTTTAATTTTATATACATTATGGAAGACAGCTTTAATTCTTTGCAACATCTGTAGTGCAAGTCATCTGCTATACTAGCATTTATTATTTAATTACATATTCACATGCTTCAGCACCGTTCAGATTTCACTTAGCTGCTTGGGTGTAATTTCCAGTGCCCTGGCCTCAGCTAGGAAGATGAATTACAGACATTTTTTATATTTTGGAGACAAGCATGAGAAGTTACCATTTTCTTCCCTAGGACTTGTCATACCAGAATAGATTCAAAAGATTCTTTTTCCTAAATGTGTCTAGGGGAAAAAAAAATAAAAAATAAAAAAATCACACACTTTCTAGTTAAGGGTGATCTGAGACATCATTATTTAAAGGGAAACAAAAATCTAAAGAATGAGAAATTATTTCTAGCCGTGAATGCTTTAAACCAAATCTAGACATGAATTAAGAATGGGCAAAGTTAACAGCAGCACTGCATTACAGATGTAGTTAGTGCTGTTCCACCGCCAAGCTCAAAGGTGCTGTGTAGCTCCATGGCTGAGGTCCACAACAGAAAAACACACAAACAAAACAATTAAAAGCAGGAAGGAGCAATTTGACATGGAAAGGAATTTAAAATTTGAGCAAAGAGAGCAGACACATTCAAATTTCCCAGGTGAGATCTTGATCTCTCTAGAGAAGAACTGCAACACAACCCATCAGTCCTCTCCAAAGGTAAGGGCAGGCTTTCCTACACAAAGAAAGCATCTCAGGACTGAGAAATGAAGCACTCTGCTCCAGCATCAAGGGCCCCATCACCACGCAATAGATCAACTGACAGGGTGTGAGGGTATAACCTCATCTGTAACCTAGGTACCACCTAAATGGCTACTTCAAGTATAAAAAGCTGTCGCTGAATAGTAAATCTTATGGAACACAGCAGGCAACAAGCATGGAAGGCAAGGGAAAAGAGCAGAGTAAGTTTAAGAGGACAAAGACAGCAGTGAGTTAAGGTGCGAATGGGGACTGATGAGGACAGCTCAAGGCAGAAATCATGGAAACCAGAGGAAAGCAGCAAACAGATGAATGGCAGGACAGGATGTTTTCAACTGTGTGGATGTCCATTCACTCAACTCTAACAGCATAGGTGTTAAAATTCAAAGTCGAACTCTGGTCAGCTGAACCCAAGCAACCTTCATCTTAAAAAAAAATACAGACTTTTAGATTTTGTACAGTATCCAATGAAAACCATGTATGATGTGAGAAACAATTACACATCCTTTTCTTTAAAAAAAAAAAGAAATATTTCCTCATCTCCTGTTAAAGAGCTTTATTCCTACATACAATACAGAAATAACTTATTTTTCACGTCTATTACACAGTACACGAAGCTACATACTTTCAACAGATATTCAGATCACTTGCATTATATAAAAAGTACCATTCTATACCAAATGCTGTTTAACAGTTTTCCCTCTCATTCATATTCTGACCTCCCCTTACTTTTCAGTAATCATGGGACTTCATCTCAACTGCATTATAAACTAAGCTTGGTCCCAGCCCACGTATTATCCCTGCATCGTTCACATCTACAGCACCTCAGGACTCAGCCATTGTGAACAGCTGCGGGATGTCACACCTTTTGCCCTTTCATTCTGTTACACTTATCCAGCATAAATCTCAACTTTACAGGTGAAGCAGTTTCATTTGGTGCAAGTGACTGTGGACTGTAAGCAATCTCCATCATGCTGTTTGTCCAGAGCTGTGAAAGTGTAGGAGCAAGTGCTGATCACACCCACTTAGGCTGGAGAGCGAGAAACCCTGCTTTGACTGAAATGCTGAAAACAAAAGAAAGAAATCACCCCAGGCCTTGCCTGCCGGTTAGGATCTGGCCACTGAAAGTACAAAAAAGACTCTGGACAAGGCCCTCGCAGAGCAGCTGACTGCTCAGATACCTGTGAGAGCCTGGAGATCAGCTCGGGTCACGGGATGCTCTGAAACTCATCCAGTCAGGAAGCCACAGCACCCGTGAATATTTCCCTCTCTACATATTATAGGTGCACAAATTCACACGTGTATTTATAACACTAGGTTAATACCAAATCTAATTTCACTTCCAACTAGTTTCCAAAGTCGTCTCTTCCCGCCCCCCCCCCCCTTCAGGGATCAGCACTCCGTTACAGGAACTGCCTGGGATGGGGCACACACCCAGGGCACCAAGGCGGGCAACTCCTAGCCCTTGTCCAAGCGCGGGGGGCCCCGCCGTTAGCGGCGGCCGTGCCGGCTGTGCTCCCCGCCACCCGCGCCGCCAGCTCGCCACCTGCTCGCGCGGCGGCGGGAGCCCGGCCCGGCCCGGCCCGGCCCGGCCCGCTCCCCGTCGCTCCACTCACCCAGAAGAGGAGGTTGAGGGCGTAGAGCAGGCAGCGCAGGCACTTCACCGAGTCCTCCCTGGCCATGGCGAGCCCCCGCGGGAGACAGCCCCATCCTCTCACCACATCCTCCCTCCCGAGGCCGGGCCGCCAGCGCCCTGCAGGGGAAGAGGCGGAGAGGGGCCGGGCGACTCCTCCTTACCGAGGAACCAGCGCGCAGGTGGAGGCGGCCGAGCCGAGCCGAGCCGAGCCTCGACCGGCCGCGCCCGGGCGGGAGCGGCGGAGCCCGGCGGGGACCCCCGCAGCGCCCACCGATCGCCCACCCCCGGCAGCCTCCTTCCCTCCTCCTCCCGCCCTGCCCGCCGCACCCGGAGATACTGATGGGCGAGGGTGGTTTTTTTTAATAAAAATAAGAAAACCGTGGAAAGGGAAGAAGCCGAGGGCTGCCCCAGGAGCAGAGCGGGGCTGAGGGCAGCGGAGGCACGGCCCGGGGGCGCCGGCTCCCTTCCCGCCCGGGCGGGACGCGCTGCCCCGGGGAGGAAGGGCGGCTGGGGGACAGCGGCCACTCTACCGCCCGGCCGCCCCCTCACTCACTTGCTCCGGCGAGGACTCATCGGGACGGGGCGAGGCAGCGCAGCGCGGAGCCGCGGCACCCATGCCCGACGGGGCGCTGAGGGGAAGGTCCCGGCGGCTGCCCCCGGTCCCCCTCCGCCCCCGCCCGCAGCGCTCCGCCGAGCCCGGCGGCGGCCAGCTGCACCGACAGCCCCGCGCATGCGCCGGGGCCCGCGCTCGCCGCCCGCCGGGTCCTAGCGCCGCCGCCGCGCTTCCCGCCCCGTCATGGGCCCAGCGGGCTGAGGGTGGCGCCGCGGGGCCTCGCCCACTGACAGACGGGAGCAGGGAAGCGGCTGTTTTCCTAATGCTTAGTGACTGTGGAAACGTACCTGCGGGGCTGAGTGGAAATGGCAGCTCGGGGCATGTGCGAATTTCACTGAGAGAGACCGCGGGTTTCCTCCAGGGGAGCTGCGCCCGCCTGGCTGGGTTTGGCCCTTGGTCTCTGGGGCAAAGCCCAAAGGGGACAACCCCAGAAATGCATTCCCTGCTGACAGACACCCATGCTCAAAAGCCCAGTTATGGCGGGGCTTGGGAACTGGTTTGCTTTTTTTCCTTCAGGGGAGACGTTAAGCAATGGGCTCAGATAAGCTGAAGTACGTGAAACCCGTGTCTTGCGGCGTGTTGGCCCAGAGTGGCAAACACCTCACAAAACATGGGGGGTGTTCGCAAGATTTCGCAGGCATTTCACAAGGTTTCAGCGCTGTTGTGTTGGAAATTAAACCCTGCTGACATCAAACCCAAATCTGGTCACTAACATCCCGGCGCCTGCTCCCCACTGCTAAGCAGCAAATTTAGAAGCGCAACCATATTGGAGATAAATTATTCCAGCAACGGGCAAAATCTGCAGTTATTATTTAGGCAACACGGCCAGTGATTTGCCCCATGCTGTGCACAGTGCTTACAGAGGCCACAACTGAGGTGAAAAAGTCAACCTGTCTCTGAAACCAGTTAAAGCGTATGCGCGTCTGATGATTAGGGTGGTAATTTCCTACTGATGTCTGTATTGTCTGTATTGTTTCAACATATATATAATCCATATTTCAAAAGGAAGAATTATAGTTTAAAACATAGAGTTCTATGCAGGCTAGCAAAGAATTTTCCATGAATACATTATAAAGGTGTTGCAACTCATCACAAAAATTAGAAGAAAATGCACGGAAAAATATTTCTTAACTGGAGCGGAAAATGGTCTTCAGTACATGTTATATAAAGACTGCTTTAACAACTGCTAGTGAAAGCTGAGAAAGAGGAAGAAGGATGTAATGGATGAAATCTAGCTTTTGTGAGGCCAAAGAAAAATCTATTTCTTGAAGCACTAGAAAAAATGACTTGGAAAAAACACACAATCTCCAGATATTCAAATGCTTATCACTGAGGCTGCTGGTGGGATCTCACTTACATAATTTCATGCCATTAGTAATGAACCAGGGCAGACAGACTCTGCAGGTGTATTTATCCCTCCTTGAAAAGAAAGTAAAATGGACATGGATGGACATAAAATCCCATGCAACAGGGATTTTATGCCAAATTTATAGAAGTGAAAATGGTAATAAAGTTGAAAGTACTCAAGAATGTTGCATAAATGTGGTGTGTGAAGATTTTTTCTTCCCTGAAATTTGCTAAGCTTCAACTGCTATTTTGTTCCTTTTTTTCTGAAATCAAGAGCCCCTCTGGGAAGTGTAGTATGCCACATCTCTAATCTTCAGTGAATATTGCCAATTCCATACCTAAATAAGGCAAACTGAGCTAAGAGATACTGTTAAAAGGTGGCATTGTACATTCATTGTGCTGTTTACATACCATTCATTCCCCTTATTACTGAAGACTTCGCATGAACACAGTCAGCGAGACAGATCTTGAACAGGTATGGTATTTTCAGTGAACCCATGCTATTTTACAAAAATAGTGTCAGTTTGCAACTGAGCTCCAGCCTTGCCTGAGGACAATACAGTCTGTTATAAACCAAACTAAAAATAATTGAGGTTGTGTTTGTGTTCTTGATTGTTCCTTGGGAGAGAACAAATTACCTGATCAAGGATTTATAAAAAATGCACAACAAAAATATTCAGTTATCTTACATCCAGTCAATTTTCTTTAAACACACCTAAAATAGCAAATGAGAAGTTCTCTTACTTGTTTCTGGTATTTTTTTGGCTTAGAGCTCAACTGTTCCTAGTACATAAGGAATTTGAGGAAAGGAAAAAGAAAACCAGTCTCGTAGACCTCTTACTTGTTAAAAACCCTACTAAAAATGACACCTCAGGTTTTTATGTCTCTGAGTTTCCATTCTTTGAGGTCTTTGGTCATAAGATGCTCTCAGACTAATTTTTAAAAAATCTGTTACAGTAACTCCGTCACAAACATGAAGAGGATCCCCTAGTTGGTTAAAGAATTTTTCTGTCATTTTGCTGTTAGCTAGAGCATTATTTCTCCAGAAGAGATTTTGCTCAAAACCTAAAGAAAACAGGTCCTATTTATGAATGTCTGCCAAATGCTATAGGGCCCAGAGGAAGGTCCCTTTGGAATACTGCTTTCTACCAGGCTGTCAAACTTTGTGGAATTTCCATGATGTCAACACTGGGAAAGAAATACACAGAAAGTTCTCATGCATTCAAAACAGTAACTAAACTGGAAGTATTAGCTGATCACCCCAAAAAAATCAGGGAAGCTCCTAGGCTGCTTCAGTACATGCTTTTTTGTTTTCCTTTAAACTATATACTTAAGATTTTATTTAGGGCAAGACAAGAGAATAATTTTTACAAACAGGAGTCTAATGGCGAAGCTCTTCATATTTACAAATTTTTTAAATAGGAGTTTGCTGTTAGCAAGTAATGCTAGTTTAATGTGCAGCACAGAGACTTACAAGCATGGAAACTATTGAAGCCTTGTGGATCGGTATTGTCTGCTTCGATTCTCCAACGTCTAATAAACTACAAATTGTGAAGCTTTTTTCTGTGACAAGGCATCCACAATAACTTTCTAATATGAATTCTGTAGACTTAAATAAAGTGTTCATGATACAGCCTTTCCATCAATGGCAGAGGAGGCAGATGGAAATACCAATAACTCCAATAATCTGTCTTTCCTCTGCTTAACTGCCTATTTTAATTTGATGTATGGAAACTTAGTCTCTGTAAGCTAGCTCCTCTTTGTCAAATGTGCTTGAAATTGGCCAACAGGTTCAAAAGCTGTTAGAAGAATGTGGACTAACAGACATACGTCTGCATGAATACTACAGTATCATCTCATAAGCCCTTCTTCATCAGGAAACCTGAGTAAAAGAGGAGTGGATGTGAAAGACACCCATCCAGCACATAGCTGCAAGTTTCTTTAATTTAAACTACTAAGCCTGATCAAGTGGAATAGCATTGGGCATGCATGTAAATTTATAGGTGATAATTGCCTGATACTAGATGGCAGGAAACTTTATCAGTGAAAAAGCAATGAGTTAAAGTAATGTCCTTTTATATACTACCATAACATTTAAAATTACTCAGATGAGTACTGAACAGAGGAACATACATGTGGATGTGCTTTGGCACATATTTGTTTTAATTCTGTGTGGTATCTACTCAGCTTGGTCTACTCTGATGACTAAATTGTTCATGTACAGGTTTATTTACAAGATTTTAGTCTAAGCTAGAAATGTCTTTGATAGCACCAGGGCAATTCTTAATGAGTTAATTTTAATATATTTGTTCCAGCCACACTGTCTGTTAGATATGAAAATTCTGTGATGTCTTTAATTTTTGTGGTATTTGTAAAGTTTCAAGGATACTTAAGTCATTCCTTTTTATACATAGCTTTTTAATTGCAAGCCCCTGCCAGGTATTGCGTGGGCAGGCACGTTCTGTAACCGGCATCTGTCTGCGATGAGTAATTTGTGTGACTAACTGTGCCAATGCTGACCTCCGAGGATGGATTTCTGAAGCTAGCTGGTGGCTTGTCTCAGGTAGGCATCTCACCACCTGGTCTTGCTTTCTCAGTGTGCTACTTGATTGTAATGATATTCTGTACTTTGGTCCTGTCTGGTTAGCTTGGCTTTTTCTCAGCTTTGCTCCAGGTCTGTCTACTCCTTAGCCTATACTCAGACTTAACATAGTTTCCTTCCCTTTGCTCCTTGAGCCATTTACTCTAGAGCCCTTCTGTCCGTGTTTCCCTTTTTCTGCTCTTTACTTGGAACCCTTCTTAACTTCTGCGCGGTCTGGTTTGCCTTGCTTTTAAGCCTGGTTCTTTCCTGGTCCTCAGCACTGGTTATGACTGTCTGCCCAATGAATATCCCTCCCTAATGACAGCATTAATGTCAAGGGCAGGATGGAGGTTTGTTTAAGAACCAAATTCTCAGACACACAAATACGCATCTATAAAACTGAAGGTGTAGTAGCTGGCCCAGGAACAAGCTGTCTGGTAAACGCATGTTTGTAACAGGACCCAGCATTGCTCAAGACCATAAGGTGAAAGTGCCCTTCTTTCTTTTGGAATCAAAAGACACCAACTTCTTCCAGTTTCTAAAGCTTGGTTTTACTTGAGCGTGAAAACAACAGTCTGGTAGCATTGAAATAAATAAAATACAGAAGAATAAGAGATTAAAGTCATAGTCTCGAAAACAGTCTGGCTTAATGGGCTCTTGCAAATGAGCTTTCCTGCTTCCTAGTTCAGCAACTTTCCATGGCTCCCTGAATTGAAATAACACCTCAGCATATTNNNCCCCCCCCACGACTCTAGGACAATTTTGCTTCTCTCTGTCATTTCAGACACTTTGCTGCAGAGCCCAGGATGGATAAATCCCTGAGCAATGTGGTCTGACCTCCCAGCTGGTCCCTTCCAACCTGAGTTACCCTCTAAGTCTATGTTTCTACCTCTTTCTTCTCAGTCTCCTGTCTTGGCCATCACTGTCCCTCTAGAAGCTCCTCTGGGTCACCCTTTGCCTGGGAAGCCAACTAGAGGACAGCAGCAGCATCAGCGACAAGGCAAAAAGCCTTCCTCTATTCAGCCAGCAAAACTCTTCTTAACAAAATACACAATATCTAATTTGTACACGGTACATTTTGAGCAAGCAACTGAAGAGTTATAACATCCATCACAATGTGTTTCAGTGTTTCTCTGTGAAGATGAATATGGATATAAGCATGGACGAGCATGGATTCTTCAGAGTCAGGGCATCTGGAACAAGAAGAAGAATGGAGCGAAACAATACTACACATTCAATGCATGAGAATAATATACCATATAGCAGCTGGAAAAATGAAAAATGAGAAGATTCAAATTTGCTCTTACCACTAAGTGAAAAAGAAAAACTCACATTTTTCAGTCTTTATTTACTTTATATTTTTTTAAAGCACATAAAAATGCATAAAAATCTGCATGTCAAACAAATGATGTGAGAACCAAATTCAGCTGGAAAAAATGTGTCTTTGGTATCAAAATTAATATGTTAGGAATAACAAAAATGATGCATCTGATAATAAAAAACAGATGAGTCTGGCTCTGTGATTTCTAGGTCAACAGTCTTGAGATGCGCTACACCAGCCAGGAGATGAGAATCCTTAGCAGGGGTGTACACCAACCCATTACGAGTTAACTCCCCGTTAGGTCAGTCTGGAAATCCCATCCATTCCAGAAAATATGCACAGCCAGTGAGAGATGGAAGGTTGCTACCAGAGCTAATCACTAAAAGTATTTAAGCAGACAGTGTAACTGTGAATTTCTTAGAAGCAAGCAAGAAAATGCGTGGTCAGTGAGCCATGTGTCATACAGCTCAGGAAGAAGAATGCTTTATGGATTTAAAAGAGCCGTGCTCTTTAAAGTGACTCCCAAGGTGAGTGTAGCTAGAGGACCTGATTGTTTTATCCCTGCCATACAATGAATTTCTTTGATGTTTATCCTAGGGCGCTTCCCAGTGCCTGTTCTTCCTTGTCTTATTCCCCTCTCCATAAGTATGGATTTCAGTTCAACAGGAACATCTTGCCTGCACTAAAAGACACAGTTTGAAAAATCTGCTGTATTGGTTTTGGGTGGCTTTTCTTCAATACAGGCTGCCTGATGTTATAATGGGAGTCACAGAGTTTTTGCTAGACATTCTCTTCTAGTTAAATCCCATGAGGAGGCGTTCAGCATTTGTAACCGCTCCAGAAATGAGGAAAGGCACAGTGATCTTCAAAGTCCTGTTTATTATAGTCTGCACTTCCTTTTCAGGCCCAGCAGGGGATTTTACATGAGCAAAGAGCACATTTTAGTATCTGTGATGTGCCAGTAGCACCGCTAGTTATCAAGGTTGCATGACGCTTCTTACCATAAAGCCCTGGTGCCGTAGGGAAATGCAAGGAAGATCTCATCACCTGACAGTAGCTGCTTTGGAGACCTGGAGTTGGTCTCCACTGCAGAGTTCCTGTGTGGCAAGTTCCTGTAATCACATTTTTCCCAGGCGTTTATTTTGTTCTCTGTTTTCATTGTCCAGCTTCAGATCTCACAGGCTGATTTGCAGAAATGTTTAAACATTCACAACTGTATCTGAAGCTACTGGGAACTGGCCTTTGAAAATACGAAATGTTACCCATTGTGAACTACTCAGACGGATCAGCCTGAATTCTCAGATACTCATATCATACAGCCCGAGTTTCCCATCTGTAGGGTGGAGGTGATAAAACTCTGTTCTTCCAGGGAAGTGTTGTGGAGAGGAATGTTTGTGAAACATATATGTGCTATGTGAGAGCCACAGAACAGGCCATCAGGAAATGTATGGCTGTCCTCACAGCTGAGACTGAACAGTGGAAAGTAAATAGACCACATGCTGAATGAAGCTAAAAGAATATACTAAAAAGCTCATTCTTTACACATAATGAAGCAGGGGTCAAGGAGAAAAATGTGTATGACTGTATAACTAAAGCCAGCATCATAATTTTATACAGGATTAAAGATTCACAGACATCTTTAACTCTGACACTTCCTTATTTTTCTGTGTTTGATAAATTATCCCTTAGGGCAGTTTTTCTTTGGGAAGCTCAGGGAGAATATGAAATAGGTTTTCAGAAAAGATTCTCTTGCTAGCTAAGGTGAATGTGCTGCTCTGCACACAGTTGCTCTGCAGTACAGAGTTGCTGCCACACCCTGTTGTTCCATATAATTACACATACCCTTATGGGACTATCTTCTGTAATAGAGGTCCCAGGTCTGAACCGTGTGACAATCAGAGCTCAACTCTGATTAAGAGTTAGCAGAGAACTTACTAGAGGTGATGAAGCAAAATCTGGTGTTACTGAAGTACTCATCAATTTCCTTGTGGCCTTACAGGGAGGGGAGAAGTCTTTTCCTTCTTCCCATTTGTTTCACCTTCTTCCTTTTTCTCCTTATCCTTCTTTTTATCTCCACTTTTTCTTTTCTCTTCTTCTAAATATCCTCTGCTGCCAAACCTGGTTTTCCTCCTAAGTTTCACTCCCTTGTCCAGATTCTTCTCTGCATTGAGATTGTCATACAGGAGGCAGATAAAGGAGTGTCTGAGGTGACGGCTGTGTCTGGATTTCTTACACCAGTCTTCTGATGACAAAGCCTGGAGCTACGATATGTGAGTTGCCTTAAAACAAATAGTGTTGCCTTGTCCTTGGATCTGAAAGCCTCCCCGGCTGGCTCACAGTTCCCATGAAAATTGCTGCTGAAACTCATTGGAGTCTTGAGTGAGATGCAGGAGAAAGCAGGACACAGAAATGACAGAGATGAGTGGAAATTCAAAGATATTAAGAACAGGTAATGTAAAAGAGAATGTAAAAATCTGGAGAACGATGGAGGGGTGCTAAGGCTTGAAAAAGAAAATGGGATACGAAGACATCTGAACTATATATTACTTTGCTATTATTACAAAGCCTAGCAGGAAGTATGGTGTGAAGATGCTGTAGACTGAAGCTCTTCAGAGAAGGAAAGAAAAGCAAGTTGTCTGGCTGCAATTTTCTTCATTCTAATGAAGTTCTTTTTCCACGTTAGGAGACGCAGATTTTTATCATGACTTTTTAATCTGACATGTGATAATTAGATCTGTATTGGACAAAGGTACGTGCCTGCCAAGATAACTTGTCTAAACAGAAAAAATATAAAAGGCATGGAAAGTCTTTATGAGAAGGATGCCTTTCAAAGCATCATTTATTTTATGGAATATCTTGAATTGTCAAGTGTCAGGTTTTAATTGCTTTGAACTTATGTGCGGAAGAAGTGGACATATTTAGGTATCTAAGCCAAAACTCTTTTTCTCCCTAGAAAGATGTGTGAGACCAGGGTTACTACCATATTTTTCCTTCACATTGTAATCAGTCTCACATTTCTGCAATATGGAGGATTCTTCATGTGAGAAAATAGGCTAATATCACAAGAGTTAGCAAGCACCTAGCTTTCTTTGAAGTCGGAATCAGAAATTATCTTTCATGGGACAGAGCATGACTGTGACTTCCTCACCAATTTTCTTCTACTTCCTGTATATTATCTAAAGTAGGTTGCTTGTGCCCTAAATCTGAGCCATCTCTGTGCTAGTTTTTTGTAGGCAGTACTCTGCATAGGCTCGGATTTTTCCTTGGAGCCTCTATATGCTTGCTGCAAGACAAACAACAATACTGTATAAATATATAAGGCAGAATCATTGTACAGCTTCCCCTGAACACAAAACTTCATTATTTTCACAAGTACTTGTAATTCTTAAGTATTCTGGATTTAAGTTGGCAGATGAGAATGTATGGCATTTATTTGCTAAAATTCCACAATAAAGAGTCGCTTTGTAATACCTTTCCTGAATGTAGCCCATTTTTCAAGTGGTTGAATTGGCTGCTTGTCATGTAAACAATGTGTTATTGAAACGTTGATGTATTACTCTCATGGACCAAACACCCTGGTGAGGGCGGGTGCTGGATTTCCCATGTAGACCTAAGGACGCAGAACCGGACTGCCGCTCAGTGGTGCTGGAGATCATCAGTTCTTGTGCCACTACCCATTGGCACCAACATGGCTGAACACGGCTACATAATCAACCAGGTAAGATAAACTGGGCACAAACAGGGGTACAGAAATGCTATAAAACTTCAGTGTAACATCCTAGCAATGCCAGAGAGATTATAAATAGACTTTGTAAGCGATTCTGAAAAACACAGTAGGAACACAAATGCCATAAACCTCAATTTTGTCCAACACTAAAACACCATTTTTAAAGAGATTTGTCTGCTCTGAGCTATCACATCAGTGACTTGGACACTTACCTACTGTCATTTATCCATGATTTTCCATGGAAGCTGTTAAAATGACATTACAGTCCCAGTGGATTGTTTATCAAAGAACTCTTACTTCAGTACTACAGCATTGGGATGCTTTTGATAGCTACGACATGCCTTAGTTTAAATTGTCTTCTCTGTTTGCATCACACTAGTATGTATCAGCTCTTCTTTTTCAGGATCAAAGGATATCTTACTGCACGTCAGAAACTCATTAAATCTATATTTGTAAATAAAGCATTTGTTTCACAGCACCAGGTGTCCTTGAACCACTACAATGAACGGCTCTGGAGGACGTGTCCTAAATGTACTCAAAGCTCCAGTGAATGATGAAAATGCGACTTGTCTTTTAAGCGTCCTGGGAACAACTTGTTATGGCCTATAAAGCAGTAGAAAAAGTGCACACAATGGTATTTCCAGAACTAAAACACAAATCTAATTAGGCTCCCATCAAATGGCTTATTTGAGACTGAAAAATTGCTGGACTGATTACAAAGTTTGCTTTATAGATTAATAGGCTAGTTTAATAGCCATAGTTCTCATTATGTATGGACTACTTCCTTATGCACTTTGTTGTACAGATATTAATTGCTTTGGCTTTTATGTAATATATGTCTGTATTGCTGCTACTTTTGCAAATAAGACCTGCCTTGGGTAACCTTTCTAGCCTGTGATTTCCCTTTTTTTTTAGTCCATCTGTTTTCCAAGTTAGAATTCATTTTCAGGTTTATCAGCAACTGAATACCCAGACTGGTATTCATGCTTCATAATTATTGAAAAATATTTAATTCAGTCCAATAAGACTTTAAAAATAGAAGCAAAACAAATTATACACACAGCCATATTTTATACACAAAACTGATTAAAATACTAGTAAACCTTTTTCTGGGGACACTTCTGGGGTCATCTTACATTGGTAAGGAACTACTGGATTGGGGAGATGAGCAAAAAGAACTTTCGTCTATGTCGCATCATGACAACAACTTCTTGGTACTGGTGCTAAAATGATGAGGGCTAGCCACAGCCTCACGCTGCGCACAGCTACTGAGCAGCAAGGGCATGCTTTCCTCCTTCGCCAGTTTCTGGTACTTGGGATGGCAGTTTTCATTGCAGAATGTTCAACCGTGATTTCATAAAAAATTCTCTATAGCCTATAAAATCCCTGTCCTAACTAATAACTACAATGACAATGAAATTTTTGTGCTTTTCATCCTTTTTATTTATACGGCCATATGAACTAATGAGTCCACACCTGTGTCAAGATCTAATGCCAGATGTTATGTTTGGCTTTTAAAGAAGCCAAGAGAAGCAGAGAACATTTTCTTGAGAGGGGAAAGCTGCACTGGCAACAGATTTTGAGAAGACCAGAGGTAAAGGGAAGTGACTGGGTGGAAGTACAATTTCAACACTAGAATAAGACATTTTAATTTCTTAAGTATGAAGGCAACTGCATTTCTGATTTTGAACACTCACTTAAGCTCCTCCCTCCTCCTACCTTTGACATGTTTTTTCTGATTTTCTTTTCTGAGGCGATTGCTCTTCTTACCAAAATGTCCATTCAGTTTAGCTTTCTCTTCATCAAACGCTGATCCATCTAGGAGATTGCCATCCAAACTAGTTTTGACCAGTCACCACTGTTTCCTACATGCTTACTGGCTATATGTTGGCCTTTCATGAGTGACCATGACTTTGCAGTACTCTGCTGCACACTCTTCTCTTATTTCTACTTCTTGCGTTATTCATCTGCTGTGTTTCTTCTCTTTCTTACCCATAAATCTTCTTTGTTCTTTCCCCCAGCATTATCAACAGCAATTTCCTTTCATTTTGTGTTTCCTGAATTCTGCTAGACAAATCTTATGGCTACTTAGAGGTCCTCACTGTAAGCTTTTCCATTCTTCCTTTATTTATCAAATTGACATTTCTCATGTGCTCTGTCTTTACTTTTTCAGCAGGTCAGCTAATTCTTTTGTTGCCTTGTAAGCATTCCTCAGCAAAACTTTGCTTCTACCAGCTGATGTAAGTGAAATCCATCTTCTGGAAATTCCTGCCTTTCTGTATCTGCCCTTTTGCAGTCCACACTGGTTCCTTCCTTCTCTGAAATCATGAGATGATTCATTTGCAGCTGGGACTGAGCAGGATTTTTCATATCATCACATATGATGTGTTAAGAACGTACTTTACTTAGCAACACAGGAAAAAAGAAACCTCCCCTCCTGCCCAAATAAGAAAACAAAAGTTTAGGTGGCTGAACAACATAGATGAAGTTATGTGTGACACGATCATAATTTAAATGTGTATCTGTATACTTACAGCTGTGTTGGTGTTTTTTCATGCTATTGTCAGTCTTAAATATAACATATATACTTAGCAACTATATGTTATACTCTTAAACGCTGACATTTTTTCGCAATTGTTTGTTATGCTTTTCTAAATCTGAGAGCATAAAGGTTTAAGAATGTTCTGTTAGATAGTCAATAAGCTTGAATGATATGATAAAAAAAAGTATTGATCTGAACTGTGTTATATAAGTACATTTGACACATTTGCCCAGTCATCACTATTGGTAGAAAAGAGTTCTTCTCTATGTACAGCATTATATCATGTACATTTTCTGTTTCCTTCGATAACATCTTATAATACAAAGAATCAAATAGAAGCTCTTTCATACAATGAAATTTATATTCAAAGAAGGAAGCATGGGCTGATAGATGTCTTAATGCGACAGAATAGTGGCTGTGTTCAATTGCCAAGTATCCACAGGTTCTATGGTATCCTGGTTCCCCTCTCAAACTAACTATTCCCCATTATTCCATAAAACAGTGTGGCACCAGTGATGGACCTTTTATAGGATCACCATTACTTACGTGGCTTAAAGTATTAAAGTCTCCACTGGGAGATGTCTGCCTCACAGTATCTTCTGAAGATTGTAAGTAAAGTACATATATGCTTTGTCCATTACTTATCTTTTTTATACAAGTAATAATAAGAGCAAAATTGAGTTGTTATTAAAACAGGATGGCAATGCCTGAAAAGTTGTGCAAGTGAAGCGGGTCATCCTTCAGCCCACAGATTTGTTATGTTCCATGTTCACTCCATGCTGAACAGAGAAAAATACTTGGAACATATGGAAAAATTGAAGGTGATTAAGATAAAGCTATTCTGAAGCCCGATTTTGCCATCGATAGTGTTGTTTCCATGGTAACTCCTGAATCACATGGCACCTGTGTACATGATGCAAAGGCATTTCTTAAAGTTACACAAATACTAACAGGAAGGGCAAACTTCTGTGTTTCTTTTATCAGTGTGAAGTGAGTATTTTATATCCATTACAAACATGGAATTTTCCGTAATTCACTGGGTAGTTAAGATGTGTTACGGTAAACAAAGTATTATTCATAAGTGAAAAACATATAATAATTAAAGATGAAAAAAAAAAAGGTTTTATGAGGAAGGAGGAGAGCAGTGGGTTAAAGGGACAGCTGGTGCATGTGTGTTACCCGATATGGGACTTCTGCTCTCTGTTACTATTTTGTTGCTGCTGTGGCAATGCACCAAATGATAGCTACTAGTAGTTTCACTGAATAAGGCACGTGTATCGTCCAGCTGCATCCATGCCTCCAGCCTTCCTGTGAACAAACTGAAGAATAGAGTCTCAACAGAAAATCCTTTAGAACTCACCAGAGGTGAGGAGGCTGGCAGGGGCTCTACAGAAATTACTTTCAAACTTGCAGAATTTATCTGAGTATGTGTCATTTTTATTTTTGACATTATCTTACAAGATTCCATAATGCGACTATTACTTCCTAATGAAATCTGTAAGATAAATAAAAAAAATAAAAAAAGTTATAACATTCCATTAAATCCTATAGGTTTACCTTTATGATGTTCTCTTTGCCCGTTTTCAATACCGTCTTATGAAAATCTTACATAAAACCACGCAGATGCCTTCACTGAAAATATGCATTCCTTTCTTTCCTTATCACTTTCAAATTCTGAATCTATAAGTATGTATTGTGTCAAATGAAATGAGATATGCAGGGACAGATAATGGAAAACAGTATTATGAACAAGATCTCTGTACCATTGCCAAAGTAACACGTGTGTATACATATGCATTCACACAGATATACATGTACATACATGGAGTGGCTGTGTGTTTGGAAGGGGGTGATTAAATTTCAAATCTGAGTGGGTGATTACAGCCGAAGTCTTCACCAGATGACAATAGTTGTCCTTGATTCAAATATGCTCGTTCTGAACTAAAAATCTGTATAATATATTGATTCTTAATAGTGAATAAATTCTTACATCTCTGAGACAGGGAGCAGACACAGAGCACCTCCAGACTATACTCTAATTGTATGTGATGCTAGATACAAAGGCGTTTAGCTCTGGCTACTATGAATTTTGCAGGGCCCTGTAAATTCTTTGAAGACTTATCTGACCTGCCCTTGTCTTCTTTAAACAGCTTGATGCGACCATATCGCTTGCTGCCTGTGTTACACATTTAACAAAATGTGCCTGTATTTGTGAAAGGAAGTACCAGGGAATGACTATACATTAGCTTCATGCAGTTAACACTGACTGAAAATAGAAAAGGAAGAACATTCACAGTAGACATACCCGCACAGGTGTATTTTGGTTTTAGGTATCTATATAAAAACTTTCAGTCCTAGCGTGATAATTTAATCTTCTTTCCATTCTGTTCTAGCTTGTTCCAAACACTGTCCCATTTGGCACAGAAACTTCCAGTTCTCTGTTGGTAACCAAATATTTTTCTTTCCAGAGGCAGAAGTTCTTCAGTCAAGTTCAACTAAGTGGCCCACAAGGGAGCTGTCTCTGTTGTCCAAGCTAGCAAGATACATTTATGAGCCAGCATCAGTAAATAAAGAAGGCAAGCTACATCTGTCCTCCAGCACTTGAGGTCACTGAGCAATTCCAGAACCGTAAGTCAGCGATTTAATGGAATTTCCCATACAAATTATTAGGGCACATTAGACCGTATCACAAGCCAAAATGCTGGATTCATAGTGTATTCCCACCAAAAAAAAAATGCCATGAATCAGGCTTTTCTGTCTGGCATCTCTTACATAACTGATTTGGGTTTTTTTAATTCTGCGAAAGAGTACAGAGAGGTTCAGAGGGAGAATTTCTTTGAATATGAAATATTGTGTGCCTTTTAATGAATGCTGCAGCCTACAATGAGCCATATACCTGGTATAAGCCAAGGCCAATCAGAGAATCTATCTATTCATTGTCTAAAATAGGCGGACGCAGCAGGGGCAAGGAGGGCCCATGAGAAAGCAGCCCCCCGTAAGGGCGTGCTGACACAAGACCAGAAGGTAATTCCCATGAGCAGGCAGAATGTGCTCCAACCCCAAGGGTTAGCTGCGAACTCTGCCAGTCCCGTGGTTGAGTAGGGATGAGGAAATAAAAGTAGAAAATTAGTGCTTCTTGGTGGGAAGAGTGTGGTTTTATTCTGTGGTGCTACCTATAAGGTACCACACTGTATGAGAAATAAGATAGAGGTCATTTTAGCTAAACAAATGTATAATTGATTATCCAGCCATTGCACATCACTACACAGAAAATGAATGCATTGCTCTGAGATCTAACATTTATTCAAATATAAGACCATATGAATTAAAAAAATGCAATTATAAAACACTACAATCTATTCTTGTACATTAGCTGTTATAATTTTAGCTCTAGACAACAATGACAAATTACAGTCCTCGTTTCAAGGATATTAGATGCATTACATAATGCAGACCTATAGTGTTTAGAACCATTAATCATCATCTTCTGGCAGCACCGTTTGTGTTAATCCTGTTTACAAAAGAAGAGACCTGCTAAGACATACTATTTTAAGCTTTTCTTCTTCCAGTAAATATTCTTTAGAAGCAAACAGTTATAATCTGAATTTATGTTTAGCCTCAAAATGGAAAAATGGCCCAGATGTAATTACAGCAAAGAAATGTTGACATTTGTGATAAAAAAGAATTAAGACACGTTTCTGTTTTTACCAAATACTTACCTGCTACTATGTTAATTAGCAGCTAAATGTGGTTATAAAATTACAACATTGAGTTACCTGATAGTTTTAAGATTATACCTTATGCAAAGAATTTAGGGGCCATTGGATTTTTCTCAAAAATTTATAAAACTCTCTCTTGGAAGGTATGTAAAGTTCCTCAAGATTTCTGTCAAATTTTTCAGGTGAGAGTCTCCCTTTCTGTATACAGCACATCGTCAATCATAGAGTACCAGATTTCACTGCTAACAAAAGTCATTCTTAATGATATCAGTATATAAATATAATCACAGTCAAACTGAAATAATACGAGTTTATAATCATGTATAATCATAAATATTTTTTATTAAATCTGTCCACTATTGATGAAAGATGTTCGATATCAGGTTAGACCAGGAAATGGTTTTTTGATCCTGTAAAACTTTTTAAGGTTTCTTAAGTGTTCTTTTTCTTTATTAAATGACACTAAACCCTTTCAATTTTATGGATGCACAGATCATAGTCTGGCTGTGAGAGGAATTTACCTAGGATGTGAAACATTCAGGTTCAGTCTGCAGGTCTGCCATTCCTCCCTGTCCCATAAATCTGCTCCAACCACCGGGAAATCAACTCTGCAGTGGTTTTCCTAAGCTAGAGATGGATTATGACTTTTGGTATTTGTACATTTTGTTTAAATTCTGTGCAACAAAGCCGTGAAGCTGAGTACCCAACATCCCAGATAGACAGAACAATCGTTGGACTAGCTCTGTAATGGTGTCTCTCACATTTAGCAGTCAGGGGACTAAGTTAAGATCAAGAAGAAAAAATCTCAGGCCCAACACCTAAATAAGGCAGAAGAAATTCCTGAATTTGCTGCTTATCTCACAAGAGAGTTTCACAATCATAAGGCTATTGCCTATTACACCTCTCGCTCTCTTTGCGTTTTGCATTTCAGCAAACGTTCTGTTGAAGCACCTCAGTTTTTGCAAGTGCCTTAGTATATAGTGAATGAGTATTTTCCAGCTAAAAAATTGTTTCATTGAAGAATTCCCAGTCAGCTGCATTCCCAAGTGTTTTGCATTAATCTTTAAGGGCAGAGACACAGAGAAGAGCAGAGACGGTCTGAGATTGTAACTAAGTGGACTACAGGATTTCTCATCAACAGGGAAAAAATACCTACTTTTTGTTTTCAGTTGGAATTGGGAGAAAAAATGCAGTAATTTTATTACTTTCCTTATAAATTATTGACAGTTAATAAACAATTAGGAGTTTTTTTCTTAATAAAAGTATGTTCCCCTGCCACATTAGCTTAGAGTTGCTGACATGCTGTAAATTGAACTTGTAGCCTCCCATGAAGTAGCTCTCTTTTCTGGTACAGCCCTTAAGTCTTATAACTTTTGGGACACCAACACATTTAATGGGCAAAACATATGAAAATATAAAAGACCAGACAGCTCTGCAATGAACGTGCATGAAAATGAGAGCTGGGAAATCTCTCAATTAGAACCTTTTCACCAAAAATAACTCTCTTGTGAGTAAGATTTCCTTCTCATGGTAGAAAAGCTGCTTTTGAAGTGGCATTCCTGCCACTTGCTACACTGGAAATATGCTGTTTGTTGCAATGAATGCCAACTAATATTATGCCAGTTAAGTCCAAAGTGACTATGTAACTCTCTTCATATTTTGTTGAAGTACAATACTGACGTAAGGTGGATGTCTAACAGGCAAACTCTTCACATGCACTAGAATAAAAGAATATTGCACACTTAAGATTTACATTTCTTTTTTGGAAAGAATTGGCCTTGACATACAGGAGAACTGTGGACATGTCTGAAAAACTGAAACAAGATCAATCCTTCAAAAATAGACTGCAATGGCACCTACTGCCTGTTCTGTTTTAGCAATGCAATTTCAAATAACCTTGGGCATGCTTACAGTAAGGATTTTTGCATTTATGCAAACATTAGGTAATTTGTTACATCATTATGGTATGTGCTGATTGCAAACCTTTAGAAGTCACCTAAAATATGGTAAGGTTACTCCACCAATGCACAACATGAAAAACAAATTAGGTATTAACTTAGCCTGTGGCCACCTTTTATTCTTTATTTCTGTAGTAACAAACGTGACAGGGCTCACCACATGTGGGACCATGAATCTGCATTTCAGAACAAAAATTATAAACAATAATAATCTTAAAGTAAGCTGATGCAAGTCAGTAGGGAATAATATTAGTTCATTTGTAAGCTAAGCAGATATATTTTTAATTCTGTTGCAAATTTGACCAAGGATATGTAAAACAGTGTCATGGTTTAACCCCAGCCAGCAACTCAGCACCATGCAGCCGCTCACTCACTCCCCCCCCACCCAGTGGGATGGG
>JAVKLA010000005.1:25812404-25878021 GCA_034782735.1 Sagittarius serpentarius | reverse complement strand
GTCTCCTGGGCAGCGGGCGCCTGGCGTCGTCTCCTGCGGGGCGGCGGGCGCTGGTGCGGCTGCGGGAGGCGGCGCCGCGGAGGCCCGCAGCCGCCGGGACGCAGCGAGGGGCGGGGCGCGCTCGCCTGGCGCTGTGTCAGCCGCCCGTGGCCCGCCGTTGAGTCTCGGCGCAAGTAGGGTCTCGCAGGAGTTTCACCCCTGGGCTTGTGCTGCTCCCAAAGGCATTTTCGGTGGCACGTCCCAAACTCTTTAGATTTTTGATCCCTAAGAGCAGTGATGGTGGTTTGGAACGTGAGTTATGTCCCGCTCCTTCAGCAGGTAGCAAGCGGAGTGCTGTCTCTGAAACTTTCCAGCACCTCATAATAACACATGTGAAGGTGCTTTTTGCTTAGCCTCTTGTGCCCTAGCTGACATGCAACCAAATAGACAGTCTGCTTTAGCTTTCTTTGTAGATAACTTTGTGTATCTCTGCGTCTATCCTGATACAATACACGGCATATGCCTTTTCATCTTTTCTAATGTAGTCTCGTTTGGGACTTGGGTTTACTGTAAAACCCTGGTAGGTGTTGCTGTCATTTAACGCACAATTAATATGTTCATCTGTAACTGTGATGCACAGGTCTTTGTTAATGAAACTGTTACTGCACAAAAGATGAGAGGAATCGTCGATACGGAAGGGTAGGACTGTTTTAAAGAAGAATGAGAAAGAGCAAGGGTTGAAGTAACAAGTGAATGCCATACAGGAGCATAAAATGCAACACTCTGAGGGAGCACAGTTCTTGAAAACAATAGTTTAACCTGTAGTACTTTGAAGCACAGTCTCAGGCTTTCCCTTGGATATTTACATTAGTGGACCCAGCGGGTCTGTTTAACAGGCTTTACTGACACATCGACCTGGCTATAAGATCTTTTTGTATACTATGGCCTAAGTGCTGTCTTGGGTTCAGTGCTTAAAAGTTGTGGGAACAGAACAATGGCTCCTTATGGGAGATAACACCTCTGAAGTAACTCTCTAGGGAGCACCAGGAAAGGGAGCAGGCAGCTCGCTGACTTAGGTAGTTCGGAGTAAGTTCACAAATTTTACTTATATTCAGTAGGGATGCAAAGAAACTAGTAGGTTTTTTTGAAGTGTGTTTTGGAACAGAGCCAACTAGCACCGTCAAGGTTGCAGTAGTGTCATTTCCTTTGCTTTAACTGGAAGCGGCAAATAATGCTCCATATTGTATTACTGGAAATAGTAAATAACACTGGATATTGTATACTAAAGCCAATCTTAGGCCCAGAGAAAAATTCTCTCAGACCTTGGTACTTCTGTAATTCTTGCACAGTGAGGGGCAAAGCATCCAAAGACATTTACGAAACTTCTGGACTAGCATCTCTTCCAACATCAGTTGTCAAACTGCCTGGTGACTACTACACGCAGACTTGGAGGTTGTTTTCATGCTGTGACATAGTGACATGCTGTGAAGATTCAGTGTCTCTGAAGTACTTGAAAACAGTACTTTGATGAGTGACGCTCTCCCAGAAACCTACGTGAGTTGTAATTCAGAGATAACTGTGCTGCTGTGTTTCAGAGTCAATGTTGACTTTATATTCTGTCCTATTTGGACCATGTGGACTTCTCATGGGGCAGGTGCTGCTGTTTGTTGTTGGAAGAAATAATAAACCAGCTGTACCTACTGTATGTCCTGGTAAGGCTGCTGTGGGAAATGTGAAGACCATCTGGGTCGTGACTTGACTCTTGAGCTTTAACTGAGCTCCACGTGGAGCAGAAAATGTGTTTCTCTAAATTCAAATCATGGGTTATCAGGCCTCCATGGTAAAATGTCAAGCTCTGGAAAACAGCCTCTCTTCTAACAGAATTTCTGGCAAGTCTCTTGGGAAATCCGGTCTAAGAAATTAGTATCTCAGAATATAGTATCACAGTTGGATTAAAAAAGGTAGAGGGGAAGAAAAGGTGGAGGAACTTGAGTGTACCAGAGAGAACTTTTCTTACAGTTTAATAGATCTGACCTGCATTCCCCTTTGCCATTTCTGCCCTTTCAGGAGAGACCAAGTTTCTGTGGAAGTTTTGCCTTACGCAGTTTCACACAGACTGATACGTGTCCTCAGTAAAATGTAAAGAGGGAAGATTTTTTTTCTTTTTTTTCTTTTCATGTCTATGGAGCCATTAGAATAATTATCACTTAGATGGTTGCACTCTGGGAATAGGAGATAGAACATTTTGTCTCTTGGCTTTATGGACCAAATTATAGTCATTTGGTCAAAGAACAAAGCTTTTAGAACCCTCCACATAAACCATGTGCTGCTTGCTTGCTGCTCGGGATTCTTCATCTTCTCCCTGAATAACACAGCGCAAGCAGAAAATGCTCCTTGTACAGATTCTCCCATCTCTAACCTATTTTACACCAAAACTGACTGCTTCGTCTGGGTCTAAATAACATTGATGTGAGCCTATGTCACAACTGTTCTGGCTTAGGATTAATTGTTCTCTGTCCTGTCAATTGTTAGGTTCTTGTTGGTTTTGATGCTGGATGTTCCCAGCATAGGGAAAATTGATGAATGTTTTTGATCATTTAGTATGAATGATTTTTGGTTATTTACGTGAACAGTTAATTCTAGTTGTGAATTTTCAGAGTGAGAAAACCTTTGGGCTCCATTGGATTTGAAGAGTTAATCATACTTGGGCATTCATGAGTTTCTTGCACTAATTAATTCACTGGTTTTGATTTGGGGCAGGAGGGTTGTAGGTTTTTTTTTTTGGTTGGTTGGTTTGGTTTGGCTTTTTTGGTTTGTTTTGGTGTTTGTTTGTTTTTTGGATTTTTTTTTTTTTTATAAGAGATGATGGCCATCATGTGGTCCAGTTCTAATGGTGGTTTCTGGAAAGTATCTTAAGTGTTTTACACCCAGAGCCTGGAGTCTGTAGGTAGTTGGTGCACTGTCATGTTTAATTTGAAACTGCTATCTGGACAGTATCGCTGAGAGTGCTGTGAAAAAAATTTTCAGTACTATCATCTGTCCGGAGACTAGCAAGGCTGTCAGAGCTAGTTTGACTAAGGCAGCTGCGTGTTTTTGGAAATATGCAAGCTGTTGCATGCACAAGTGTCCAGCTGTTGCAATAGTAAACTCAGTGTTCTTTTGCCTTCCCCCCCGCCCCCCCGGGTGGAGGGAAAGGGAAGGGAATCCCTGTTCCTGTCTCAATAAGCAACGAAACAAATAACTTATAGCTGACATTTTCCTTCGTTATGATAGTTAACGTTGGAGAATTATTTTTACCCTTACAGTATCTCTCAACTTCATGTAAGTGAGAATCCTGTCCAGATAGTATTTCATCAGTGCATTTACCCCTTAGTGCTACCATATGGGGGTGAGGGGAGTAACTTTGTGAGTGCTTTCAATTTGCCCTCACCCTCCTTAGCATACAATGGAGAGGGCCTTGACTTAAAGATGGTGACTTGACTCTTCAGTTGCTCTACCTTTTTGAGGCACTAATTTTTTCAATTATTTGGTTTTGTATTTGACTGTTTCTCTTAGGAGAACATTTTGTTTCCTGCTCAGTTTGTAACTGGCTAGAATGTTCCAAAGTCAGCAGTCTAGAGCCCTGGGTGAGGAGTTTGGGTCGTGCTTTAAGTCACTACCACTGCTCTTAGGGACAAAAAACCTTTAGAACTTGGAGTCCTGCCTGTCCCATGCTGGAGAGCACAAGAACCCTGATGAGAATCCTACCAGAATGCAATTCTCCTTCTTGGAAATTAAGGTAAATATTTCCCTCCTCTGTCCACTGTCACTTGGTTGTTTTGGTTTTTTTTTGGTTTTTTTTTCTCTCTAATAGTTTGCACCTTAGTCCTGTCAACTTTGTTTAAGAAAAAAATTCCGCCTTATTTCATAATATTTATGTACATGAGAAGATAACATTTATTTTAATCTTTTCCTGTGCTACAGATGCAATGGACCAGCTTGAGCAGAGGGTAAATGAATTTTTTATGAACGCAAAGAAAAACAAACCTGAATGGAGAGAAGAACAAATGACTTCAATCAAAAAAGTAAGGATATCTCAGGAGTGGGTTACGTTTTTCTTTTGCAAACAAAGATAACCATAGGAAAAAACCAGCTTACGACTGATGGAGACTTAAGTGTTCAGAACTGTGACTTCCCTTGGGCTTTCATAGAGATGGGTAGAACTACCTAGGAGGAGAAAAATGACTGAAAGGTTTCTTTGATGAAGCATTTCTCTCAAGTTTTACCGAGTATTTGCTGCCATTTTAAAAATGACGATCCTGAAATGGTGAGGAAACCGCGTACTAAATTTTCAGCTCAGACTTTCTGTTTCTGCTTGTGTGACACAAAGTTGCAAAAGTTAGTTGGCTTTCTTTTAGAGGATATTTTTCAAGATTAGCTTCAGCATTTCCTGTGATTCTGCCTGTGTCCTTGTATGTGTTATACATATGGTATATGTAGCTTTAGGGAGGGAGGGAGTAAGAAGATGGATGTGTTCTGTTTCATCCTTTAGCACTCGGGCATTGGTGGTGGTATTGTTAGCAAGGCAGTCCATCATTTTGTCAGGAGAAACTCTTTTGTAGTCTTCTACACTTGCTACTTCAGCCTTTTACTGGCCGAGGGCTTTTTTTTTTCCTTAATCAATACAAATTTCTATTATTTATAAAAAGAGAAAAAAATCAGAGCTCTGACTTTACTAGAGTAAATGAAAAATTTGCTTTTGACTTTAGTTGAACCAAAATTTCAAGTAGTTTTTGCCTAAGCACGATACTCTTCAGTGGAAATTGAGAATAAAAAGGCACTTAAACCTGTTTAAATCTAGAGTAAAAACATGTGTAAACATACTTTTCAAAAGAAAAAAAAGTTTTATCTGTGGATTTTCATTAGTTAGAGCAGGCTTTAAAATTGGATTGCTTTAGTCTATTTTATAATACACTTAGGAGTTATATAAATGTATTTTAAAATACTTTAAACTATATACATAAGTATCTCTAACTATAGTGCTGGAAAGGCCTCCCCTCACAGTACTGTTTAGCGTCATTTTGAAGGGCAGTAGTATCTGCAGTGGTCCTAAAGATCCATATGAAGTAAAAGACATCATCTCATTTTAAGTCCATAACCTTATGCTATGTAATATAAAATAATCCAGGACTGTTTCTTTTCTTGTAGCCTTTCTTGCAGAAATGTAAATATCGCTGTAGGAGAAAATGTCCACATCTTGTAGTTTGGCTTTTTCTAAGGCACAAACGATAAATTGATACATTTTATATCTCTCATCTAAAATTTAGCTGATTGTTGTTTACAATAGAGTTTCACAGTCTTTCTGAAAACTGACTTGAATTTCTCCTTTTAATTTACATTTTGTGCTGGATAACAGTAGCTTAAAATGACTGAAATTAATTCAGGTACTTTCATAATTTTTAAAAAAAAATTCTCTTTGTAACAGGATTATTATAAGGCTTTGGAAGATGCGGATGAAAAAGTGCAACTGGCTAATCAAATATATGATTTGGTAAGTGGACGGGCGGCTTGTGGTAAATTACTTAAATTTATGCCCCGAGGAGTTCTAAACACTTTGATAAGCACTACAGCTGTGCTACCTGTACTGTTATGTCAGCTGCATACAGATATTTTTGCTGGTGAAAGAAACATCTACTATTTTACTGACTTTTGAGAATTCTGTTGCTTTGGGTAGTAAGTGTCACTTGCATACAAAACATGTAGAAATAATTTTAGGAATCATAAGGTTTTCATACCTGTTGATTTTGGTTTATTTTTTTCTGAAAAGACCACGAGCAAGTTACTCTTTGTTATAGCATGTGGATTTTTAATTTTAAGTATATTTATTTTATGCTTTCTCAGAGAACAGAACCTGCAAGTCAGACTGCACTAAAATACAGTAGACATAAAACAAACATTCCTTGTCTGCTTTAGTTTCTCTTCAGCTAACCAAAAGTTAGTTCCAAAAGTTGGAACTTATCCCCTCTCTATTGGTTAGCTGGTAACTGCAAAAACCTGTTTAATTTTTTATGGTTTAGAGACAGGTACATTCTGCTGTATGACTACAGATGAAGAAAGCATTTGGAACATAGTGTTTCTTTCCATGATATTAAGTTGGGTTTTTTTTGTTAATTTGCAGTACCCAAGAGCACGTCATAGTTTACTCAAATGCACAGGAGTCTTTACACTTCCAGTTTAGAGACCCTTTTACTCAATACTTAAGTTTACTGATGTGTATAGTGGCATACAAACTCCAGTTCAGTAAACTTGCCATTTCCCCAGTGCAGCCCAACTTCTTCCAAAGTGCATGTCAGGTAGTGTTCTTTTTCCTCCCCTTTCTATACGTACACCTACAACACCCCAAGTCCTCTTAATCTTTTTTCTCAATAGAAACACTTAATGCTGTGCCTTGGAACATCACCTACAGTAAGAGGAGGGCTTCTAGCTGCTGAGCCAATATGCAGCCTTACTGTATCCTGTGGCTGACTGTGCAGCTTAGGAGCAACAGCGCACCTACTGTTAACACCATTTTGGTGTTAACGCTCGTCTCTCTGCTGAGATAGGGAAATGCAGGTGACTGAGAAGTTAGGCTTCTGTGCGTTTTTATACATGCTTAGTGCTGCATGGCAGAGAATTGCTGGAAGGGAAATATTTAGCAAGCCTGAGATTAAGGATGTAGATAGGTTATAGAACTGGATGCTATTTATTGTTGCTTTGTCTCAAAAACAGGTAGACCGTCATCTGAGAAAATTGGACCAGGAACTTGCTAAGTTTAAAATGGAACTTGAAGCAGATAATGCTGGAATTACAGAAATATTAGAGAGACGTAAGTATACATGATTTTCTTTAAGAACTTGACAGATTTTCTGACAGTTTGCAAAATACACTTGTTTGTGGCTGGCAGTATTTACACTTTTTTCAAAATTGTGTTTTAACCTGCATACTTTTCATCAGTCAGTGATTCTCAAATTTTAGTTTCAACTTTTTTCAATTTTTACCAGTGAAGTCAAAATACAACTGAGTAATTAGAGTAATTTTTTTTTCACACAACTGTTGTACTTGTGAATTGCTACAGTAAGGTACAGAATTCTTTAAACTTTTTTTTAATGACTGTAGGTGTTCAGACAAGTACTTCAGCCTAAGCTTGCCACCTCCCCAGTTGAAAGTGTACCATTTCTTACTTGAATTGATTGCCACCAAATTGAGGATGGTCATTATTTTGAGGACGGTCATTATTTTAGTTCTAGGTGTGCAATATCAAGTAAAGTTAGGTACTCAGTTGTTTTCTTTTTTTTAAAGGGGAGAGGATGGGTTGTTTTGTAATGGGGTAGCGAGGGAGATGCATTTTGGGTAAGAAACCTGCATGCTTAACAAATATAGCAATGCTGGTATTCAGAATGTGAACAAAAATGTAATGTGCCAGTTTTTTGGCCAACTTGGTATAGAAGGATCTGGCCTTTCTGTACGCATCAGCATTTAGACATCAAGTTCAAATGTGATTATGATAAATTTCAAAGTTGATTTAACTACTGTGATTATGGAGCTAAGAGGCAGTGACTGTTCTCGTACCCAAGGATAGTGAAAAGTAACCTAAATCATTTGAGGACATTAGGAATAAATATTCTTTCTTTGAACTTTGTGTGGCTTTGTTATAAAAGCTGGGAGGTTTTGGATATTTTACTTGTAATTGCTATTACAAATAACAGGCACAAAAAGAAGACCTCAGAGTAAATGCTTTTAATGAACTAGTGACTACAGAAAAGGCCTAGTTTATTTTAGTTGGAATACCAGCTGCAGTTTTAAGATGTGATACTACATTCAGTTGACCTATGTGTTTGGTGAAGTGAGGTAGGTAGGTAGAATTTCAAGAACTCAAAAGAGAAATGTACCAGACTGCACGTTTCATCTTTAAGGTGGTGTGGTGGGTTGTTTTCTTTTTTCCTAAAGTGAAAAGTGGAAGCCTCTTAACATTTTTAGCTTTCAGAATAAATACATATTGTTGAGGTTCCGCCAGAGGGCAGCCTTCGAACTAGTTCACAGCATTGTTAGTTAGCTCAGCCAAAATACCTCCTTATGCTTTGAACCTTTTCTAGAATAATTTTCTTTAAACTTTTGTAATATACTCATGTACTTTTTGAAAGCACTGAAAAAGAAAGAGGTAAAGAAATGCTGAAGCTACAGATTTTGCAAAATGAATGTGAATTACTTTCTTGAGTTGTCTTCTGTATAAATGTAAGTTGGTAGGTATTACAGCTAGGTCATAATCTTTTTGCCAAAGATTGAGATACAAACTCTTGTATATTGTTCTAATGGAAATTTATGGTCAAAGTCTCTCCTACGCTGCGATCGTTTAGCCTCATATTACAAGAAATGTTATTCTTAGACACAGACTTGAATTTGTGCCTCCCCCCTGCCTTTTTTCTTGATTTCTTTTTTTTTTCCCTTGCATTGTTGCTCTGTATTTTGAATGTTAAGAAAATTTGGGTAATGATCTGAAGCCCGTACTGTTGAATGTTAGATTATCTTGAAAGACATTGCTAGTGCTTCTGTGTTTTGACTCAGTGTGACAAGATGGACTCAGTGGGACAAGATGCCTTGTTAATACAGTTTACCTGTAACAATATTCTTTGCAATTCATATTGTTGTAGATTGTCAGTACTTCTGGTGCAGCATTCTCCACCTGTCACTGGCTTGTGTGCAACTCATTTGAATAAGTGGCATGTTGAGGACAGTGTTGTTGTTTGTTCTCCTTATTAGCCTTGATTTTAACTTCTTGATTTCAACAGTTGAACAGCAGCAGTCACCAATTTTTATTTTAAAACTCTTCTCACTGGCTCCTGGTTGTAGTATAGGAAGGGTTTCAACTCTAGCAAAAATCCTTGTGATTAAAACAAATATAACTGCATAGTGATTTGGTTAATATTAGAAAGATTCATTCAGTATCTAAAAGTCAAAACTATGCCAGTGATAACTCTGAAATTTTCATATCGTTTTTACCTCCCTCTTAGGGTCTCTGGAGCTGGATACACCATCACAGCCTGTGAATAACCATCATGCCCATTCTCACACCCCAGTAGAGAGTAAGTCTTTGAGACTTAAAAACATGCCCACTTCTTGTTTCTTTATTTTTTTTTTGAGTAGTATTAGGGTAAAAAGTTTAGAACTTTCTTCTTTTTCTCAAAATACTGGGGAGGGGGGAAGGCATAATGCAAAGATAATATCTATTCAGAAGAAGTGCAAGAATGAAATAAGGTTTTGCTGGTGGGAATTAGTTGAAAGTGCTGTTTTATTAACTGCAGTTACAGTTTGACTTACATGCTGAAAAGGTTTCACATTTACGTTCCCTTCATTTATTTCATTTAGAAAGGAAACACAATCCATCTTCTCACCATAGTACAACAGATCATGTTCCAGAAAAGAAGTTTAAATCTGAAGCTCTTCTATCTACCCTGACTTCAGATGCTTCTAAAGAAAATACACCAGGTAATCTTAATTGATTTGCATTTTATTGCTTTTTAATCAGAAGAAGAGAAACCCAATTATATTTGTGAGTTATTGTCTTTTGAAATCAGAGGCGCCTACCCTTTCCACTGGGATTTTCAGTCATTTGAAACATGAGAAATTGCAGGCATTGTTACTCATCTGTGTTGTCCATGAAGCGCATCAGCTTTGTTGTCATTTAAGAGCTGCATGTTGGCTGTTTCTTTTTATTTACACTGCTTGGAAGAAGGTAACTAGTTTCATTCAGCCAGTAGTAGAAATATAAGAGATCAATGCATTATTATTTTGGGAAAAAAGAAACGCATGCAACAGTTTCCAAAGTAAGGGAAAAGAATTTTCATACTTTTTTTTTTTTTAAGGGTTGGTCTGATGTGCTATTCAGCTACGATAAAATAAAATTCTTTCATGTGTTGTCTATTTCAAAACAGGAGAGAAGTCTTTTTGAGTAGTGAATAAAAAAAAACCTGCAGAACTTTCTGCCCATTTAAAAAATTAGGGTCTTTCCTAGTTTCTTTTCTGAAAATAAAAGATTGTGAGAGGTTATAGTAAGTAAACTACCTTATGTTTTGGAATGTAGTGCTGTTCGTCACATTTTAAGTAGTCTCCCTCAAATCCATTTTACTTTTGAAGGAACTTCACATGAGATGGCAAGTAAAATGTAACTAAGTTTGAGCAGCTGTCAGTCTGTAGATGGCTGTGGAAATCTGTGTTGCATTAAAACTGTGACTTACAGTTTTTAGAATTAAGATTGTTAAAAGTTTTACTTCAGAAACAGTGTAGGTGTACAGTCAAATTCCTGCTCTCTTCTTGATGGTTACAGTAGTCAGCATTATTTCAGTGGAGATTGGGTCTATATAGACATAGACATAGGAGCTGCATCTGTTCTTTGATAGGTGAATATGACAGTGAGGACTGTCTTTCCAAAAGGACTCCTTGCAAATGAGGATAGGTGGGGAACAAACTTTTTTTTTCCTAAGCTAATACTGGCTGTGTCAAATGACTTTTTAAACTTTTTTCCAAATGATCAGACTGCTCTGATGCATAAACCGAGTTCCTACTCTTTCACTGGTTGTCATATATAACTCTTCTTAAAATGCAAAGGAATTTAGTTTCATTTTGAATTTCATAAATGTGTTCTGTTCATCAAGGGTGTCGAAACAGTAATTCATCATCCTCTTCAAACAATGCATACAATACAAACTCTTCTCAACCATTGGCATCATATAACCTGGGCTCATTATCTTCAGGATCTGGGGCCGGTGCAATTACCATGGCAGCAGCTCAAGCAGTGCAAGCCACGGCGCAGGTAATGTCAAAACATTCTTGTCACTCTGCCATCCGCTATTGATGAAGAAGAAAGACTAGTGATTTTTTTTTTTTGTTTAATCTGAATTCCCATGATCACTTTCAGCTGATGTGATTCAGTTCTTGTATTATCATTTTGTTCATATGCTACAGTTTCATCCTGTAAAACTTGCATAAAGGGACAGCTTGTTTTCTAGCTTTCCCTGTGGGATATTCTTACACCTTTTTACCTCTTGCTATACATCATTTTTTTAACAGGGTAACTAATGAACCTGTGCAAATAATTAGCAGTTAGCAGCCTGGTATGTCTTCTGTAAAAGCTCTACTGTGTAATCTGATACAATATCAGTATTACTTTTAGATGAAGGAAGGAAGACGAACATCCAGTCTAAAAGCCAGCTATGAAGCATTTAAGAACAATGATTTTCAGCTTGGAAGAGAATTTTCTTTATCCAGAGATTCAACTGGATATTCATAATCAGCTCTGGCATCTACATTAACACAGACATTAAGTTCATCAACCACAGATTCACGAAGTGGCAGAAAAAGCAAGTAGGTTTTCTTACTCGTTGACTGCAATTATAGCTTTTAAGACAGCTAAGCTTTCTTTTAAAGGTCATGAGCCATATTAGAAATAATTTAATATCTAGGGGGGATCAGCAGAAGGTAGTTACTGCCTGCTGGCCTTTTTTTGTTCAGGGCTTTCTTTTGTCCTCTCACTGTTTTTTTTTTCTTTAAGCAAACACACTCCAAGGTTTTAAATAAATATCTTGATTTACTTTTTCATCTTGACATAGTCTAGTTTCTTCCCTCATTCTTCTGTGTTCTGGAAAGAAAATTTGGCCTAACAGCAAATGTAGGGAGTTACCATGCAATAATTTGTATATGGTTTTAAAATAATCTGGAGACCTGCTTCATGACACTTCACAAATAATCATAATGCTTTCCGATGGCTGACCATCTAGGACAGGAAACAGAATTAATTTTATTTCTGATTGAGATAAAGTTCAAAAACATTTTAAACAACACAATGTCACAACACATTGTGACAACAATCACAAGTTGTACTTGAAGAGTTTGTCTCAAAATGCCCATCCTTTTAAACTGACTTGCCTTTTTTTCTGCATACAAATTTGTGTGTGTTCACAGCTCAGTTAGTAATCTTGTCTTAGAAGCATTTTTCATCTATGGATATCTTGGGTGTCAGATCTGACCTATAAGCAAAAGCATAGAATTTGTATTCTGGCACTGCTCCTGTGGAGCGATTGGTGATGCTTGAGTGGAGATTAACATAGTCAGTCATCTTCAAAACAGTTATCTATTGAACGTGACATATGATATTATTTATATGTAAATTCCTGTTTTCTTGGTAACATGTTTTTTATGGGGACTTGACACCAAGGCTGTTGATGGAAAATTTTGTGAAGAAAAACATTCATTAAAGCCATTTGGCAGTTTAAAGCTGTTAAATTCCATGTATTAGAACAGCCTGTCTTGCACTTGTAAGCTGGTATGACTTGTTTCCTTCTCCAAAGAGCATTCAGTGTGTGCATTTCAGTTCTTCCAATTGTTGAATGAAATCAGTTAGAGAATGATGCTTTTGGATTTACATACTTTTGGATTTACATGCTACAGTATTTCAGAGTCAGCAAAGTACTTGTTTAGTGATACTTTCACTTGGCAGGAAATGAATTGAAATTATGTATGCTATTTTTTTCTCTCCTCCCCCAGAAACAACAACAAATCCTCAAGTCAGCAGTCCTCATCATCTTCCTCGTCGTCTTCTCTGTCATCGTGTTCTTCTTCATCTGCACTGGCACAAGAACTGTCTCAGCAAACAGCAGTAATACCGGAGTCTGATTCTAACAGCCAGGTTGACTGGACCTATGATCCAAATGAGCCACGTTACTGCATTTGTAATCAGGTAAGGATGGCTTCCAACCTGAAATACAACTCCAGCTGCTATTTTGCTGTAGTCGAACTTCCTTCTCTGATTGCGAATTTAAAAACATTCTATTTGCAGTCTTGAAATTCTGATCTTTTTTTATTTATTTACTGGTGATATGAATAATGAACTGTTGAAGCTGAAAACAAGCAAATTTTCCAGTGAAGTGACATACCTGCAGAGTTCGAAATCTTTTAAAGAAGACTTCAGGAATAATTAAATCACAAATTGAACAGGTTCACAGTGAATTTAGCTAAAATTTTAACTTAGTAAGGAATTTGCCTGGTCTCTCCTACTTTCCTTTTAAACCCCAAACCCAAAATGAAACCCCCAAAATGCCACAAACAAAAAAAACAACGAAACAAAAATCTAGTTTTATAAAGGCTATCTGGAAACTTGAGAGAGTGAATGACAACATGAGAAACTTACATAAAAATACCTGTCCTTATTTTAAACAATTTTAAGATTGTTAGCTTTTTTTTTTTTTTTTTTTTTTTTAGTTTATAGAATTCTGTAATTCTTTTGAAAGTATTTGATTGTTTCAGGTAAAGTGCTTGAAATTGTCATGTAGGCAAGGGAAATGCCAGACATCAACATAATCTTGAAAACTGGGCTGATAATGTACTGAGCACTGTTTTTGGACCAAAACATGCTTTGTTCAGGTTTTGAATGCTGACCTTTTTTTAGCCAACCTGTAATATGCCGAAGTATCTTTTTTTTGCATAAAAAATTTTTGAAAATCAATTTGCTGTGGACATGATGTTCTTTGGGTTGTGTAACAAAAGAAAAGTCAAGATATTGTTGCTGCTGTTAATGGAAAAACTCCTCAAAGGAAGAAATTTGAACTTTAGCCCTTTGAAAATGTTGATTGCTTTTAATTAGTAATATAATTATTAATAAGGGTTGGTTTTTTTCCTTATTTACTAGGTGTCCTATGGTGAAATGGTAGGCTGTGATAACCAAGATGTAAGTAACAAAGTTCGAAAGGTTCATGAGATACTTGCGCATGTAACTGTTGCTTGCAGGAGTTACTTTTCTTTAGAGTTGGTTTTAGAGTGGAGGTTTTTTTAGAGTGCATATGTGTTGAGCCATTCTTCAGGAAACTTCTGCTCACTTGTCCCCACAGTTCAGGTTCTTCTAGAAGGCTTCACCCTTTACTGGGAAGGTTTGACATCTGTAAAATGCCCTTTATTTCTGGGAACCTTTAGCTGTTTCAGTGCTAATATCAATTGTCTCCTGCAAATAAAAAAGTTTTGAAAGAACAGTTGAACGTAATCACGTATTTAATGAGATACTGCATTTAAACAGAAGTGAGTGATAAGATTACTGTTGTATTACTTAGTGTTGTCAAACTAAGTATTTTGAAGCACAACATACTACTTTTGCTCTATTAAGTGAGTCCATATATGACTCCTAGAATTTTTATTGTTTTCCTCAGTCTGTGGAGTGTATGTTAGGGACTGAGATCCTCCTCTCTTCTTCTTTTGTCCCATGATGTTGTCTGAAAAGCAGAATCTGTGCTTTTTATTCCTGCTTCATTTTCATAGAACTGTATTTGTGATAGGTGTTTAGGAAAAAAAAAACAAATCCCAAACCCGCTCTTTAACTCTTTTTTATAGTGCCCTATTGAGTGGTTCCACTATGGATGTGTTGGACTGACAGAGGCACCAAAAGGGAAATGGTACTGTCCACAGTGTACAGCTGCAATGAAGAGAAGAGGCAGTAGACATAAATAAGTTTCTTCACCTGGAAAACCAATTACATACTAAAGGTTTTATAGAGGACTCGGGAGGGGGAGGAACCCCCACCACACTTCCTTGCAACCACTTAAGGGTTAACATAGCAGTCATAAGATCTTGAACTATTGATTTTGCTAGTTTTGTTTTAATATTGTAAGTAAATTATTTATGCACATTGATGTGCTACAGATACTATTCCAGTGAGCCTTGGATTGTTCCAGTGGCCAACATATGCAGACATTTGTACTATCAAACCATTTTCTCTAAGCAGTGGGCATTCTACAAGTATTCAATCTTCAAAAAATTCCAGTAAGTCAGGATTTTAAATGTATGTTTTATATTCAACGGATATATTCTGCTGCATGTACTGTACTCAAGAGCTGTTATGTAACACTATGTATATAAATGGTGCAAAAAGTCAGTGCTTCGGGGGGGGGGGGGAGAAAAAAAAAGAGACAATGATTTTTAAAATGCCTTTATAGCTTTGGTTCTTTATGAAACTTAATTCAGCAGGCTGAAGAAAATGGTTCTGGTATACAGCGGGCTGTTGTCCTCTAGGGTACTTGAGTATGTAAAAGCAAAAAAAAAATGCTGTAGAATAAAACAAACTTGTGCCATTAGTCTTTATATGTTTCTGCTCCAGAGAAGGCGCAGGCCGTAAGAGGAAAATAAGGTGTTAAAGTGATGATAAATTTTTATACCAAATGTGTTTATTTTTTTGTGCAAGTAATCCTTTAAATTTGAATTGTATTAGGTGTTAAAATAAAACAACCTCAACTCCTCAAATTAATGTTTTCTGTACATTTGTCAAAAAAAGGTTTGTCCCTGAAATGGTTTCAGGAGAATATAGCTAAGTTTGCGTAAGAAAATGCTGCATGTGACCCATGTGAAGGATTGTTGTACAGGGCATTTCTCTGGTGGGTGGATAACTAATAACATATGTAGGCAAACGCTGAAATACCGTTTGCCTTGATGGCTCTGTCTCCCTGCGATCAGTGGCACCTGCTTAAATGGGCGCAAAAGGTCTGTTTTCCATGTGGTCAAAAAAAAGAAATCCCTACTGTGTCAAGAGATACCCACAGGCAGGATTGCCTTCTTGTTTCCATGGCACAGATGGAAATAGGAAGGGGAGAAGAAAACCACGGTGAGTGTGTCTTGGAGCTGCCATATTCCTTCCTGGACGGTGTTTTTCACGTAAAAACCATCACGCAGTTCAGGAAAGAAGAAAGGGAGAAATAGTTCATCCTGCTTGTAGAGTCCCTAGGGCAACAGGGAGGGTCATGTCAGGAAGCCTGAATGCGGGCCCGTAAATGGTTGGATCTGAGAGTTGTACGTGTTGTAGTACAGGATCAGAAAACTGATCTTTAAATTAGAGCCTTGACCATGAATATAATGGAAAGATTTTTCTATATTTTTTTCCCCGACTTGCTTATTTTGGACATAGTTTGTAGATTTCCTTTCACCGACAATTTCCTTTTGTTGTTTTTGTATGGCTCTTTCATGGAGCGGCACTGAACAGAAACGAGATTATTACTCTTTTTTTCCCCTTCCTCCTTCCTTCCACTGCTGAAAAAATACACTTCCCCTTTGGAATAAAGATTTTACTTCAGCACTGGGTTTTCTTTGGGCTGTCGGGCTGGAGGCCCGTGGCCTTCATGTGGTAGCTTTCCAAAGCCGTGCAGAGGGGGAGAAGAAAGGGAGAGCAGTAGTGTTTCAAGGCATGACTGTGGAAGTAGTGTCAAGGAAATAAAAAGTTAGGCTCATTAGTAATAGGCGTTATGTGCAGAAAATGCAGGCTTTACCTAAACCAAAATGAAACCAGGCTTCTGTCACAACACTTCCTTAAAAATGAAAAAAGCAGGCATTTTAAATCCATGAACTGGTGAAAGACGTGTGAGAAGGGAAATGTGATTACGGATGATAAATAGGCTTTGGTAAAAGAATAGGCTAAAAGTTGGTGAAAATAAACAGCAAAGAGAGAGCAGTGTAACTAAGGTTCCATTAAAACTGGAACTGAACCCACTGTGTGTGTATTTCTGTGGAGATCTCAGTCTAAAAAGAGGACTAGAATATCTGGTTTTAAGTGAGGCTACGGAGACAATAGAACAATTCGTTCCTTTGGGAACTGGTGCTGTGCTACGCACTGAAGTTAGGTAAGCAACAGGTAATCTAGCCTCCCCTGGGACTGTCTTCAGTCTAGGGCTAAGAGGCAAGTCCACTGAGAATTAAGACCATATATAGCAAAATTCCTCACTCCAGTGGTAACCATACCAAAGATGGTGCAGACACTGCAAATCCAAAAAATAACTCCAATTTTTAGGGTGAGCATTGGTTCACTGTTTCATTGGACAATACAAATTATCTTTTCATAGAGGAGCTAGTTAGAGAACTCACAAGAAGGAAAAACTTAACGTTCGTCCTCATTAGTGCCTTAGTATTTTGTGTCAAAGTTAAGAAAGTCAAAACGGACAAATGTGAAAAATGTGGAAAAATTGCAATACGCTAAGTCAAAGATGTAGAACAACAGAATCTGTATGTGCTTTTGTTTTGTTTTCTTCAAAACAAAGCCTGTGAGAGAAGCTTACAGGGTCGGCAGGTGACGACAGTGTGAAAGCCCCGCGCGGTGCGAGTAGTTACATGCTGGCAGAGTCCTTGCCTCATGGTCATTAGTGTTCTTGGAAGCTTCGCTGAGCAGACGAGGCCAGGTTGATGTACTCTACATCAAGGCATTTGGACAGGTTCTCTCTGTCAAGTTTCTTTAATAAACAGTGATGCGCTGGTTGAAGAGTGGAGGTCCATTAATGTTACATGGCTATTTGCAAAATAGAATAATAAGGAGTAAAGGAGTAAATTGCCAATATTCCCAGCACGGAGAGGCTGCTAAAGGAGTCCAGCAGGACTCTGCTGCTCAACACATAGGTAACAGGTCAGCTGAAGAGGGGTAAATAGTAACGTAATGTTTGCGTTTATGTTGGTTCTCAAAAATAACAAAAATGGAAAGTGTTAAAAGTAGCAGAATAATCTCATGATACTGAGTCTGATAAAATGGAAGATGTAATTCAACATTTGTTAAAATAATGTAAATATAAAATAATACATAAAATAATACTTAATTCTCAAATTTACCAGCAGCTGGGGCCTCTGAAGTAGCTATTGCTGTGTAGGAAAGTGATTTTGGAGTTATCTAGGTAATTCTATGGAAACACCAGCTCATTGCTCAGCAGCAGGTCAGCCAAGTGCTAAGGACAACTCAGTAGGAGATAATGAAACAGAAAACTGTTTTACACTGAGTAAATTGATGGTGCAGTTAGGTCTCGACGTAGTGTAAAATTCTGGTTGGCTCTGCTGCAAAAAGGTAGCAAAACCCGGCAAGGCTCGAACATGAGGATCAAAGTAGTCGAAGCTGTGTAATGACAAGGCACCCGAGAAGCGGCTGAATTGTCTGGGACTCCTCTGGCTGGTAGAGAGAGGCGGCTCTGTGAGGATGTAACAGGGATCTGTAAATTCAGGAGTGCTGCGCAAAAGGTGTGGCTTTTGATAGAAGAAGTAGTAGGGAGGTAGCCAGTGGAAAACGAAAAAAGGGCAGCATTTTTTCACATAGGGCCTGCTTAAATTGTAAGACTGGCCATATAGTTTACACGGGTGTAAAAAGTGACTGAGAAACTAACAGAAGCAAAGTCCATGGAGGCATAAAATGCAGAAGTGGCACATCTGGATCAAAATCAAAAAAACTCCTGAAGACTGATCACCAGAAATCAAGAGAGTCTGTAAGCAGGGGAGTGTTCCTGGGTGCCTGTGGCAGTCCCACGCTCCTCTGGCATACACCGTTGAACGCTGTTTGATAGGAGACGCTAGCTTAGGTGACCCTTCGGCATTAGGCAGTGCAGCTGCTTTTAGTTTTATCTCAATGCTCCAGCATTTGGGTGAACTTTCAGGATGAGGAGGTATTTGTAGTACCACAAGCTGAGAACCAGTGTGCTATGCACTGTAATAGAATAAAAAGTGGTCTGTGCCTTGTCAGCTGTGTTGTCTGTTTGCATTGTGAAGAAGTAATGTTTTTTCCTCAGCTGTAGGTTTTATTTATTCTAGGTCTGAAATGAAAAAGAAAGAGGAAATACATTTATGCTTCCTGCTCTGAAAACACGGCTAGGTTTTCTCTCTGAATAACACAGAGTAACTTGCATTCTTGTCTTCTTTACTGAACTTTGCAAAATGTTGTTCAACCGCGCACAGTAAAGATTAGAAATTCTGAGGTCTGTTTTCCCTTTTCTGTTCCCCCTCACCAGGGAGGACTTTCCACTGCGAGCTGGCTTTTCTTGGCAAGTTTTTTTATCTCCCACCTCATCCTGCTGGAATGTCTGGACCGTGCACTTTTCTTGTTCAATAGATGTGACAAGTGACAGAAGGAGGACCCTGGTGGCCTTCCCCTTGACAGCAGAGGGTTCGGATTTGCACTGTCACTAAAAATCCCTGAGAAGCAGAATTGCAAGAGGGGTAAGGGTCTGACTTCTCGCATTCTCTTAGGGGTACACATGAGTAACTGAAGTCAGGCCACACTGTATGAACAAGGTCTCTGCAGTTTTGTTACTCTTCCCTGGATTGCCTAAAATGCTCTGAGAATAATGTAACTATAAGAAGAAGAATGCCACATTTAAGTATATTTACACCAACCTACAGTAATATTCCTCTAGCACATTCAAATCCATATCTTGCTTTTATACTCATATGGTATTCTATAAAGACAAACAGCAGCTTTTTCCTCTAGATAAATCTTGTATTTAGGAGCTATCTGAGCATGCAAAAGTTGTCAACAAGTTTCATGATTACTTACAGACTTGTGCTTGCATACATCACGCCTTCTATTTTAGAAAAAACAATAGTTTCCTACATGGCTTCATAATAGATTTAATAGTCTTTATTATAAACATGACTTTAACTGTTTCCTAACTGTATACCCTTTGTCTACTGAAAAAAAAAAAATAGATTCCTGAAGGTATTGAAAAAAAACCCTAGCATATTACAACTAGAGTAGAGAAATACTTGCCTCGTGACTGTACCAGAAATCTACCTAATGCAGTAGAAAATGTTACTGCGTGGAGACAAAAATAAGTGCTTATCATATTTAAAAATTGTTTTAATAGATGTTCAATTGTGTAGTTTACTTGAAAAGGTGACAAGTTCGAGTGTTTCTGCAGTGATGAATTCATCTGGATCTGGTATTCTTGACTTAGATTATTTAAAAATTTGTTTAATTTCTCTGCTGTGTTATTTGGGACTAAATTAATCTCAGGCTTTTAAAGAAAGTGCATTCTATAGATGGATGGATTAGTCAATAGTTGAATGAACCGGCCATAAAAACGTATGTTCCTTAGCCAGGTCTGGAAAATGAAATGGTCCCACAGTCACTAGTATTGACCAACCCCTTACTTTAATTTAGGAGGGTATACCATACATTTCCCAGGGATCTTTCTCATAGCCTGATACACTTGGAAGGGCAAAGGAACTGAGGAATAAACAGAAGTTAAACTAGGAGTTATTTTAAAATTACCCTCAAAAAGTAAAATCATGTGTTAATCACTTTAATCCAGAGTAGAAATTTTCTTAGACACTGACTTAAAGCATGCTTTTGCACACAGAAATGCTGATTTCAAAAGTAATGATTAGCTCTGAGAGTCACTTACATGAGAACAGTTCTGCCCGCCTCTTCTGTAACATCGTGGGTTGCTCTTGTAAGACATAAATACAATCTAAGATATGCACTGGGAAAACGTCTCAGTGAAGTTTTAGCCCAGAACGGGAAAACTAAAGATGATTCTCAAAAACAAAGAAGAGGAAAAAAATCCAACTTCAAGGTGTTTTGGTCAGTATCTCCATTAAAGTTCAAGATTTACCAGCTCTAAAGTGTTTTTAATTTTGAAAGTGCTTTCCAAACACTCACCTACCGCTATTTACTTAAAGACTTCTGTTAAGAGGATGAAAGGAATGTACTGGGAATGTCTCTCTATGGAGGCTGACAAGCCTTTCAATAGAAAAGATTCTAAGTTTTCCTTTTCCCTGTTGTTCGAATCTTAAGCAGTAATTTTTAAACTCATAAAGGAAGGAATCATCGAAATATATTGTGCGCAATTACATCAGCACATTATAAAACTGTAACCTGATTTCATATTTGGCTAATGATGGCATGATTTTAAATCAACCCCAAATATCGTCTGTTATTCCCTTTCTAAAGTCTGTTTTAAAACAAGCAAATTAGCTATCAGCCTTGGATATATTTTATTAATTCTCTGTGTTGGCACTACCTGGTTTTACATTATTTTCCAAAACAAATGGTCTCTTCAATATGCTTTAGTTTTAAAAGTGCATCAAAACATAGTTATATGGAAGTAGTGATTGATTTAAAAATTTAAGAGCTTATTCAGCTACTTCATCCTGTATTTCAGATGGATTCTGATTTGGTTTTATTTTTGTTATATTTTAATTTTTGCAAAATCAAATCCTAAGAACATCTACATCTGCCTCTAGTCATAGAACATACCTCCGTAATGAAAAATATAACAAAACAACCCACAAAAGAGACAAACCCCAACAACCCAGTAATCAGACAATGAACAAAAACGCTCCTATTCACTATTCAGCCCCTCTGGACAATTTGAATTAGGTGTGAAGTGTAGAAAATTATAGCAAAGCACTTTAGATCTCTCAGATCTGGGAACTATCTTCCTTAAACCTTCCTTTTTCAACAGACCCTTGCCTGGAATGCAAATTTTACACAACGCCTTTAATCGAAGTGGTCACGATCACCCACCGACAGGAGGATGTTCGGCTTCCCCCCAGCCGTACCACAGCGGTTCGGCACGACGTCCATCCCTGCTGCTGCTGCTGCAGCTTTCAAGCCACTTTCTCCCAGCACCCTGCAGCAGCCATCGGGCGTGTTTTGCGCAAGCTGCGCGGTCCGAGAGAGCAGAGCTGAGAGGCAGTGTAGCGACTCTGCGTGGGGCAGGAGACACAAAGAACTCATCAGTCCGCAGGCCACCTGCAATGGGGGCTTTCTGTGTGGCCTCCTTCACTGTATTTGTTCTGGCCACCTTGCTTTCGCTAGCTGTAAAAATGGCTAAACTTAATTTTCAGCGTTACTTTTAGAAATACCATGTGGAGTAGGTTGTCAAAAGTCAGCGCTTAAAAGATGTAACGTACTGAAGGGTATTTCTAAAGTAACCTCTGCGCCACAGTGGTTGCTGTTATCTTGTTCTGCAGCAATCACGCCGCGGCAGCTGGACTCATGAGAAAAACTGTATAGTTATAATCAGATCAGTAAGTTCAGAAGCATACCGTTACCTTCTTCTGCTTGTCCACACGAACGACAAAATACCACGTCTTGCATCTCCGCAGGTTCTATTTGCCTGTTCAATAATTTCTCATATACGTGTGCAATATGTGAAGTGCCCCAGGTCACTCATTTCTGCCCTGGCTTATTGTAAATTCTGGCAGCACCACGAGAATGCAGCAAACTGGAATAAACTCTTATATACTGTGGTATATATAATAATGGCTGGTCTTGATGGGACTGGTTAAATATATGGGTGCCTTGAGAGGCACAGGTGAGCATTTTGTCTACATTTCTGTGCGATGTGGTTGTCCTAAAAGTCTCCTTGCTAACAAAGGAGCTCTGTCAAACAAATATCCATCAGTACAAAGCCTTTTGACAGGAAAAAAAATCAAGTTCTTGTTCCCTTGTGCCTAGACCACCCACATGCATGAACTCATCCGCTGAAGTCAGTGGAGGCCATAATGTGGTTTAAAAGTTGTACATTTGCATGGATATTTACTGTACTGGGGCTAACCAAAATTTAATGACCCAAATGTCTGAAATGATTGGCATCTGGAAACCTTGGTCCAAAATTATGGAGCTTGTTTGCCAGTTGTGGCAGGCACACTATCTGCAGCAGCACAGGCTAATCACCTAGAGGGCAACACAGAGACAGCTGTGGGTACCTGGGAGCATTGCACCCTTGTTTTAAGTGCATACAATAGAGGTGACAATATTTTCTTGTTTGTAGGAGACTTCCATTTGTTTCCCTGCTGCCAAAGAGCGTCAGGGGACTGCTGAACCTAGGAAACACGGGGATAGTCATTCAAAGGTCTGTAAGTAGTGAAGAAAGAGAGGATGTTCCTGATCATATAAGCCATAGAGAGGAAGAAAGGCAGCCAAAGGTAATGGGATAGAAGAAAATATAGTTTAAGGAATTGAGGGGGTGGATTGGAATATGAGTGTTTATGGAATGAGGAGTCTAGTTGTGTTTTTCTCTTTCAGTTTCTAGAAGTTGGTTTATCTGAAACAGATCTTGCTTCCTAACTTGAGGGCAACTGTATAAAAAAACTGGTGCTTGGGGATGACTGTCATGAATTTTCTGGTTGCATTGGCTTTTCTCATTTTTTGGACTGTCTTGGGTCCACTTGTGGTGTAGAACAGGAGAAAAAAATAAACACTTTACTAGGCTACCTACGTAATGAGGCCAGGCTAAAATGAAAAGGGAACTTGGCAATGAAATAAGTTTGCACAAAAGAAGAGGAAAGACCTTCTGACGGGACTTGGAGGACTATGACATTTCAATTCTACATTTGGGGTTTACTGGAACAGCAACTAGAACAATTCACTTTAAAAAAACCAAACAAACAAAAACAAAGAAAAAAAAACCAGAGAAAATGCAGAATGCTAAACATTAGAAATAAAAGGGTTTGTACATCCCTCTCTTTCCCGTGCTAAATGCCCTTACAGAATGGTCCTTTCCTTCACATTTTTTGCTCTCATTCCAGCAGCTCCGTGACCGGCTTGCAAGCTTCACACATGCCGGCCGTATAAGAAGCTCCTTAGGGTACATCCTACTGTCACCCTGGAGGACTGGCTGAGCGATCGCTCCTTCCTCTTTGCAGTAGCCTCAAACCCAGTTTGCTGTAGCCTCAAAACCAGTATGCTTACCACTTGCTGTCCCTCTCCACCCTGTCTCCTTCTCGTGGAAGCTTTTCTGACCTGGTGCTGGGGGTGGAGGGGAAGGGCCTGGCGTGGGGAGGACATCCCAGTACACGAACAGTTGGTGAGCAATGCGGATCCCCTCCATTACAAACATCACTTGAGCAGGCACGGAGTGGCTGGGACGGAGTCAATGACACTGGGATTCTTGGTTTCTTCCCGCTCCCATTGGTCATTTCAATACACTTTCACTTGAATACAAGCAGCTAGGAAGAACTGCAAGGAAAATGCTACTGTGCAGCGCATAAAGTGCATTCAGAGCCCGTCTGCAGGTACAAGGCAGGGAACAGCCCTGCTTGCAGCAGAAGTGCTTGAGAAACTAAAGAAGTATTTGTGCAAATACTTTTCATATAAGAAGCCCAGATAACGTAACTGAAAAAAAGGCAATAAGGATCTAGATCACGTAAAAGAAGAGATTATTCCCAGTGTTAAAGGAAAAGAATGATTTTGAGAGAAGACAGAGCTGTCACCAGAAAAAGTCTGTGTGAAGAAAGAGGAAGACCTGAGAATGGAAGTTCAAACATTCTCACCTGAGGTGTGAAGAAGAGGGGGACCAGCAACATGCCAGAGAAGAGATGTGGATCATGACAAAATAAAATATTTACTTAAAAAGGAACAGAAATGCTGCCAGAGGTCATGAGATATTTGACTTTGTTCCTGTTCTGCATACCCAAAGATAAATGTCCATAGTCTTGCAGCCTATCTGGGCATTTTTTACATTATCACTGATTCTTATTCAGCTCTCAGCAGTAACCAGTGAGTTTGTGCAACCAAACTGGCTACGAAGTCCGTAAATCTGTGTGTAATCTCTGAATAACAGCTGGAAGGGGATTAGGTCAAGAGTCAGTGAGTAACTGTAGACAGGAAGAAGCAAAGAATTTACTGATCTGTTTCTTCCTCCTGACATGCAAAATTGCCTTTTAAGCAGGAAGCAGTACCTTCATAAGACTTTGGTCTTCAGCTGCTTTCCCTTACCCTCATGTCAAGCAACTTTCTGGATTATTAACATATATAAATAGATACCTGTGTTTCATTGTCACTCTTCTGCTACAAGACAGTAGGGATGAACATGGCTGAGATACAAAGAAGTGCCTCTGGACAAATAACTCAGTTGGCCCAGATCCTGCCTAAAACTTTAGGGAAGCTGGGGTAGGTTCAGTAGTCTGGTAAGCTGAGTATCAAGCTTTGCCACTGCCTAAAAGGTCCTGTTCCCTTCTGCTGTTTACGTGTCTCTCACTCGTGTTCTCCTGCTGTTTAACTTGTACCAGCGCTAGGGCCCATTGGATCTCTCCAAGAGTTGATTCAGCTGACTCGTGGTGGAAAATCAACCCAGCTGTGCTGTTTTTTCTCATAAAAGGATCTAATGAGCACCAGCACAAAGCAGGAAGAGAGGAAGAGAAAGAGCAGGAGCAGAGGTAAGGAGGGGATGCTAGAGGCAGGGAGCAAGCAAGGCTCCCCCCACCTTTCCATTACAAAAAATGGGAATTTACTAGAGTGGCTGATCTGCTTGTGGAATTGCAGGCCTAACAGCACCTTTCTTAGGGCAAAACATCCAGCAATCACAGCCCTGAACACACTGATAAAATTTACAGACTAAGAATCTAAAATGGACTATGTATTGGCTATATGTATATATGGACTGTAAATCCTATGATAAGAGAAGTAAACACACTGCTTATATGGTCTGGATTGTTTATTACCTTTTACATAAAGACAAAATTGAACAATAATGAGAAGCAACACTAAAAGGGGAGTCTCCCCTAAAACTCTTCTCCTGTTAACATCAGCTGTTTTGCTTTCCAAGGATTTGCAGAATCTTTTCTGCTAGCCTGCCTTCACTGAGAGCCAAGATCAGAGAGCTGAGCCAAAGCAGGATTAAGATGTGAGTCTTTGTTCTCTGGAGTGCTCTGTGGAACAAAATCACAATATCGTTAAGGCTTACAGTGTTCTATGAATGGGAAAAGGGGAGAGAGGCTCTGTTTTTACTATGCTGGTATTAATTTAAACTTCAGTAGTACCAAATCTTCCAATGTGCAGAGCAGTAATGTAAAGTATTCCTCGTATTTTCTTCGCTCCGTGCCAGTCTTTGCCACTCGCTGCTTATAATGGGACCACACACAGGACTGAAGATACTGCGAGTCTAGCTGCAATCTGGATTGAATTCAGGGTGAAGTAAAAAACTGTGGAGGGTGTGGTTGAGCAGGCTTTCTCCAGCACAGTTTAACTACATGCTTTGCTTGAATATTTACAGTGCTATTAATGCCTATTGTTCATAAAGCTTTTATCCAATACTGAAGTTAGTGAGAACTTATGGCCCTTGGCATAGTTTTTAGTGTGCTAGAAAATAAAAAAGAAATTAAGGAACTGACCATAAACAGTGAAAATTGCGTATAGGTTTGTACTGTGGAGATGACAGACATCGTTACAAGGACTTGACTATCAGTTCGTTTAGAAATGATCTGTTTGAGCTCATTTTTCATGTGAGCTCATTTATCACTGAAATGGTTGCTAGGACGCTATACTTTGTAATTTGAAACTTGCTCTAGAAAAGAGCAATTGTGAATAGGTTTTTAAACGTATTTTCTTCTTGGCAGATGCGATACAGTGAAATTATTGATGCAAAATGGTTTTTATTACATCAAGTACTGATCTTTCAAGCACTTATATTTGGACTTAGTTTCATTCAGAGTTGCCAAATGATTCATGTAGATCTCTGAGTGAAGTTAAGCATGCATAAAATGGATCTGTTCAGCTGGCCTTGAATTCCTGCTAACTTTCCGTGTCTAGTATTTTCTTTTTGGTTGGCTCCTGGCAAGTATCTCTCCAGGTCACTACTTAGACCATGGAAATCATTCTTCGGTGGTCACTAGCTTTCACCGCTGAACAAACACAGAGACTTGTATAAAATGGAATCTGTGTGAATACGAGCTGGATTGCTTCAAACCCCAGTGAGATGATTAATGGTGCACATTACAGGCCTGCCTGGCATATTGGCTAAGTCCTTTCAAATCCTAGTCCCTGGCAATTATTAGCAAGTCTTGTGACTCTCCTCTCACCTCTCCTGTGTCAGGGTATCTTTAAACGCTCACAGTCTATTCCAGATGATGCAGATGCAACTGGGATTCTGGCCGCAAGCAGCGGAGATCACTCTTGACAGACATGGCTAGCTGGGTTTGGCAGAAGCCACCGCTGCAGGACCCTGCCTCATGCGGAGCAGGGCAGCGGCTGGCTGCTGTAGGGAGCCGCCAGGCAAGCGGGCCGGAGCAGGGAGAGGTAAGCAGGCTAGAGAGCCCTTCATCCATGCAGTGGGAGCAGCCAGTGGAAGGAACAGGTCTGGAAATCCCAAATAGGAAATGAATACTAAATTTGGGTTGTATGTCAGAAAGGGGAGACTTGCAGATTTCTGCTGAGAATTCTGAAATATGTGCATATACCTGCGAGTATACTTAGCTGGCTATTTCTGATCTTACTGTGTTCTGCAGTTATTTGAATATTATGCACTGAAGAATCTTTCTTGTGAGCTTGGGACCCAGGAGGCCTGACTCTTTATCCACTGATGTCCTTTTCCTAAGTGACTCGTTCATGCCAGGGGAATTAGTCCCCATTTGGAATAGTCCTGGCTTATTTTCTGAAGTGTCAGAATGTGAGCAGATAAATCAGCAGACATGGAAGCCCAGAGATGTGGTGGAATCCTGATTCAAAAGATGACAGGAATCATGTTCATTGCACTCTAAGTGTGACTGAGAAAAGTATTTACAGCTTAAGAAATGCGCATTACATCCTGTCGTCATGAAAAGAAACCACAAAAGATAGGGAAAATGCCAGCTCACTCCTTGGAACATCTGGGAAAAGCGGATGAACAGAAGGCTGATCCCCAGGCATATACAGAAGGCAGGGATCTGCCTGCCCTCTGCTGATCCCCTTCATCTCTCTTTTTTTTTTGCCGATACCGGTCTTGGTGCAGTATGTGAGTAAAAGTTGTCAGCTTGTCCTGAAGACTTGGGGCCCACGAGTGATCTTGGGGCTGCAGGAGGGATGCATTGGCTCTCTGAGACATTGGGGGAAAATGTAAGGACAAAGACCCCACTTCTGAGCTGGAAAGGGGAAACTGATGTTGGGCTGGAGGGAGAGCGTGGTTACTTGCTGTGCTGCAGGTAACTGAGGGAGCAGCGGGTGAGGACAGAAAGGATTACTTTGTTCTAGTGTCAGACTCTAGCAAGGGGGTATGATCTCCACATCGCGAAGCAACCATTAATCCAAATCTTTATAAACTGGTTTTAATCAAGTCTTCTAGCAATAGCACGTAAAGCCCTGACTAAAATCCCCTCACTAAGAATTCGGGAGAAGTTGACAGCCATGCACGTACCACCCACACAGCTGGTGGTTGTGGGCCCAGAAATCGGGGCGTGCCAAAAACCGCAGGACAATCTCTTAAAACAATAAAGCAACTCCTCTGTGCTCTCTTCCTCTGCTGATGGGCTTGCTGTGGCTCCCAGGCTGGCTGCAGTGTCTCTGCAATCCTCCTTCAAATGTCCCAGCTCCCTGGGTACCCCTGTCCGCTGTATGGCACAGACCTACCCCAAAGCCAGCTGCAGGGAACGCATGGTTTTCCGACGTCCGCTAGCCAGGTTTGTTGGCTTGCCAGAGGCTTTGCAGCACAGACTGGCTGGAGCAGGGCCCAAGGATGTGAGGTGGTGTGCTGGGAAGGAGGGAGCACGAGCAACGCGTCCCCAGAGAGCAGAGACAGGAGTTCCTGTGTGGATGGCAAGCATCTGTCACGGGAGGGTACAGGCAAGTTCCGTACTCCTTTCCTGCTCCGGATGAACCAGGAGTCTCATTCAGACAACTACAGCCCCAGGCAGAAAACTAAAATGCAGTGCATGTGAGAGCTGAGGTTCTGCGCGAGGTGTTGAATCTCTTCTATGGCAACTTTCTATATGTACAAATTGATGGGTTTAGTATGGAGAAAAAAAAAAAAGGATTTGAAAGCTGAATAAACACCAACACTTCAAACAAATAAATACTCTACTCAACTGCTGTATATAGGCCTTAACTTGTTAATGCTGCTGTTGAATTGTGTAGATTGGCTCAGTTATCTTAACAACACTCACTTCTTATATATGTGCCAGTGTAGGGAGAACTTTCTTTTAAAAAATAACTAAGGATGGAGGATAAAATAAGTGACTTGTATACAGGTATTTTTAGCTAAAAGAACTTGATTACGTGAGAAGTTTAGGTCTATAAAGATTTCCTCAACTGTTCCCATCTGTCTCATCCCTGTCCTGTGTCAGCAGGGGGAAGTAGTAACTAAGACCTTCTGTGGCTTAGATACTAAGTGCTTTCATTGGAGTATTTTTGTCCGCCCTCCTTTCTTTCCCTCTTTGACATCAGTAAGAAGTTTTATTTATACACTGCTATGAGATATTATATCTACTATGGAAAATTACTGACAACTGCTTTGTCAGTGACGCTTGTGTCCAAGTAAATCTGCTTCCTTTTGCAACATTTTTCTTAATCTGGAAGAAAACATTGCAGGTGCTGCTTAGATTTCTCCTGCCTGCAAGATATATTAATATTGTTTCAATTAGACTGATTGCTGTAACAGCAGTTTTCTAAAAATTGCAGTGATGGTGGCTTCGAGGCATGCAGCGTGAGCAAGGACACCTCTTGTTCCCCATCCGGATCTCGGGCTGCGTCTCCAAACCCCGTGCCTGCTCAGAGCGGAGCTAGTTTAGCCCCACCCTCTGAGCAGTCCAGCCTTTATTTATATGAAATCTGTGGTCCAACTGGCTTCAGATGGCGTGTGTATGTGCGTGTGCCTGCCTTCTGAGTGTGTGAGACGAGCTGGGATCATGAGCCAGGGTTGTTCCAAGTGGTTTTAATCAGCAGCCCATTAGCGGAGAACGGAAAACTTCTAACAGGATAAGAACCGAGTAAGTAAACTTAACTTTGAACTCGCAGTCTGGACAAAACAAATGCAAACGAAAATCTTCATAGTCTGTCAGTTTTGAGATAGATGGTCGCTTTTAAGAGAGAAAGCTGTGCATGCTGACAGGAAGGAGGCAATTTAAAAGGACTGGAATGAAGGAAACTGTAAAAACAAAGTGGGAATTGAGAATGCAAGAGAGAAAAAAACAGCAAACGATTGTTCATGAAGTTGGTACATTCTCTTACTCTTTTCAGCTGTGGACAGGACATGTTGGGCTTTAACCTCTTGCCTTCTTGGATGCTATTGTCAGGCTGACTAGTGCCTTCTGCAAAGAGGGTGAGGATTTCTGCTCCTCACCTGTCTGCTGGCAGGTCTGCTCTCCCGAGAGCACGGTGCGGCTCCTTACAGAACACCCCTTGGCACGCTGCTGTTCGCCGCTGCTCACCTCTTGTTTTTTCACAGGTTGTTCCCGTGCCCCCATGGGAGGGTACCTCCCAAGCCTCTGCTCCTCTGGAAGCTGTTGACTTCTTGCCAGGCACCAGGAAAGCGCTCAGCAGCAGAAACGGTGAAAACTCTCGCTAGTTTTGGGTAAAGTGTGCCTTTGACTTTTTTTTTTTTTTTTTTTGCCCTGGCAAGACGTGGCTACCTGGACTGCATCTGCAATGTGGCAAAGGGTGAAGTGAGGACAGCAAAGAGGCCATGGTTTGTGGGCAGGTCCCCAGGTGCCGCAGGCTTTGTCGCCCTCGTCCTTTCCTTCTGGCCTTAGTGGTGGCCATCTGTCTGTTCTGCCAGACCCTGACTCCACTCGTGACCAGCAGCATCCTTTCAGCAGTCGTCAATGGGATTGCGCCCAGCAAACTGCCTAAAACACAGCAAGGAAGATACAAGGGGGTCTCCCCAAGCAGCACGCACTGCTTCCTCCCTGGCAGTAATTCACAGACAGTGAAAAAGGTAAGTCAGCTGGAGCAGAGTGCTGAGCAATAATTAGCGAAGCGAGCCTGGCAGGATCATCTGAGTCCAGCTAAAATTAGCCTAAGCTTGGAAGTCTGAGATCTGTATACAAACAAATGGGTGATCTAATGACAGTGGCATATGCACAAGCACATCTCCGTTACCAGCTCCTCGGTGTAGCGTTGTTAACACAGGAATCCTGAAATCTTCGACTGAAACATGGCATTGCTCTGTGACTCCAGGGAGATTTCAGTTTGCTGCACAGACCATATTTTATTTTGGCTTTAGGAATTGGTTCAGAGGCTCTGCAGTGCAGGCACGTAAATCAGGAGCCAGTGGGGTTCCATGAAAGTGACTGGGGCTGTTAATTAGCACCGGGACTGCAGCTGCCCTGTGTTAAAGTTATCTGCTGGTCAGTTTTAAACTTCACTGGGATTCTGCTGAAAAGCTGAATTTAACTGCATTTGAGAAATAAAAAAAGCGCTTTTCACATTTTCAAATCACACTATTTACTTTGGAATCTTTGTCCCACAAATTTTACTTTGTCCTTAGGTTACCTGACCTCATGTTTATTTTGTATGGGGTTCCTAGAATGGGTGTTAAAACCTTACAAATGCAGACACTGTTATTTTAGTTGGAAAATGTGGTTTGTTACATGGTCCAGACTGAGGTAGTTATTTTTACTCTGGAATCTGCGATCAGCACTAGCACAAATGTTTCAGGTTTTTTCTTCAGTTCTATAGAGGGCTGCTAATAGTGCAGCAGATATCGCACTGTGAAATTATCATTATGCTGGCATTTTAGATACAACTGTATCAGGACTATAAACATTAATTTGTGACTTCACAGATTGTGGACAACACCCACATAAGGCAGTTCAAATTTAAAAAAAAAAGAAGACTGCTTCTTTGATTAGACAGGGTTCACAGTCTGAAAGGTCAGCAATATTGATTTTAGGAGAGCTGTTGTAAAGTGCATCTTCTGCAACAATCAAAAACAGATATGTGAAATAACTTTGGCATGAACTCTTTAACCTTAAGTCTTAAAAAATTGATTTTTTTTCTTGTGAAGGTCAAAGAGATTTATCTTGTGAGTTGCAGAAATCTATTCCATGTTGCATTTGTCATAATTTTGTATTTCAATGACCTTTTAGCGCACTAAGTACCCAGATTTTGATTTCTTCAATGATGTGACATGAAGAATTACAATTTAAAGGGAAAGAAGCGCAGCTGACAGATGTGGGTTGCACTGTGTTACAGCTTTTGACACAGTGCATTCCTCTTTACTCATTGCTATCGTAATGGCAAAGAACATTCCATATCTTACCTTGGGCTACCTAAAGTCTGTAAGAACTGGTGGCAAGGTTTTGCCAGTGTGCTGTATGGCTGAAAATACCCGTAATGTCTTCTTTCCCCATTTGCCTGAGAAAATGCAGATTGACGTTGAACTTGGTGCGCTGGCTGTTTGAAATGAGAAGAAAGCTCATGTTTTTACAACGTGCTGTACTTACTGCCCTCCAGCATACGTGGTTGGATGTGACTATCACACGCATACGCTATGGTACAGCCTATAGTACAGATGTAAATGCATATGTTAACCCTTATAGGTATGTTTTCCAAGGGTGTGCTACTCCTAACACGTTCCTCTTCAAGTTCTGTAGACCACCCATAGCTGGCTCCCTATTTGTCTTGAAAGTTTCCTCTAGAGCATGATGAACAAAATGTCTTGCACATGTTGGGATGTTACTCTAAGTTGCTCTCTGTTTCCCGAGAATACTCTGCTGGATGTGTGGGCTGAATAATAATCTCAGGGAACAGAAAAGACAAACATCTCCAAAAATCTCTACCACTTTGCTTTGAAAGTGTGTTCTTGAACTGTGTGTTTTCACGCACTGCTTATTCAGATAGCTGAACTGTTATCTTGCTTGATTTTATTGGGTACCCAGTAACATCAGATAGATGTCATAGTTGGAACTTTACATTGTTTTATTTTAAAGTTATGTGCCCACCCACAGCAGCTAGTTTGCAAACAAGCTTTCATTTAAAGCTCTGGTTTAAATCTTCATGTATGAATCTGGGAAAATACTTTAAAATATGGTCCAAATTATTCATATTTTAAATTAACTAGTCATACATGTATTCTTATTCTATAAAGAGTCCAGCAAGCAAATTTATTAAAAAGAATCTGTTGTGCAGTTTAACAGTGACTCAAAGCAAACACTGCAGTGTGTCTTATGAAATCGAAATTCATGAATAAATTTTAAGGAAAAGAAGGCCCTGCTGGAGATAATATTCTTTTGATAACACCCACTGTTTCTGGTTTTGAGCCATAGCACCTATCGCACTGCAGAATCTCTTCTGACTGGGTAGGGGCAGGTTTAATTCTTGCTTCCTTCAGAGACCCAGTCAGTGTTGTGTTGAGCCTGCTGTGAGAATTTGGTTATGATTCTCATTGCACGAGCAAAATCCCCTTCCAAAGGCTGGTAATTTCTCAATTCAGAGTATGCGTAACACTAAGTGCCTCAAAGAACTCAAAAAGCTGGCACCTTTGATGACCCATTGGGGGAAGCAGAGGGAGAGATCTGAGGAAAAGTGCAGCTTTGCCATTGCATCTCTGATCTCAAAATTCATCTCATTTTGCAAGGGAAAGCTCCAGACAAATGCAGAAAAAGCATGGGGCTAGAAATTGCGAATTTGATCTGCGAATGTGTCTTAAACTACATCCAAGATGCCCTGGGATGGAGCCATTACTGCTGGGCACATAGTGCAAGCTGTCTTTTTGAATTGCAGAAATGCAGATTTTATTCATAGCTGGGAAAACCTGACAGAGCTCATACTGCTTCTCTCTAAGGTATTGTACATTACAGGAGTTTTAAAAGCTGCTGGAGAGCTTGTCCTGTAGCCTTATTTTCACATGAACAGAGGTCAGCATTTTCTAGTATAAAATTAAATGCTAATATCTGTAGCATGAAAAATAGAAGGCTTATTTCTGAACCTCCAACATTAAGGGCATTAGAGGGAGATACCACATCCAGCAGCAGGCTATCTTCAGGTTCAGCAGGCGCTCTTACCTCCTGCATGATGAACTATTTGTGAATATATATAGTAAGGAGAAGAGTTGGTGCTCTGAAACTGGTATCAACAAAAAACACCCATATAAGCCCTGTGTGTAGGTTTGCCTGGCATGGTATTGTGCTGGAAATACCTTTGGTACCAGCCAGATGTAAAACCATTAGACTCATCTTAAGTAAACTAGCTCTGCTTCTCAGCCAGTTCTGAGAAGAGCTAATTAGCTGGTTACGCTGTGTTTCAGCTCTCTGAATTAATTCAGCCAGAGCCAACTTTGGTGTCTCTGCACAGCAGTATGTTTTGCCCAGGTGGACATCGTACCTCTGCTGTTGGGAGGAAGCAGAGAGAGAGTATTGCTCCTGTGGTAGGCACTGTTTTGGCATACTAGCTCTCTAACCATGGCAAAGGTACTGAAAAAAAATTAGATTTTTAAATTTTAAGATGGGTCTTGAAGGAGATTATTTCATGGGTACTCACAAGAGCCTTGCTTCACATCCCCTGGCCATTTAAGACCTGCTGAGAAAAAGAAAACAAACAAGACGTGCAGCTGATTATATGAGAATTTAATGAGTGGGTCAGGCTGGCATCTTGATAAATGAAATATAACAGGTATGGTGAAAAAAGATGTCTTCACTTTCAAGGCCCTCAACCTGCCACTTATGTTTGGTGTAAAAGATCTATCTCCAAGAGGAGCTATAATGAGGTCAGCAAACAGGAAGAATGAGAAAAGGTTTTTATGGCTTAATTCTGAACAAATAGGATAGGATGTCATTTACTGGGAGCGGACAGTATGAAAGATGCAAGATAATGACAGCCTGATGTGGCCGTGTCTCAGAGATACTATGTAGAAAAGAAGGGGGGGAAAAAAAAGAGGAAGAAAAAAAAAACCAAAACCAGGAACATCATGTTTTAGTCCTAACCAAGATCTAGAGGAAGATCTAGTTGAACATCTTGCACAGGTTACAGGCCCAGGTACCTGTATTTGAAAACTGGGAGTGAAATTACTGAAGAGCTGCAAAGTGGTTACAAGAACTTTGGACATCCAGAGTGGAATTATCCTCTCTTTACTTGAGTGTTCCACTCCATCTTGTCAGAGCCAGAAAGCTGAACTCCATAGTCAATGGAAATAACTGCCTCTAACGCAAAATTCATCATGACTTAATGCAGACATTTAAAACAAATCTGATGAACTTTACCCTCTAAAGGCGTATGTCTGTTTTTTTTCTATTGATTTTTTGGATGGAATATATTTGCTCCAGTCAGAATAGGCAGGGAACAAAGTGGGAAGGAGAGGAGTGTTGTGGAAGAAAGCATGGGGAAAAGGAGGCAGATGTGGGAAGCAAAGCAGCGAACTATGGCTGCAAAATAATAGTATCCTCAGAAGGCATGGAAGAGATTGTGCACAGAGGGGGCTGGATTTGTGCAGGGGAAGAGAAAGGGAGATGGGAATGGAAATGGAAAAAAAAGAAGACAAAGCTAGTGGGAACTTTTGAAATGTAAATATGTGAAAAAGGAGAAATGAAGCTGCATGATAGAATGAGAAGGGGCGATTTTTGCTATTATGCAGAAATGGAGTGTGGCGAGAGCTCTGGAGAGAAAGGATTACATTATGCATAATAAGGTTTGATACATTTTTAAAGTAAATTTAATCTTAAAAAGGATATTTATTTTATAGAATACAGTAGGGGATGAGAATTTTCTCCTCATGAACAAAGAACTTTGCTAGCGTGAAACCTCTGTTAATAGAAAGCAATTGACAGATGGTATGGTATCTGCGACTGGTTTCCTTGGAATGATACCACATTCAGATTGCGCTCTGCGAAAGCAGGACATTTTTTCCCCCCTTTTCACTGTAAAATGCAAAAGGCACTGAGGAAACAGCTATTTTTACTGCGCAGATAGCTAGAGATATTTTGGTGATAACAGGCAAGGCTATTGTGGTAGCAGTCAGGAAAGAGGGGCAGGGTGGAGGCTCTTTGCAGGAAGGGAACTTGGAGAAGGCTGCATCAGCAGCAAGTGGGAAATGGAGGCAGAATCTCTCCCATGCACTTCATTGGAGCCCTTTCCTCAAAAGTAGCTGTTTTGATAAGATGGTAGGATTGGCTCATTGTCTGTTCTCAAGACCAGGCAGCTGGTACCGTGAACTACATGCACTCATAAAGCGAAGGCATTTTGCTAAAATAGCTCCGCACTTCCAGCTCAGAGTGCTGGTGACGACTCTGCAAATAACTCCAGTTTTGCTCTTGGATTTATGAAGTCATCAGAAACCAGCCATCAAAGTACTGCCAATAATCTAGTTGCTTGTTCTGTATTTATTCAGCAAACAATTGGAAGCAGGATTACATTCCAGCCATTTCATTCTACAACCCAGTCCTTTCTGATTAGGAAATCTAACAGAACATAAAGCCAACACATTTAAATATCCTCCAGAAAGCGAAACAGGAAATTAACTTCTCTGATACTTCTTGATACAGGAACTATGTGCCCTTCAAATATAACAGTAGTATGAACAACTTACTATTTCTATGAACTTTTATGCAAACATGAAAAAGAATTTGAAAGTCACATTTGGAATTAATAAAGGTCTGCACAGTCCTGTAAATCAATGACTTAGGGCATTACAACCACATGCTAAGTTTTTATTATCGCTCTTCTTATTAATGCTGTTTAATATTAGTGCGGTAGTTTCTGGGCGTCCCACTCATGGATTTTTTGTAACATCGTTGTGCTACGTGGTATTTAATAGCGAAGGTAGATCCACTTCCTTTGCTGGCTAAATGGGAATTTAGGCAGTTTGCTGCCTGTGAATATTGCTAGTAGTGCCAATGTCATTTATATAAGGCTGCTTCTCTTTCCTGGTGTTTCTGTTGCACTACCCTTTTCATGCAAAGACCTTTTGGTTTGCATAGTGGCTCATATGTCTTTTCTGCAGCAGCCCAGTACCTGCAGAAAGCAGTGGGGTTAAAGTAAGCCGCAGTCCAGTTATTTGAAGCTATTGGACAGGACTCTGACAGTCTTGGCTAGCTTGGTGTGGAAGAGTGGCTGCCCATAATCAGCGCAGGGACTAACGCCACCAGAACTGGGTAGCTGAAAAGACGATTCACAGTTTTTGAGTTCTTTCCTGAGAGAAGCTTAGGCAGACATGAGTTGGGTCATTATGTTAGGAAGAAGAATTTTGATTCTGCAGTTGAAGTGATGGTCAATGAAATTCTATGGCAACAGTTCAGACCGTATATTTGCTTCCTTGCCAGGGAGAGACAATGCGTCAATATTTATGGAATTATGCAATCTTCTCGGAATCTGAAAAAATGCCAAGGACTGTTTTTCTCTTTTCAACTTGAAATATCTTTGCTATTTTCTTCTTGGCCAAAATGACAGTAATGATATATTATAAGATTCAGTTACTGACCAAATTTTGGATTTTTGGAACAACACAGAAATTCTGTACAATAGAGGAAAGCTTCAGAGACTAATACAACCAATTATATCTTTATACATTCATAACCTAGAATTAGATAAACTGGTTTCAAGGAAAATGTCAAAACATTTTCTCTTTAACAGAGAACTTCACAGCTGTGTGGAACTTCCAGACAGAACTAAGAATTGCAACTCAGATAATGGATGTCTATTTTCAGTCGGACAAGGATGGTTACGTAATCCTTGAGCTTTCATATTATATAAACTGGGCCGTTTATCTCATTTGTTGAGACCTCAGAGGAATATACATTTGATGTGATAAGTTTTAAAAAAATCCATATTAGATTTTCTGGAGCCCAATTTGGTTTTTTTGTGGTTTTCATATTATTCTATAAACTGAAAACAAAATTACAAAATTCATTTTTATGCATTTTTATTCACTTTACAGCCCGTTGTGGTTTGTTTAGACCAGTTGTTAAGGCTGTGGATTATCTGCGTAACAGCCTATTGCACTAAAATGAGGTCAGTGACTCAGCTAAGTGCAATGGTTTGCAAGCTATAAGAGCAGGTATATCATGTCAAAGCTGACATAGGCCTCATCCTAAATCATATGGGAAATCTCAGCTTTGCTGTAAAGCCTCATTAATTTCTGTGGAGACAGCCACACTATTCTCTAGGTAAGACATGGGCCACAGATGTTCTTTACCAATCCCTTTCACATAAGGTGTATTGAATCTGTAATAAAATGACTGGCGAACAAATAGCCTGGGACTTCAAACTGGGGAAGAGCTAAAAAATGGTTGGGACATGAAAACATTTGACCATTTAACAATTATGCTCAGATATTCAAAATGTTGTGGGTCCATTTTTTTGGTCCAAGCCTGCTGCACATTAAAGTTATAGGAATGCCAAAAAAATCAGAACCATAAAACACTGAAATATATGAACAGCTTATTTTCATCTATTGCACTCTGCTTCTTTTATACCAGCTCTCTGCCCAGACTGCATTTTTATGATTGAGAAACATTTTATAAAAAACAGCAGACTCTTTAAGTGTATAAACATGACTGCTATTGCTATTAATATTGGAAATTCTGAAGAACATCCAGTAGTAACTAGATCAGCACGGCCAGTGATGTAAGGCATTTTATATAGAGCTTTGGAAAAAATTATGGAATCACTTGCTACAAGCATGCAGCTGGCCAGAATTTTTTTAAATTCTGTGTAGCTAATGGGTAGTTTGGAACAAACCAAAAAACGCACCCTTCATTGCACTGGCTTGGCAAGAAAGCAGAGAGGACACGTTGCATCTTGTAACCTGGACTGCAAACAGCTCTGAAAGGAAAGGGCAGAGGAAATAAATTTGGCAACACTACGTGTGGTTCTCAAGCAAGCACCGTAAAAGGTGTTGAGCTACTTCATATTATTTAATAGTACCAGATTAGACATCAGGTCAAGCTGTTAAATTTAGGACCCTGAATTGCCTCAGTGCCCCAGAGATCCCGTCATGGCTTTTTGGGAAGCTCGTGGATAAAAGTGCCCGGGTGGCAGGAGGGGAGGCCGGGGGCACAGACAAGCGTGTCCCCAGCCAGGCCCACTCGGTCCCTCCCAGCCCTGTGTCAGGAGGCTTTGGACACCAGCAGCCTGAAAGATTTTTACATGTCTCTGGACCGTGCGTCCCACGGAAAGCCCTCTGGAGCAGCCAGTGGTGTGCTCTGTGTGTGAGGGCCATCACAAGCCCTCTTATCGCCCATGAAAGGGGCCTGGTGGGAGCCGGCTGTGGCGCGGGCCCCGTGGAGCCGCTCAGGGCCATTTGCCTTTGTGTTTTGTGGAAGTGACCTAGGTTACCGCCGTTGCTTGAACGTCCTTTTTTTTTTTTTTTTTTTTTTTTAATGCTGCTATCAATGTTCTCTTGAATCTTTGCCATTGCCAAGGTAGACCATTGTAAACGTTTCCGCTAATGCCCAGGGAACTGGGGAAAATGCCGTCTGCACCAGTGCTCACGTGGAGGCAGGAGGGAGAGTTCCCTTCTGCTGGAAGATCCTGCTGGAGGCAGGCTGGCAGGGACCGAGGCTTCCACCGTGGGGTCCCCGGGGCCCTCGGGATGCCTCCGGGCCAGTTGGTTCCTGTCCCCCTGTGCCTCGCTGGCCAGGCGGAGGGAGCGGTGGGGGTCACAGCTCGGCCCCCAGGCCCAGACGGCGCCCAAGGCCGACAAGGCCTGTTGCACCAGGCATGGGCTGTGAGGCGGCAGCCAGGCTGGGGTGAGCCCTGCAAGAGCTGCCCTTGGAGAATTGCCCGCAGGGGAAAATAAAGTCGTCGGTGGGTGCTTGAGACAGAAGGTCTTAAAGTGTGTTTGAAGCAAAATGCTTAAGGAGTGACGCTGCAGGGGGCTTCGCTCTTCTGAAGAAAGGTGGGGTTTGTAAGCATGAAGAAAGCGCGATAACTGTTAGTGAGGAGGGCTGCACACAAAGTGCCGCCAAGTCCAAAGCTCGCCCCGGGCAGCAAGCACCCTGAGCCGCAGCCGGAGGGTCGGGAGCGGGACAAGCCATAACCGCGCAGCTAAAGCCTGATAAGGATGTGTCCTGGGCTGCAGCCCCTCTGCGCGTCCTTAGTTCACCCCGCAACACTGGCCCTTGCAGCACACGTGGGATGGAAAATTGGATTTGCTCACAAAATAAAGTGAGAGGTGTCTCTCCCCTGATTCTTTTCTGCAACGCAAGTGAAATGGAAAGTGGGAAGTGTCTGGCTGGACTGCCCGGAGGAGGAGGGAGAGGGAGCACAGGAGGGGGGCCAGGGCAAGGGCGGGATTTAGGAACAGGGACGGAGGGAGGGAAATGGAGAGGAAGGGCTGCCAGCGGCTTCTGGCGCTGCAGGAGAGCAGGAAAGAGAGACGATAAGAGGAGAGGAGGGAGGGGCAAAGGCAGAAGGGGAAGGTGCTGTGGTGGGGAAGGACGTTCTAATGCTGTGCTTGCCGTCCGATTAATGTGTTTTTAAAAAGCTGGGATGCCAGGGAGGACATCTGACAGGTTACCTAATGCAGTTCCTGTGACTTCACCCTGTGCTATTTGTGCTTCTTCAGGTCAGCATGTGATCAACCTTTACTTGAATATCCCAGTGTCTAAAGTAGTTTTGGGTTGCACATTTAGCAAATGCACATGGAAGACTGGCAGTGTGGTATCGAGATATTTTTCAGGGTCCCCCCATTGATGATGCTAACCCTTTCCATTGGGGATGTCTGCTCTGGAGCAAAAGCAGATGGGGCGTTAGAGGCTCAGGGCTCTGAAATAGTTCATGCTCCTCACTGCCTCAGAGAAGCTCACGCTTCAGCCAAGCGTAATGTAAAACTGCGCCCTGTAATTGGGGAACAGACTGCTGAGAAGAGTGGCTTTATCACTGGATCCCAGGCCTGCAAAACTGGACACATCTTGAAAGACATTTGTTTATATCAAAGCATCTGTCTCTCTTCAGTGTGGTCTACTGTGCACAAAATGGTGATGCCTTGTTTGTGTAGCACTTCCCATCTCCAGTGATAAGCTTACTAAAATTAGATGTTATGGAATAACGTAGTTTTTAAAGGACATACTGCTAACTACTGCTAGGTTGAAATTCATGAACTTGCCAAGAACTAATTTCATGTGATGAATTTAATCCCTTAAATGCTAGTATGTTTCAATCCTAAAGACAAATACCTTTCACCAAAAGAAAATCTTGTCTGTTAATGGTGGTTTTATTGCAAAAGAACATCTAGACTATTCCAGATACTAGTGAACTGTTTCCCACATGGAGCATCCTATTTTTATGCCGTATTGGGGTTTACATGGCAAGGTTTTGGTAGCGGGGAGGGGCTACAGGAGTGGCTTCTGTGAGAAGCTGCTAGAAGTTTCCCCCATGTCCAACAGAGCCAAGGCCAGCTGGCTCCAAGACAGACCCACCACTGGCCAAGGCTGAGCCCATCAGCGATGGTGGTAGCGCCTCTGGGGTAACAGATTTAAGAAGGGAAAACAAAGTTGCTGTGGCACAAAAACTGCAGCCAGAGGGAGGAGTGAGAACATGTGAGAGAAGCATCTCCGCAGACCCCCGGGTCAGTGCAGAAGGAGGGGCAGGAGGTGCTCCAGGCGCCGGAGCAGAGATTCCCCCGCGGCCCCTGGGGAAGACCCCGGTGAGGCAGGCTGTGCCCCTGCAGCCCAGGGAGGCCCACGGTGGAGCAGATCTCCCCCTGCAGCCCAGGGAGGGCCCCACGCCGGAGCAGGGGGGTGCCCGAAGGAGGCTGTGACCCCGTGGGGAGCCCATGCTGGAGCAGGCTCCTGGCAGGACCTGTGGCCCTGCAGGGGGACCCAGGCTGGAGCAGTCTGTGCCTGAAGGACTGCGGCCCATGGGAGGGACCCATGCTGGAGCAGTTCATGAAGAACTGCAGCCTGTGGGAGGGACCCACGTTGGAAAAGTTCATGGAGAACTGTCTCCCGTGGGAGGGACTCCAGGCTGGAACAGGGGCAGAGTGAGGAGTCCTGCCCCTGAAGAGGAAGGAGCAGCAGAGATAACGTGTGACGAACTGACCACAACCCCCATCCCCCTTCCCCCAGCACCACTGGTGGGTAGAAGGCAGAGAATTTGGGAGTAAAGTTGAGCCCGGGAAGAAGGGAGGTGTGGGTGGGGGAAGGTGTTTTAAGATTTAGTTTTTATTTCTCATTGTCCTACTCTGATTTAATAGATGATGAATTAAACTAACTTCCCCAATTTGAGTCTATTTTGCCTGTGACAGTAATTGACTGAGTGATCTCTCCCTGTCCTTATCTTGACCCATGAGCCTTTTGTTATATTTTCTCTCCCTTTTCCAGCTGAGGAGGGGAGTGATAGAGCGGCTTGATGGGCACCTGGCATCCAGCCAGGGTCAACCCACCACACTTATGTAAGACATAAGATATCCCCCTTTCCCAAAGACCCGATGACAGTGGCCTAGTAATTTGCTCTTTACAGAACCTAATGTCAAGCTCACCCTCTCTCTTTGTGTTTGAGGTGGCTCTTTTCCAGTTTTTCTTGTAAGGAGCTCATATACCAGGCTATTATACAGAGGAAGGGTTTTCTCTAGATGCCGTTGTCCCTAGGTAGTATGTGGGCAGACAGTGCATGGTATACAACCCAAGAGTTCCTTGGGATTCATTGGAGACATCATACACCTTTCCACTTTCTCCTATATGCAAGTCCCTCTGCCAGTCCTTCTATGGGCTGGATTGTGTTGGACTAATAAGACAAAAAGGTACAGACAAGGTTACATTTAATTTTCTGGAGGCAAAGCATCTGCAGTACTCTTTAGGATTCCTCTGCACACTTTTACCACAGTACTCTTCTTACTTTCCTTAATCACGCTGCACAGCAGAACTTAGACCCCTGCATTTACCATCTGTGTAGGACCCATGTTCCTTGGAACAGTTTACATGGGACCCACCAAGTCCTCTCTGCTAGATGACTGACAGATCAGCCTGCGAACACAGTCCAAGTCAGCTGGCAAGTACTGTCACCCGCTCGCCAGAGCAGCCCAGATTTCAGCCAAAGGTGTTTCCATGAAGGGAAGACCATGGTTTAAAGATCCTCCATTGCTACCCTGAGCTTTTGAACCCTTGCACCATCAGTCCAAAATGAAGGTATAAAAACCAGGAGGCAGACAAAATGGAATTTGTGGTCAGAAGTCCCTGATATAAAGAGAATTCTTCTATATACCAGAAATATTTCCCGAATTGTCACAGTATATTGCTAGTTTGTTTTTGTGAAAAATAACAACTATCTATTATACTGCTGCGGAATGTCCTATCTTACAACCATTGTATTTGCATTGTTTCCTGTAGATCAACGACTCCGTTCTCCAGTACTTTGGAAGCCGTACAAGAAGAGCAGTTCTGTACGCACCTCCTGCCCACCGTGAAACCGACCGTCAGCTTTGCCAGCGCATTCTGGCAAAACATGGATATACAGTCACAGTCCTTGAAAACAGGAGACTGATGGAAGATCCCAGGCTTGGGGACCCTTATCACAGTAAGAATAATTGGACTTTGTTAATTCATTAATTACTAAATGTTAGCTATTGATCCAGCAGTCTTCCACAGAGGTAAAGCTTATATACTCTAGATGTGAGTAAGGATACAAGCCAAATTCTGGCCCTTCCCAGTTACGCAGCTAATTTTCCACAATTAGATGATTCTTCCATTAGATACCTCCTTCTGTTAGAAAATGCAGCAGAGTGATTCATCATACTCTTGACAACCAAATCAGATCAGTTTGGTTCCTGATGACTTCTCATACCAACTCCATCAATAGAATTACAGAGTGATTGTCAGTAGAGCATTTCATAGCAAAACAAATACCTGCTACATTTGGTTCTTTCTCTTTTTCTCTCTTAAGGGAAAGCTGTATGCATGAAGGTACGCTTTTTCCTTTGGTAATGTTTTGATTGTTCTGTAATGTACACACTAAGCTTGTTAACACAATGCAGAAGTACATTTTGCACTTGCTGCAGATGCTGGGGTAAATTCCTGCTGATTCTTAGTTCCTATGGAAATTTGATCCACAGTTAAAGCAGGCTACTGAAGAAGCTTGATCTCTTGCACAAGGGACTGTAGCTTTGTGGCGTAGAGTTATACTGTGCCTGATAGAGGAGCTTTGGGCACCAGTTATATGTATATGCTGACCATGTTTAAGTGCTCTTGGATACCTTAGAGGTATGAACTGAAACTGTGATCTCAATTTGGTCTCCTGTTGGAAGTCATTTTTGGAAGTGGAAGCCTTTGAAAAAAATGCACAGGCCACCATTCTGTCAGTAGAAAAATGGTGTGGTTGGTTATTTCTCATGCTAAGGGGAGTGCCGCTTGCATCATTCAGGCTTGCAGTATGTTCCTGGGGTTACCAGAGAGCTCAATTTTGCTTTGTGCTTTAACCAATCAGAGTAGTTTCATAGATGAAAAATGGATTTCACATGGATGAGACTGCTCAAGATTCAACCACTGATTTCAAGTTTCTGTAAGAAATTTTCCTGAAAATAAGGTACATGCAGTTTTCTTAGAAGGCTGTACTGAGAAATAGTAAATTGCCTTCACCTCACTCTTTTCTTTTAATCTGGTTTCATATGCACCTTTCAGCCACTCCTTGCCTTGGGTACTTTCCATCCCAGAGTGGTAAGCACAGCGTGTCCATGGGTTTTGTTAACCTCAGATGGGCTGCAGAGAAAAGGTGCACCAACTATGTGAAATACTTTTGTTTCAAATGGCCAAGGAAGTGGGTATGCAAAATGTAGTTACGACTTAGAACAAATCACTGTACTAGATTTTGCTACAGCGGTCAACTCAGGTTCAGGTTCTCCAATACAGGTTTTTACCCTCCAAACACTGCCTCTGCAGAAATCAACTTAAGTGTGGGTATTTATGTTTCACAGGCTAGAACCAGTACTTCCTGTAGTATTTTTCCAGTACTGAAAAAAAAATAATAAAAAGGTTTAGGTATTTTCCAGGAACATGCTACAGCTCCCAGCAGATGTTGGAATATGTAAAAAAGTCAAATGCTTACCAATTTAAGGTAAAGAGTAAGACTCCACTAATTCCATTTCATGGCAATGTAAGTCTGCCTTTAACTAGTGCCTGTGTTATGTAAGTACCTAGCTTTAAAGTTCTGTTTTAAAAACAAGAAGTAAGTAAAAGAGCATGTCTGCATGCCAAACCAATGATCTTTTCTTAGAAGTAAACAAGTTATGCTCAAAGTTATTTTCCTTTGCCACTAGATTATGGGGTTTACTGTTCTGGATGGGATAGTACTCCTTATTTTGGAGAAGGGTATTTTGAGCTATGCTTTGTCGTAATATTTTCCTAATAGGAGTGTTATGAATTATTAAAAAACATGTTCCTTGAAGCCTCTATTTAAAAGATACAGGTAATGGACTGAGAAACACATATCATGAATGTTGTGAAAAATCTGTAAAAAGAGTAATTCCTTCTTACTTGGTATTATTCAGCAGCTCTGTCCAGTGCTTTTATTTTGTGCAGTCTTACTCGTGTATCTTTCAAAGTTCACTCTAATTTTGTAAGGATTTTTTTGTTTAGAATGGCTAAGAGCCAAGAGTCTAGCTGAAGTCATATATGGAAAAAAATTCACCGCAAAACATTCCTAACTTTTTTGTGCTGGCCCACTATTAATTTTGGGACCAGTTCTGCTCCTGTTTGAAACCCAAATGTGACAGCTCCGCACACTGATCTTCCAGGGAGATCCTTCACACCTGGGTTGCAGCACTGTGTTGGGTTCATTGCTGTCACTCCTGTCAACATCAGGAGAATAGTTTTCTTCAGTGGAAATCTTTCACTTCTTACAGATAAACCAAAACATTTTGAGTTTTGGTAACTGGAAAATAGTTGGCTAAAAAGGAAAAGGATACCTTTTTTTTTTTTTCAGGCAAAGAGACTGCGGTTTATGGGTTTCCTAAGAAAAATCTATACAGATGCTTTCTGCAGTAAAATATAAATTATTCAAACCCCTAATTTTTCACTGAGAAGTACCTCTGTCAGTAAATTCTCAAGCAGCTTTGGTTGAACAAAAAGTAGCTGTGCTTTCACCATTCCTTAGCAATTAAACCCACATGGAGGGAAAAGCCCATGGACTGATGGTATCTGTGCCTGCTCTGAGCAATCTGAGTCTTCCTTTTGTGGCAGCCCTAAATGAGGCAGTTTTTCTGTAAGGTTTAACACATCTCTTAGTCTGCTTCTGGGGTGGAGATAGAGAGGTGGTACTGTGTTAGTAGCAGATGATGGGATAGTCGAGTTCTGCGGGGAGCTGGGATTGCCACCTCGGGCATGCAGCTGCTGCTGGGGTAGATCTGTTCTAGCATGGTCAGTATCTCCAGTATCTGCAGTAAGTCCGGTTTGAAGCAGGCAGTTCAAATGAAGTTGGATAACAGCTGATGAGAAAGATGGCATGTTGTATTGGCCCGCACATCTCTAAGTGGTACACTTGTTTTGTTTGCCAGCTAGGCAGAAGAAAGTGTGCTTGGTGTGTCATTCCTTCCTTCCTCCTTCTTTTTTTAAATGTGAGAGTCTGCTCGTAGAGGCATAGCCTCTGGGACATGTTCTGCCTTTGCTGCAGCCTCGGAGCAGGTTTGAAACCGGTGTCACACAGCTTCACAGAAAATAATAAAAGGGTCAGAAGAAGGAGTGCGAAAGCCCCACACAGCCAGGCTTTCTCTTGGGAGGTTTTCTGTGTTGAGCCACACAAGCCATAGACCTTCCTTCCCTCAGCCCAGCACAGAGCTGTGCTGCTCTGTCAGGGATGAGTGGGATAAGCTGCCTGGCTCCAGAGCACCCTTAGGTCCACCCAGAGTGGCAAACGCCGGAGAAGAACTTGCCAAATATTTTCCAGAGTCTTCTGCTTTCTTCCCTGTCCTTCCAGTCTGAGAAGCTCTCCTCTCTGGGGCCACAGAAAAGATTAACAGGATCTGTGGGTCCCTATGGCTCTGTAATGCTCTGCCAACATTTTCACAACTTTTTTTAAGAGGCAAATTTTATCTCAGAAATTCAGTGTATTAAAATGCATTTCTGCCCTCCAAAAATAACATTCCCTAATTACTGTCTGCTGCCTGAACCTTTCCTGAATTCCATACTTTTGCCAGATGACATCTTCTAAGATAAATAAACTGCTTATATCTTTCTGGAGCCATCAGTTTTTCTGTCCTTTGCTTAGTGTGCCTGCCCCATTAGTCAATGGTGACCCTCCTTTTATAGGCATTTCCTTAGTTTCTCAATTCTTTACCTTTACTAATAGTTACGCAAATCTCAGAAAACTGCAGGCTCCGAAAAACATGTGCAGTTGTATGCTACAAATCTGACCAGCCAGTTTTAATTCATTCTTCAATAACATGCAAAATTCTGTTGTTACCGCTAGCTTTTGGAATGGAAAAGATTCTGCATAACCTTAATGACAGCCAGTCAGTTTGGCCATGGAAAAAAGCACATCTCTTCAGGCTGCTGGCAAACTGAGTGCAGCGTAACATTATATGTTCCCTGCTGCCTTAGAATGTTAATTTTAATAATTTGGTGGAAGTCTGTGCAATTGCAATGGGTGACTTTATAAAAAGAATCATAAACCATTTTCACAGTATTGATTTTACAGGTTCATTTCCTATTTTTAGAATACTACAGTTAAGTATTTAAACTTCACTATGACTTCTGTTTGCAGTTTGAGTGACATCCACTGAAGATGAAATTTTAGCCATGCCATTAGAAAGACCATTATAGTACATATATTGACTTGGGGTTTTTTTTGTGATTTATTGTTCCTTAAGATAAGTATTGAACCTGTCTTAGCTTTGGTTGATATTTATCTCTTGGGTCAATAAGTCTTGATATTTACTTCCACTGAAATCAATACGAGCTTCATGTCCTGTTCATTCACCTGAGACTTTTCAGTGGAGATCATATACTATATATCTCCTTAAATTTACTTATATTGCAAAGAATATTAGATCTGGAGTTATTTCCTCTTTGCTGACTTTATCAACATGCACTGAATTCTGTTGTGTTTTCTGCCATTTTAAGAGCATGCTGAGTTTAAGTACTTGGCTGCGTAAATTAAGTCCCAGTTCCAGCAACTAACTATGAGGATGATCTGGCTTTTTGCAGATGTGGGAGTGGTGCTTGGGTGGAACTGCTCCAAGAACAGGAAGGGATGAGCGAGGCAACAGACCCGTGGGAACAAATCAGAGCGAATCTTGGGCCTTCTCTTTATGTGCTGGGGTCAAGAGATCTGTCTGGAATTTAAGGTGGCATCTCATGGCATTACTTAGGTATTGCCACAAGGAGTGAATAACCCCTCATTGTTAAAGCAACGTGAATATATCCAGACATAACTCATTTTGCTGCAGGATGCTGGTTTGAGAATTGTTGTATTGTTACGGCAGATACGGCCTCGGCTGCCTCCCTCCTTGGCTCTCTGCAGAGCGCTGTTGCTTCCTTGTACCCAGTGGCTGCTCCCTGTAAAAGCTGCTGCTTGGGGAATGTCAGGAAGCGTGAGCCTCCAGCAGCAAGCGCAGGTGTTCAACAGATGTGGAGTGATGCTAGCTGCAGGTTTCTGTCTCTCTCTGGATGGTGCATGACTGAAGAAGCAGTTGGGGACAGATGAAAGAAAATTCTGCTTTGATTCTCCCAAAAAGCAATTTTCCAAGTCAGTCTTTGTCAATTTTTCATTTTGGGTATCCTTTGGAAAAATTGCTCTTTAAAGAAAATCTACATTTTCCATGGGAAGAAAATGCCTGTGTCTGTTCACTTCTATTCACAGTAGGACTAGGAGGCAGAGAAATGTTGCCACACCAGAGTTAGAGATGGAGAAACTAGGATAAAAACCATATGAGTCGCTGTCAGAACTAGGATGAAATGCATGCTCCTTGCTGTGTATCTTTATGTTATCCCTTTAGCTTATTGTATCCCCTCTAGTACTCCTCACTATTCATACTTTTGACCAGAGGCTACATCAGCAAAAGAATCAGCTTAATTGCTGACATCTGGCCAGCCGCAAGGTAAGAACTTGGAGAAGTGCTACTTGGTAAGTGCAGCCAGTAATAGTTTCCTCAGGGTTGCTAATTAGTCTAGAGAACAAACTACAGCCGTGGGTTTCAGAGGCCCCCAGTGCCATGTCTGGTGACTGTCAGACATTTGCTTTTAATTTTCCAAGACATACTATATCAGCAGAAGTAGTGAGAATGAGGAGGTGGTAGATACAGGAGGACACAGTGATGCTCTTTCTTCGATGAGTGTGACGACTGGTATGACTGGGGGAACAGAGGTAGTTGTTAGCGTAAAATATTTAAAAAGTCTGCTGCCAAGGAAAACAACAGTTTTCATGTTTACTACATGCCTGTAGTAAATATGGCATGAAGTACAACAGCAACAACGAAAAATTTACGTTAGATATTAGGAAGGTTGTTTTGGGGATAAGGCTGGTGAATTTGTCAAATGGATCCCTGGGAGCTTTGGAGCATTCAATCTTAGAGGTCTGAGGTAAAGAGATTTTATTGGGTGTAGTGTGTCCCCTTGTGGGGTGACAAGATGGACCAACAGACTTCTTGAAGTCTATGACTAGTGTTGCGAGAGTGAGGCAGACAAGAAACTGAAGAGGGAAAACAGTGATTTCTAAAGCAGATGGAGAGATTTCAATTATGAATCAGCTGTGGTGACTAAGGGCTCTAACTGAGGATCAAGCAATATGTGGTTTACAGCATCTTCTTAAAATGCAACATATTCTCAAAAAACCCAAATCTGTGAGAATATATTCCTGACAGGAGTGGGGAAGAGGGAAAGGAGCACAAAATCAGTGGTTCCTAGAGTATAGCCAACTGAAGTTTGAGAAGGTAGAAAGCAAGTAACTTGCTATGAAATAGGGATAGTTTTTATGGGACGGCAAGTAAAAATCAGTACTAAGAGAACCAAATCTCCTCCTTTAGTGAGTGGTTTTCTACGGAGTTTGAAATACATTAACAGGAGTAGGTAGCATTAGTTCTAACTTTACTTTTTTTTTTTTTTTTTAAATTGTTCAGAGTACAGTTAGGACGAGACCCTACTTGCTGTTTGTTACAGCGTCAGACAAGTTTCCATGAAATCCAACTAACTTTAGCAAACAATTATAAAGACTAAAGGCCTCAAGGAAAATTGCTGGTGTGTTCTGTAAACATCTGGTTGCCATTTTCAATTACAAGGACCAACCCACTGAAGGAAGCAGTTTCGTTTTTTTGGAACAGAAATGGGACACTGGGGTTTTTGTTCTTTTTCATAGTGGAGAGTAAAGGAAATGTCAGGAATAGAGAGGTCACTAGATGCTCAGCCTTTATAAATACAAAAGTCTCTGAGAAAATTAAAGCAAATTGAAATCAGGTTCTGAAAGTGTAAACAACCCTGTGGAGGTAAGGTTAAATAAGCAGGACTGGAGATCCTAGCATGCCAGCAAAAGCACGAGATCATTCTATCGTAAGTAAGTCATTTAAAAAATTGTGCAAAATAATATTGGTGAGGCTAGTCACAGAAGTATTTTGTGGGTTACCATACAAACACATGTATATCTTCAAATCTAGCACATGTAACTTCTCTTCCAAAAATCATTTTGGTTAACTTGGTACAAATATATAGCTGACAGTATACAAAACTGGTTGGTTTCCTAATGCAAAATATGTGTCATGTGAGTCCTGGGCAAAGTTTTGACAAGTAAACCATACATGTCAGAAGCATTCTTTTTGTTGTCACTAAGTGAGGAGCTTCCTAACAAGCAAAATAGGTAGAAATATGATCCTCGGAGCATACTGAGTTACAACCATACTTAATGTTAAGTTTGTTCTGCTTCCTTGAAATGATAGTTTATATAGTTTTAGGGGGAAAAAAAGTATACCAGAAACGTACACTGTCTTGATCACTTTTTAATTTTGCTTTTAGTAATTAAGCCTGGCTATTTGCCAGCTAGTTGAAAGTGGGTGCCCAGTCTCATGCCGCAGACATCACTGGTTTCAGTACAAGACAGATCAGTTTCTGACATACCCAAATAAATGCTGCTCTCTAATGTGGTTTCTTGCTAGAAAATCTAAATGCACAGTATGTTTTTCTGAACAATATGTATTCTCCTTCCTAATTATTAGCAGAACATATTCATGTTTTCTAGCAGAAGAGCACACAAATTATTTTTTGTATGGCTAAAATAAACCCTCTATAGAATTGTACTAAAAACCCTGTTTCAAATGCACTCTTTTCCTTGAGAAAGGGAAATTCTTCATTTGTTCATAACAGAAGTATAAGGTCATTGAACTTTGTCAAGTTAAAACCAAAATATAGCATTTAGTCATAAAGTTACCGAACATAACTTTCTTTGAATGTTCTTTTTAGTCATATAAACAGAATATACGGTCCAGTGCACAGTGGTATTTATTGGGCTGACTTAGAACTTACACTAATTAAAATATTACACACTGATTACACAGTGAGCTAAAATTAAAATTTTGCTGGAATAAATTATGTCATGTTAATAGAATCTGAAAAACGCTAGTGTCCAGGCATATACGCATGTTGGCCAAAGGAAAGCAACAGTGTGCGAGTCCACTGAAATTAAATAAATACAAGGGATTAAGGTGTAAGTATACAAGCTTTATAATATGCTAGTAACATGCAAGTCCTGTAAAAGAGTTTGAAGCAATGTTTTGTAAACATGGCCTATGGGATAAGAAGGTAACAGCAGATAGTTGTTTATTCAAGTGTTTTTAAAATGCTTCCCTTTAAGAAATGAATCCTGGCTCTGATAGGGTTCAAGCAGAGACTCTGGTTTGTAAATATATATCTGTCCCTAAATGTCAGATGATTGTCTACTAATATAGGTGCTGGGAGAATGACAGTAAGTCTAGCCAGAAGCCTGTGGCAGTCCTGCCAGAGCACTCTCTCTAAGGGATTGTTGCGTTAGTGTTGCCCAGTGTTTTGGCTGCTGGAAGCTGCGCACCCTTTTTGATGCACTCACTGGCTCGGAGCCCTGGTCAGCTGTGAGAAGCGTGGTGTCTTTCATCATTGTGCTCCCATTTTAGGTAGAGGCATTATATCCCACTGAAACCAAACCAGGTTTTTTTAATTTTTTTTTTTTTACTTTAGCTACCATGACTTTTATTGGTTCAGATAGCAAAAAGCTTATACACTGTGTGTGCTTTCATTGTAATTTGCAGCCAGCCCACTCCATTCCTAGGTTCATATTCCAGCTTTCTCCAGCTGCATCCACTTTCAGCTGACAGCTCTTTTGAGCGCTGCATCCCAAAAATGCCCCAGACATCAAAAGTGCAGTAGCCACCCATGGGTTAGAACACGTTTCTGAAAATTTCATGCACCATATTGTTGTTACACTGGCTTATTTTACATCAGATGGGAACCTTTCCTTCATGAGAGGAATGACTATTCTACCCTTCTGATATTCATTATACTCCCTCAAACTTGATTTTTCAATGTAATATTGAAAATTCTTTTATTTGGCCCCTGAGGTCATCCATTTGCAGGTAATTCTAGTTTGCACAGATGCTGAAGAGAAAGGAAGCTTCTCTGACATACTTAGAAATCAAAACTAACTATCCCTCAGTTTCAAGTTGGTCATGAGAGCTTTCAGATTTCTGAAAGAAATTATTTCAAACAGAAAACTGTTACTAAAAGTCACACCTACTTTTTGATTAGAAAGAAGAAAACCCACATATAATTAATTTGTATCACTTTGGCAGATGTGTTTACTTACAAAACAGTGTTCATTTTTCACAACAGAAGGGCAAAATATGGAAGGGATCTAAATTAAAAAGTAACAAAGGAATAGGATTTGATTAAGCTTAACTGGTAGCAAGATTAAAAAGTACAGTCTTAACGTATTTCCTCAATGGTGCCTCACATAAGTAGAGTATATTCAGACTTTGACAGAGGGAAGGACAGAAGAGCTGAGCGGTATGCATTTTGGAAAGTTTGAAACAAACAATTCAAGGCATAAAGTGTTTCTATAACAAGCTCATTGTTGTAATGACTTTGTTTCTGACATTTGTGGCAATGCTTTCCAAAATAAATATTTAGCTATAAAAAGGAGTTTCATTTTTAATTTATAGCAACTGCTAAAAGTGTGTATGTACATAGAATACACTGAGTTTTCTTCTGCATTGTGTAAATGCAAGATGAATCTGGCAGAACTGCAGTTATTTTAGATCTGACAGAATACAGCTCAGTTGATCAGTTTTTTGAAAAAGGACTTTTAGTGTAAAATGGTAAAATAAGACAAAATCATTTCTTCTTTATTTGGAAGAAAAACACTGTTTTCTACAATTTGTTTTTTTTTTTTTTAGAAGAGAGAAAATAGAAAACCTATCAGCATACTGAAGCACTTTGTTAAACAGGCTGTTAAACAAAATAAGAACAAGACTTAGATATTTTGGACTAAATCAAGAAGTATTTGTCTGTCTAAATGGGAATTAGGCATTTAAATGTACTTTTTTTTCCAATCTGGCTTCAGCAACCCTCTCTCAAAAAAGAAAAGTCCTCACTCCAGTTTTCACAACCACAGTGAGGCTAAGTATTGCTGGAGCCTGTCTAGAACTCAGTCTTCAACAAAAAATAATTGAGGTAATTTTCTGTAAAGAGTAGGCTGAAGGAAAGGACTTTAAATACACAGAGTTTGGCACATGTTAACCCCATTTTCACTTAAGTGCTACAGCTTTAGAAAAAAAGGCTAGAGGACCTTTGGAGAAATGTCTAAGAATAGAAAGAAAGAACTGTTAAAGAAAGTACTAGCACTGAAAGTAACCATAGACTAGTTAGGTTGCCCTCTTTATGACAGGATGATGTGTGAGGTAGGAGAAAGCAGCAGGTTTTTTTCTTCTGTACCCAGCTCCATGGCACATCTGATTTACATCCCAGACGTTACAGTACACATTTTTTGCAAATCTAACAATGTAGGGGTGTCTGTTGACCTTCAAAAGTGAGAGGTCTGACCCTACATTTCTTTAAAATGTTTGGAGAGATAATTTTAATGTCTGCTTTAGAGTCCATGGTCCATGGATGCTCTACATGGTAGTCATGATGATGTCTGTATCACCGACTTTTAGTACTCCATGGCATGCCAGTTGAGGAGAGTTGAAAAGCAGTGTAGAGTGCTGTATAGAAAACAGTATATCTGTGGGGTATAGTTGGAAATCTCCCTTACATTAGCCATGACAATTATTGCATCACTGTCTTCTGTGGCTTTGTCTAACTCATAAATAAAATGGGTCAGTTCCCTAGTCCTGAGGGCAAGTGATGCAGTATGGCTCATGTCCATGTATCTAAACTCTTTTCCCCTGACTGAGGGTGGCCTGCTCTTCCCTGAGTTTTAGGAACTGCCACTGGCTGAAGCTGTCTCCTGGGGCATTGCATGGCCACCCAGGGAGAAGAAAACAAACACAGCAGATGATTACAGGCCAGTGGTTGAGCCTGTGTCCTGACACTGTTTAGTTTAGCCACTGCCTCTATTCCCAAGCTTGTCTTTTTCAGTATTCTGATTGTTTCCTGCCTCTTGGGTATTAAGGAATCTGACACATTGATTAGGGTTGGCATAGGATGCTGTAGTGCTGTAAATGCAGTGATCAAGGGCTGCCTTTTGGACTTTAAAATGTTTGTCTTTGTTTCTTGCATAGGCGAGCAAACACCATACTTTTAACATCGTAGTTTTTATCCTAATTCATTGTAATTAGAATGAGACAGGACATTAAGACAAATAAAACCATCTACTCCTTAGCTATTTATCCTGAGGCTCCTCTGTATCCATAGAAGGGAAGAGGCTATTTTCTCAGCTCTAGCACAATGTCTGCCTTTTAAAGTCAATGACGAATTCTCATTAGTGCCATAATTCAGAGGGCTTCTCAGCTCAGGTTCCTCATGTCCTGTTGCAAAGAGTGGGAGTGGTAGAAAGGACAGGATGAAGGGCAGGATGGAAAGTATACGCAAGCTGGCAGTTTGGCTTCCTTGGGCAGAACTCCTCCTCAGGCACTACTTTCCTATTGAATCACCCATTGAATCTTCTTTGCAGCCTCCAGCTCTTCCCATTTGTTGCATGCACCTCTCTAAACACCCAGGCTCTTATTTGTAAGGGTAGCAGGATCAGCAGGCTTGGTGGTAGTCTGGTGGGGAAGACGCCGCAGTACCTCTTGGTTTTGTCGTAGCTCCTATGAGCACACTCATCCAAGTTAGAGATCACCAAATGCGGCAGCCTGACAGAGGTGAGGCTGATGCAGATCTGTGCCCCCATGCCCAACCAGCAGCAAGGCTGAGTGTGTGCTCCCAGCTGGCCCACACCTATACACCACATACATACACACACACGGCCGGCCGCACAGATCAACATGCTCAGCACTCGCACAAACACGAATAGCACCCACTTGCCAGCGCTCACACATGCACTTGTACACCCGCTCCGGCTGCTGCCACCATGGACACACGGGCCTCCGAGACCTGGTCCCCTCCAGGGGCTGCACTTAGAGCCCCAGACACACACGCACACGCAAGAGAGTCCTGCTGCCAGGAAAGAGCTGGCAATGGACGTTAATGAGAAGACAGGACAGGCTGCCCTGACCAGGTACAGGACATGACCAGCCAAGAGTAGCAACCACCCTGCTGCTTAGGGATGGCAAACCCTTTTTATCCCTTTATTCCTTTATTTCCCATGCTTGTTCCTCTTCAAACCACCTTGATACCTCCTTTTCCCCACCTTTGGTTGCTCCACTGAACAGCCCATAATAAGCAATTGGGAAATGCTCTTACCGTGCACCTCGTAATGGGTCCTAAACCCTTAGGCAATGTGCTTCCCCCCTCCCCAGGTCCACAAGGTACTTTGGGGCTCCCGTTCACTCATCGTGATGGGCACTGGGGCTGAGTCTCCCGTGGGACAGCCTGGGGGGACCAGGGCAGGGGCTTGTGTCTCTCTGACAGGGTTACTGAGGTTCCTCCACCCAGCATCATGCCTCTGTGCTCCTTCGTGTGTGTGTACGGACGGGGGTGTGTATGCACGTGCAAAAGAGAGAAGAGTTTTTTGTGGGATGTCTGTGGGAGCAGCCAGAGCAGGGTGCTATTTGGGTTCCCCCACCTGCTGCAGTTCCTCTGGGCTCCGTTGGGCATGTCTGTACATGAGCTTTTTCATCACAGAACCAGCGATCACAGCACTCCTACTCTGCTTTTCAGCAGCAAAGTCATGGGTCTGAAAACTGTAAGCTGTGTTCCTCTGATTTTGTTCCTCTGAGTTTCTCGCAGTAAAATAACAGAGCTTCAGGCCTAAATTTCCCCCCCTTACTTTTAGTAAAAGTTTCTATAATAAAATTTTTGAATCCTGGTGATTTTGCATCAATTGACTCTGTTGGTTTTTCATCTTAGATCTCTGTACCCAGCCAAGAGGAGATTTTCCTGTCCCCAGTGTGTTCTTCATTGCTGCATGTGCTTGTTTCCCTTCTTTTGCCCCTCTGCTCTGTGAGTGACAGAGGTATCTGCCTCACATACTTAAACTGCTATTTTTCTTTATGTTATCTGAAGCTTAAATTAAATAACTTTATCATAAACAGTGGGAAATCTTGAAGAACCTTGTGAATATCAGACCAGGGCAGGCATATATGCACACAAGCAGCGCACAGTTTGGTACTCAAAAGCTGTGACATGCACTCTTTTCAACTTTGATTTGACTCACTCGCTCATGATACATCCTTCCACTTCATGACTGCATGCTGCTCTTCCACATGACTTTGCCTGAGGGTGCACAGAACAGGGGTATGAAGTCCTTTCCTGGATATAGTCCCAAGAGTTATCAGTTAGAATAACTTGGATCACGTAGCAGTGAGGGTTGTCCAAAGGCAATTGTGTCAGGCAGAATCTTCTTCCTTGGCACAGAGCAGGGCGGAGCTATTCTTCCCTCTCTGCCGAGGCTTGGAGAGCCGAGCACCCTCTTCCTTGTCGCGTGAAGCAGTGGGATGCACGTGTGAAAATCTGGTAATATTTTGATGTATTTTCTTCGATCCATGCATGGTGCATTGCCACCTCTCACGCTCAGCCCCAAACCCTGCTACCAGGACAGGGATCTCATTGCAACTTTTCCAATGCCTATGACAGGTGGAGCATATGGACAATAACTTCCTTAATTATAGAGCTGCCCTCCCTGTGAGCTTCATCACCCCAGTCTGCTCCCAACATGCCTCAACTGCATGACCCTCCTTCTCCCCACAGGCATATCCTCTCTTTCCAGTTTTCACCTGGTTCTTCATCCCAGTCCGCTGTCAATAGCCTGTCTCTAATATCTCTCAATCTGGCTTTTCTGTCAGATAGTTTCTTTCTCCACCTTCACAGCAGGTAAGGGAGCACCTACTCAGATGGATTAGCTGAGCTTTGGCAGATCTCTGACAGCTATGTGCTTTAACTAGGTACCAAGTACTTCCATCCCAGAGAAGGTTATGTCTCAGTCCCACAATGCTTTCTTACGTGAGTGAGAAACACATCTAGCAGCTGTGAGTGTGGTAGCCTACCTTGTGTATTAAATATGTATAGAGTAAAATTCCAGCATTTGGGAGCAACTAGGGATGTAAATGTTTTTAGCTTGCATGCAAGTAGGGCATACCATATTAGATCACTGGATGCTTTTGGTCTCACTGAGGCTTGCTATGCAGAAAGTACCCACGTGTGGAGAGCATACCAGAGTAATCTGAATATTCATCCAAAGCACAGTGTGTAAGCACGGAAGTGGAATAACAGGCTGGAGTGTTTGAACTGCCCTGATGTGTTTGCCATTGGGTCAGGACTACATATTTTCCTTTTGTTTGCTATTGAACTGTACTGTAGCTCAGAAAATATTTTGACAGCTTATTTTCATAGCTTGAGTTGACAGATTATGCCATGATAAAAACTATAGATTGTTACGAGTTACAGTCTGTAATACAACTCAGTGGAGAATTATTCTTAGCCTGACATAGTCTCTCCCCAATAAACTAAGAACTATCTAATGCACCTGTCTTACATACTGCAGTACTCTCCTCCCCATGTCAGACGAATATAATTTTTTAATGTACTTTAGTTACTTTTATTTCCAGTATTCTGCCCATTCTTCGGTTGCACAGAAAAGTATACGGATATAGTTTAATAATAAATACTGCAATTTTTTTGTGCACTACCTTTGTAGTGTACTGTAAAACAGTTATATCCAAATTGAAAACCACCACTTTAAATCATTTGCTTTAGGTCTGCAAATTCTTTTGTGGTTGTCTCTTATAGTAGGGTAATTTGTTGATTGAAGAAAGGATTGTTAATCTATTGCATGACTGAATGTGATACGAATGGAAAAGGGATTGTCCTGTCTCTTCTCCATTCTTGTATTTATGCCTGCAGTAGCTTTCTTTTGCTTCTTCTAGAGAAAATCATCTGCCTTGTATTATCAATTACTCCAGTAAGGAAGATGGTAACTGGTTGACTTAGTAGGTAGGTCCAAGGCAGTTTTAGAGTCTGAGACCAGGTGGAAAAAGGAAAACATCTTGCCAAATTTGAGAAGAGTTCTGGGAGAAACAGGTAGCTCTTGTCTTGTTACACTTATTTATTTTTGTACTTTTAAAATTCTGCTTTGGATTGACAAGAAAAGTAGGCTTGCAGCCTGGCCTTTCCTGATATAAGGAAACAATAATAATAAACTCTCTTTTTTTTTTTTTTTTTTGGACAAGAGTGGAAGCATTATGCCTCCCCATTTGCAGTTAGACCTAACATCTCTCCACAGTATTTGCAGAAGAGATACAGAATAGTCAAGCATCACCCTGTTTTTATGGGTAAGGCACTGCAATAGGGCTTCAGATGGCTATTTAACTCCCCAAATGCTGAACTCAGATGTGACTGTGCATTAATTCTTGAGCACAGGGCTTTGTGCTAAGCTGTTCAGGGCCAGATGAGCTGTCCTTGGAATTAGGCTGGTTCTACTTGGTTCATGCCAGACTTTTCTCCACAAAGAATGTTTCCCTTGGTGCTTCAGATCCTCTTAGTTAGGGGTAGCTGGCCAAAATAAACCCCTGATCATCCTCAAGGCGGGTGAATAGTGACTGTCCTCAGGATTCCTGCAGCTTTTCACTGGCAGCCATACAGCAACTGTATGAGGTATTTTGTGAATGAATTGATGGCATCCAACAATCTCAGCCTCATACAAAGGGTGGGGTTTTTTTACACTTACAATACTACACTGCAATTAATTTGCCGAAAGATTTCAGCCTAATTTGTCTAGTTAAGCAGGTGGTTACTGGACTGGACTGTGCATTATGGTGAGTACAGTCAGTCTCAACAAGTAGCATGGAGCGTGCTGTGTGAAACAGCGAAAGGTTTGCACATGGACAGGTGAACAGCTGTTTTCCAGAATAGTCCAGAAAATATCAGAGCCCTGGCTGTCTTTTCCTACACTATCTTCCCTCAGCAGAGTGATCATTTCTTCCTTGTTGTTGTGAGTTGAAGTTGGTGATAGCTTATGACTATCAAGAGCCACACCAAAAGAAAAATTAAAATACCTCCAATAACTACTTCTTTAAGGGGAAAATTCCTGCACACCTAGGTATGAGACATTCCTTTAGGGAAAGCCCTACAAATGAAACAGTGATATCAAAAACTTGTAAAAGGCCATATCATTAACAAAGAGAAAGCATTCAGTCCAACAAGTGGCATTCTGAGCTTTGCACAAGTGAGACAGCCGAGCTGCTGTAACCAGATACAGGCTTCAAAGGATATTTTTCCCTGGAGCGTTATCAGCGAAGCTCAGATCTTCAGAGGCGTAGAATTCCCACGTCCCCAAACCCCGTCACACAGCCTGCCTGATGCTGCTGCCCTCTGAGATGCTGAAGGGCATAAAATCCAGCCCAGAGTCCAGAGCTAGGCAGTGAGGCAGCAGTTCTGTCTTTCAGACATCTGGTAGTTCTTCCACTTTACACTCGACTAGCAAACTGTTGGCTTCTATAAATTGACTACATTGCAGGGATGAAGCCTGCTTTGTAAAACATATTCCTCTGTCTTGTTTAAAGTTGGATTTGTGCACAAGCAGCTACTTCCATAAATATGTGCCTCCTCACCAAACTCGGTTTGATCTCTGCTTACTCCAGTACCCTGCAGGAACAGAGGAGTTTGACTTTTTTTTTTCCCCTGTGGACTATGAGGACTGATGATGCATGAAGCTAAAACTTACATTCATCATATGGTTTTTTTGCAGATCAGGATTACAACGTGCCAAAAGTATATTTGAATACAGTTTAATGCGTCAGTAGTACCTAAGAAACTCCTTTTCCTGAAAATCTGCTCTTCACATCCATGCACATCCAGCAGAGGTACCTGGAAATATGTTTCAAGTAGAGCTGAGGGGAATGTCTTTAAAAAAACCCCATCATGTCCAAATCTCAGGATCAACCTTGGTACGTGTTCTGTAGGCCCCTTAAAGTAACATAGTCCGGTACCTCATCCTTGTGGTTAGAAACTTTTCTGTATATAATCTTTGCTGCAGATTAGTACGTTTCCTTTTTATCCTGCCTCCAGTGATTAAAGAGGACAATTGTCATGGTTTAACCCCAGCCAGCAACTCAGCACCGCGCAGCCACTCACTCACTTCCCCCCCACCCAGTGGGATGGGGGAGAGAATCGGAAAATAAAGTAAAGCTCGTGGGTTGAGATAAGAAGAGTTTAATAGAAAAGAAAGGAAGAAACTAACAATGACACTAATAACAAGAAAGTGACAAAAATAACAAGTGATGCACAGTGCAATTGCTCACCACTCACCGACCGATGCCCGAGCAGCGCTCCTCCCCTGGCCAGCTCCCCCAGTTTATACACTGGGCATGACGTCCCATGGTATGGAATACCCCTTTGGACAGTTTGGGTCAGCTGTCCTGGCTGTGTCCCCTGCTCCCACCTTTCCTGTGCCCCTCCAGCCTTCTTGCTGGCTGGGCAGGAGAGGCTGAAAACTCCTTGACTTAGCCTAAACACGACTTAACAACAACTGAAAACATCAGGGTGTTACCAACATTCTTCTCACACTAAACCCAAAACACAGCGCTGTACCAGCTACTAGGAAGACAATTAACTCTGTCCCAGCCGAAATCAGGACAACAATTGATTTTGGATGGGTAAGAATTAATTCTATGGTGGTGTGGTTTAACCCCATTCAGCAGCTCAGCCCCACCCAGCCGCTCGCTCACTCCCCCAGTGGGACAGGGGAGAGAATCCAAAGACTAAATGTGAGAAAACTCGTGGGCTGAGGTAAACACAGTTTTAATAGGTAAAGCAAAAGCCACACGAACAAGCAAAGCAAACCAAGGAATTCATTCACTACTTCCCACGGGCAGGCCGGTGTTCAGCCACCTCCAGGACAGCCGGGCTCCAGCACATGTAATGGTGACTTGCGAAGACAAACGCCATCACTCCGAACGTCCCCTCCTTCCTTCCTCCCCCAGCTTTTATTGCTGAGCATGACATCGTGTGGTCTGGAATATCCCGTGGGCCAGTTAGGGTCAGCTGTTCCTGCTGTGCCCCCTCCCAGCCTCTTGCCCAGCCCAGCCTGCTCGCTGCAGGTCGGAGTGAGACACAGAGAAGGCACTGACGCAGTGCAAGCACTGTTCAGCAACAGCTAAAACATTGCTGCGTTATGAACACTGGTTTGGTAACAAATCGAAAAGACAGTACTGTGCAGGCTCCTAGGAAGAGGATTAACTCCATCCCAGTCAGACCCAGTACAAGGTCTTCCAAAACCCACATCCTTCTTGTAACCCTCCACTGAAACTGTATTTTCCAAAACTGGGAAACAGTGATCCTGGTGAGGTACGACCAATACCAAGTGCAGCAGAAGGATTACCCCCTGTTCCTCGCATGTAACGTTCATAAACAGGTTTGCTTGCAATTCTTAATGTCTGTAGGATTTTAATTACAATGAAATAGACCCTATTGTTTAGAATTCTGTGGGGAACTGACATGGAATAAATTCAAACTGCAGTTCTAAAGGGGAGGATTCAGCTCTTTCAGTACCAATAAATCCTTGCCAACAACTCAAAAGTTATTTATATTTGGGGGGGGTTGTTTACAACAGTATTATATTGTTAATTCATATGCAGTTTATGAATCTGGTCTGTTTCTGCAGTAGTGCTTTCTGGCCAATTGTATCTGTCCGTCTGATTTCTCTTTCTGAATTATGGCACTTTTAACTTGTTTTTAATTTCCTCAGGTTGAATTTGGACATTTATCAAAACTATATTGAATTCTGGTCATGTCTTCCAAAGTGCTTATACTTCCCCTCAACTTGGTGTCATTTGCTATTTCTAAATACACTTGCTATTCCATCATTCAATTTGTTATTGAAAAATTTGAGCAGAACTGAATATACAGTGGAGTATACTTTGAGGTTCTGCTCCAAAAAAAATCCACTTTGATAGTGTAGAGTGCATTTTTTCAAACAGTTGTGCACTCACCTTATAGGTATGTTATATGGAAACAATGTCTAAAGACTTGGTAAATTCAAGCTCTTTCCTTGCTAGTATTTCATTTGTTCACTAAATCACTCTGTCAGAAGAAATTAGACTAGTTTTACATGATATGTTCTTGACAAACAAATATTGGCTATTTCTTGTCATCTTATCATCTAGTGCTTGTAAATAGATTAATTTTAGGGTGATGGTGCAAGCAAGTACAAAATTGTGAATTGACTAGAAATTAAAATAAAAATAAAGCCAACCAGCCTTTTCATTTCCCAGAATGAATGAAGTACAGGGAGATGAGCATAAAAGATGAAAATCATATTTGATTTTCAGAGTTCTTTCATTTCAGAATTCAGGACAGGGACCTGAAAAATGAAATTTCAAGTTATGGTATTGAGATTAAACTTACTCATTTGGTTAAATGAAATAATATTTTTCTATGTATACATATAAGAAATTAAAAACCCCATGGAGCTGCATGCATCTAAGAGTTTTCCCGCAAAATCCAGCCTCTAATGCCTTAGCTCATGGGGAGAACATGATAATTTCAAAGGCTGGAATCAGATAACTTCATTTTAGAAATCACCTTCAGAAACTCTTGAAGTTCATCTATGAAATGTATATGTTGTAAGCTTAAACCCCCAGTAAATCCTATAGTTCTCATTTTGTTTCTGTTCACTTTGATCTATGACATCAGAGCGCAAAAACTCTCTGCAGAATATTTTTATAGTAAACGTTAAATGTTTTCCTTGGTCTCTGTATTGCTTTTTCCACTGCTGCTAAAAAACATGTTTGTTTTACTCCCTAGATTATTATCTTTTAAATTATTTTTCCACATGAACCATTTTAATTATTCTAAGTGACAAGTCAGAGTCAAAGCCAATGAAAACAGTGGTATCTTTTTGAAAATTTTAATTTGTACATTATATCAGTTTTCACTTGAAACCTGTTGCTCTGTGAATTGAACAGCGTGTACTTTGAGTCATTCGGAATAAGAGTAATTACAGGCAGTCACAGCAGACTGGAATCAAAGTATGCTGTACTACTGATTCTTGGATTAGCAACTCGGGTTGATATTCTGAGGTAAACATGAGATGATACACATCTCAGGTACATAAACACTTTTTACGATGGGACTGCAAGACAGGGCTACAAAAACTGGAGGAGAGGAGGGGGAGAGAGATGGCAAAAAAGATAGGTGAATAAAAGCATCATGCTGGCAGCATAAGCTGTACCCACATTAAACTCACTTTGCCGGCATAGTAAGAATGTAATTCTGCAGATTAGCATTCCTTGTGTAGGCAAGGCCTTAATTAACAGGCTGAACTAAAAAATCTTGGTTTGAAAAGATGCTCAGAGAGGGGATGAACATACAATTGCATATTCTCATCTTAAGTTACCACTCTTCTGCTTGTCCAAATGCAAAGACCAAAGCAGTAGGGACTGTCTCCAGTGAGGTGGGATTTCATACTGTTTAACTGGTCTGCTGCTCCTGCATGCTGAGCTCCACTGCTTTGCTGAATAAAGCAAACAAGGTTTCCGTAACCATAGACAAAGCCCTTTACGTGGGAAAAGCTTCATGCAAATTGCTAGCAGTTAAACTGTTCAGATATGAAGTATTCATTTTAACCTTCCACTTCAAGTGTCCTGTCAAAGCCTGCTTGTGGTGTGAAGTCTGCAGGAAACCAGCAAAGCAGTGTGTACGTTGAGGGTGGAACAATACGGACATTATTAATGCTTCTTCATTAACCAGCTCTAAAAACATTTTGAAACACAAGTTTTTCCATGCAGATGACTTGTGTTATTAATGTCACTTTTGTTCTTCCTTTCTCTTTTGTTGTAGAATGTTTTAGCTCACATGTTGTATCTTGCTTTACTTTAGAAATGATTTCTGTGAAAGGGATCTTCTTCTGTGTTAAAATACAGTGCCTGACAGCTTGGGATCCTTTGCCTGGGCCATTTGGTGTTACTGGAATATTAACAACACTAGCACTTCTTCACTGAGATACAGTTTTATAATTATTACATTTGCAGAAGGGAGACAGACTCATGGTCTGATGATCATAGATGTTCATTTTCCACAAAAGTTAAGCTGTGAGAGGAACATCACAGGCAATTTCTAAGCTATACCTGTTCACAGAGGACTCTGTTCCAGAACTAAGTAACTGTTTTAACACATGCCTCTTTCATTTTTGTTTTCCAAGAACATTTTTTCAGGTATAGTTGATGAGGAATGTATTGATACATTTAAATAGAAGTCATAGTGCTCTGTCAGCCTGAATCTGAGAGACAGCACTAGGTGTACACTGTTTTTCTAATAGGAAGTCTCCTATGTGCTATAAATAGACATGTTTCAGTTCTGATTGTTCTGTACTGAAATAACTGGCTAGATGTCTAATTACTCTAAATAGAAAACACAAATAATGGCAGGCATTCAGCCCCTCCTGAAAAATTGTTCCTAGCAGTTAACTGTTCTGCTTCCTGGGCACTGGCTCAGAAACACGCAAGGTCTGAGGGCCCTTTTTCCTTTTCTTCTCTTTGGCACATTCGTATCGATCACTCTGGTGTGTCCTAAAGGCAAATGATACAGAGTGCAGTGTATCCTTTGGAGTCAGGGTTCAAATTCATCCCTGGCCCGGGTGTGTAACAATAAACAAGGGAAGGAAATGAACTGCTTCTGAGAAATGGAGTTCCCTCCAGCCCCCTTTCAATTTGCACACAGCTAGGCATTGTGCTTTATATGTAGTTATAATGATTTATTCAAAGGTGTTCACTAGTCAAAGTCATAACATCTTGCTTATCTGATAATTACATAGCTGGTGAGGTCATCAAGTAGGTTGTTAACACTGTCAGTCTTTTGCACTAAAATGAAGTATTTTCTTGTACGTTTCTTTAATGTTTCATTTATTTGCTATCTGTGCCATTTTTATCTACCTGTATTTTTTTTGTTTCTTTCTTCCACAAAGGAGCATGTAGTGAATCCGTCTTGCCTAAATCTCACATGCCTTAATTATTCTTATACCATAATACTGGTTCTCATAATGTGAAATTGAAGAATTCTTTACAGTGATGGATGCAGCGTAACTGAAAATTAATCTCGTCATCTTTGTCACACTGCTTATAAACATAAAAAAAGTGATAGTTACTTTCATAGTCCTGGACCCATTCTGCACAATCAGTTCATTACTGTACTTAACGTAAATTGAGTGTTAAATCTCCTTAAGTGAAACCTTCACCTTGCTTGGCATTTGTGATTGTGGTTGGGATAGGAAAAAACTACATTTTGGAGAGGGAAATCAGCCAAAACAAATATCTCTGTGGGCCATCAGTTGGACAAAATTTAGTGGGTAATCTAATACAATTAGGAAGGTATCACAGATGGATAGCACAAAATGGAATAAAATGCACATGATCTTCCCAGCCTTGGGAAGAAGAACCAACCAACCAACCTGTCACCGAAATAGCTCTCCTGCAGGGAGCTTTGGCCCAATGCTATATCCTGCCTTGGATGCTGTACAGCTGCTCTGGCTGCCCTTTCTGTTTGGAAGTTCTTTATTTCTAATTGTCATCCTGTCACTGAAATGATTTACCCTTTATTGAACATATTCACAGTGTCCTCAACAGATGTAGTGATTCTCTTAATCTTTTGAGAGATGGCACGCTCTCTAACTAGTTGTTGTGGTTTAACCCCAGCCAGCAACACAGCACCACGCAGCCGCTCACTCGCTCCCCCCCCACCCAGTGGGATG
>JAVKLA010000005.1:25785338-25796475 GCA_034782735.1 Sagittarius serpentarius | reverse complement strand
TCTCTGCACAGCCAAGCAGGCAGACAGTAGCCTGTTTTTTCTCTGTACCATCAACGACCAGGTAGTCACTTACAAAGTCCAAATCAGTTATAATGCATAACACAACACAAAGATGCCAATGAGAGTATAATCTGAACATGAGGTGCTATATTAATAAGTGCCTGGTTTTCATTAGTAAAGCCTTTAATCCTGCTAAATGGTGCATGTAAGGCAGAGGACTAGATTAATTTTAGATCGCAGTTGTGCTTGGAAGGCTGAACTGAGATGATCTGATGAACAGCTGATAAACATAGGCAATCACAATGTCATTTTAACAGGATCTCTATGAAAATGAATAGTTCTTTTCCTTGAATGGCTGCTCACAGCTCTCTCCAGAAATACAGCTTCAGTTTTACTTTTCATTTCATGTACTGAAATTGAGAGTGCATGCTTTAAAAAAGAAGCTATACAAATAAATTCATAACGTTAGCACAATGCAGTATGTCATTAAAAAGATAAGTAATAAGGTTTGGGAATAATGTGTACAGCTTGACTTTTCCCTGACTATTACTTAAGAACTTGAAATGTGAGGTGTGTTAGAGTTAATGAAAACCACCCTACATGAAATAATGACATAAGGGCCCTGTGCCTTTTTATCAGCACAGTAAGAGCAGAAAATACGTACCACCCATTGAGTGATCTCACATCACAATATTTTGATTACTGTTAATAGTCACATGCCTCAGTAATCTTGAGGACTCTGGTACATCAGTCCTGCTCCCACTGCGTTCGGTGGCAGAAGTAAGGCTCCCATAGCTTTCAGTAACTACAAAATGTAGCCTTAAATGGTGAACCTAGAAACAAGGATACATGGTTATTTACTGAGCTGTCTGTGTGATTACAGTGGCAAAGTCCCTTGGTCCTCAGTTAAATAAATTTCTTATCGCCATTAATTTTAATTAGGGCTACATGAGAAACAAAGTTTTTTTTATTCTATATTTAGAAATAAAGGATTTCTATTTAGAAGAAGGGGGAAGGGGAGGCTTTTTGTATGCAGCACTCATGCACTCACCTGCAAAGTGGGAGTTGCAGCTAAGCCTCTGCGCTTGCAGCTGGAAGGGGGTGCTTGGAGGGTGTCAAGCTCTTTGCTAGCAGATCCAAAAAAGATTACAGTCTCAGCATTTGTTATTTTACATTTTCAGCTGATGCTGGTAGCTCCTCTCTACCTATTGTTTTACACATTTTATCCTTAACAGCAGTTGACCACTGCTTCCAATGCTCTGCTGACTTTCTTTCTCATCCCCTTGGTACGTTTTCAGACCTGCAGCTCCCACTTGTCACCCCGGAGTGCTCCGGCCAGCCTGGGCTGTCAAGGGCCAGCGCCACAAGCAACGTGTCGCAGGGCAGCGAAAGCACTGACAGGACACATACTGCCCATCTGCAGTACTGGTGGAAGCCGAGCACCCGCGCACAGCTGTAAGCTAATGATACCCCACCCTCGGAAACTGGGAGTCCTTCGCCATGCAGTTAGTTGGGAGTCAGGGACGCAGAATCTAGCAACAGAGGAGACCACAGCAGATGGAGCTCTTGGGTGTTTTGCATCTATTATACTTGCATAATGTTTGTTGCTGTAGTAGACAAGCTTGCACATATTTTGTGTGTGAACAGCTAAGTCTTTATGCTGAGGGCATTGAAACACCTAGACAGATAAATACAGACGCAGAGACCGCCCTGAATGCTTAGGTCTCGCTGTGGCTGAGCCATTTCCTTCTCCCATCCCTGCCTTGCCCCTGCCACAGACACACCTGTGTCGTCCTTTGCACAGACACACTCCCTTAGGTGAAGAACCAAGCAGTACTTGAGAACTGGCTGTCCAAGTGCTGTTTCCTGTGTTACAGTATCTCAGAAATTTTGTGCTCTGAGGACCTGCCATTCTGTAGAGGGGGGAAAGGTCTCTTTGAGATAGATCTTATTAGACTCCCTTAACAGATTGCAAAACTGAGGTCTGGAAAGGCCACGTATTGCCAAAGATGACACAGAAATGGGAGGAGAGCCCTGTGTCTTTTACCAGTAATCAGTCTTAGAGACCAGTAATTTGTATAGTCATCTTCACATTGCATTTGCTGTGAGGTAGATTGATACTCAGAGATTTTAACAGGCAGAATAATGATGACATTTGTGAATATGCCCAAGCATAGCTCAGATTTCCCTAAGTAATGAGCTTTTAAATAACAGATTTTTCCCTTGGCTTTGTTTTTTTCTGTCCTGTTTCTGTGGCTGATTCTTTTGTGTGGACTATGGGAGCTGTAGGCCAGTATCTAGAGAGCCATGTCACTTCCTAGACAACGTTACCTTGCATAATTCTTTTATGTTTAGCTGGTTTATAATGGGTTATTCCTAGTTGTCATAGTCTTTCATAATATTTGGAATTATAGTTTATGGCTTTCATTAGGGAAAGCATGCGGTACCACATGTTTGTGTCCCTTTATTACATTGAAGGAAGTGCTAACAATAATGCAGGCTTTCCATAGGGTTGTGGGTTTTTTTTTCTGAATTCGCTACAGATCAGTGTTAAATCTTGACTATGCATTTATGTTATTTAAGCTGCTTGGATTTCTTTAATGTTTTTACCTTCACTCTGAATGTCCTGGGTTTGAACAATTACAATATGCCCACAATGCATTTACCCATAGGTACTCTCAAACATAACTCCCTCCTAACATAGTTACTTTCTATGTATGGAAATTAAGATTTAAAAATTCTGAAAGCAATAAAAAGACGATGTAAAGCTTTGTTCCAGCCTGCTTAGTTTCATCTACTCTGTTGCTTAACTCAGGGGAAAAAACGCTAATTTTCTATTTCCGCTAATTTCACCATTTCACTATTTTCTTATAGCTCATTTTCCTCATTTGCAAAAGCACTTCATTAATGCTATGTATTTTTATTACTCTCCAGGAATCAAGTATCAGCTTCACCGGACCACAAGGACATCCTTAAAGCTCAAGACCTTTCTGTCATCATCAAAGCATATGTGCTTGTGACATCCTTAACACCTCTGCGGGCGTTCATTCATTCAACCACCACTGTCTGGCATCCACCCAAGAAGAAGCACTTTTCTGTAAAGGTAAAATGTTTCATTTCCTAATTCTTCGATCTTTCAGGCAAAGCACAGAGACAGAAAACCAGATAATATCTTTCTCCTCTTTTACCCCTTCTTTATTTGCAGTCCACAGCTGACAGTGAATATTCTCTTTGTGTAGAGCTTTCATTTCTCAGAACGAGTGACGTTTGCTTCAAGAAGCAGGGAAGAGTTGCCCTGTGCAGTGGGGGTTATGAAGGGATTTGCTTCCCTCAGAGCCCATTTTTATTGGTGACATTTGACAGCAGTTGCAAGGTTAGTTTTCTCCAAAGCACAGCAGTGGGGTTGCTGTCATTCAGTAAGGTCTTTTGCCCAGATATTGACAGTGTTGTAAAAAAGGAAAGTAAATATTTAAAATAGTTTGTTTAGATTTCTTTTTTAGGTGCAGTAAAACAGAATGGAGGAGGGTCAGGGCACTTCTAAACAAGGGGAGGGAGGTATACCGAGGAGAGGGTGGGCCTCCCGTGGTCTGAGTTTTATAAAGAAGGATGTTTCACATGTGCCTTAACTGGATTAACTCTGGACATCTCCAAGTGCCTGGAGAGACCCTTCTCACTCTCCATGTCTAGTTTGCTCAGCAGTCCTATGGACTTCCAAACACGCCCTCCCATTCCTTTGTTCTTTCAGCAAGGAACTGTGCTTGCAACGCGGCAGCTCTTCGTGAAGGAACTACAGTTCTGCAGTTGCTCCTTTCCTTTTGAAGGAATAAGGTCAAAAAGTAGCAGTGATTTCTTGAGGTCACATAGGTCAGCTCCCGCAGCCATCTGAGGATGGGTGCACTTTGCCCATGTAGCCCTCTTGGGGTAGGAGCAGGTCTTGACTTTGGGTCAGTCTGAGTGTTGTGGTGTCACTGTCAGGACTCTTGATGATGCCAGCCATTTGGTATGTTCTACAATTTTAGCTCTCTCAAAGTTAAGCAGATAGTCTAAGCTCTTTATCTAATTCTAGTTATTGGAGAAACAGATACCTCTAGAGAACAAATCATCCCACCCAATTTAGACATTGATTTTGGAATGAGATGAGTTTCCCACTAAGTGTCTGCTTCCTTCCATGGGCTATGACATTCTAAGAGAACATGCCAAATTCTAGATTGCCAAAATTAGGTGAGATGAACCTACTTTTTCTTTTCCCCCTCGGAAGCTCTGGAAGCCCATGGAGATACATTATTTTGATACCTATTTTCCTCTGTTTACACTTAGGATGACTAATGGTCACTTGCTTTCAAACCTTGGGGTTCAGTATTGTTTTACATTTATTAAAATAGCACAATGTCCAGCAGCATCACTATCGCAGCTGAAGTAGGGACTACTTTAAAGGCTTGTAGTCATTAGTAATTGTGATATTGCTCTGTAAAATAATTCCCACTGAGGGAAGTCTGCTGAATGGGGTGCCAGCCACCATTTACAGAGCACTTTGGCAGCTGAAGAAACAATAAAAATGATAGATGGAAGCAGCAGCACATCTACAGTAGTTCCAATCTGGTTACTGCTGCTGTGGTGTTATATCTTCCACAGCTTTAGGCAGACTTGTCAAAATGGCAAGAAATAAACAAAAAATAGGCACCACAGAAAGCACATTTGTAGTGATGGATAGATTAAAATGCAAATGGGGTGTATAAGACCGTCTCTCAGCATAAACAGTGTGCCCTGTAAAGAACCTGGGAGGAGTCAAGGAGTCTGCAGGAGAAGTAGGACACTGGGAATTCATGGAGTGGCTAGAGAGCACTACTGGGAAAATCATAAAGAGGCTTCTGTGCTTGGTACAGAGGCATCAGGCAGGAGATCATCAGTCAGAAAACAGTACTTGGGAGAAGGTTTGAATTCAATATCCTTTGGGATGAGATTACATCAAGTTTCTCATAAACTTCTTGGAGCCGTCACTTGTTGCTAGTGGGATGTACAATGCCAGCAGAGTGATCTCCTTTCCCAAAGTAGCCAGTGGAGCTACGCATGTTTGTACCAGCCAAGGAACCTGGTCCAGAAATCTCCGAAACTTTCAGTTTCTGCCAAGTCTATTGTGTAGGAAGGAAAACTGCTTGTTACATTGTGAAGCTCCAACCTGTCAATAGTAAAGACAGAAAGGATCTCTAAGACGTGTTCTTCCACTGATTGACAGAATACCTATCGGTGTCACTGGGGACTGAACATGCCTGTAGAGGAGACTTTGGTCTTGAAAAATTTGCTAGTGCTTGATGTGTTTTTCCCCAAGAGCAGCTGACTGTTTTTTTTTTTTTTAAATGAACAGATGAGAATAATTTTAATCTGCTACATTGCCATCATAGATGTGCTGCTTTCAGTAATGTTGCCCAATAATTTAGAGACCTCCTCAGTGTATATAGGCCTCTGGTCAGCAAATTTTCTCATACCAGTATAATTAAACTATTATCGATGAAAATTCATCCACAATTGTGGTTAACTTGGTTACAACATTACTATCATAAACTCAGCATGTTAAATTTAAAATTTGATCCCCTATGTACAACAACCCTTTATGGTTGCTAGAAGTAACCAGAATGTGGTTATACGAAGGAGAGATTTTTAAGAAGACTGGAGGTGGGGTACCAGATGATATGAAATGATTAAGAGAAACTGTGTGAAGAAAAAACAGGAGCTTAATGAATTAAATGATACGGCATTCCCCACTGCTGCTTTGTTAGTAAACTATTGTAAATGATTTTTGCAACTCATATTTACTTATCCTAATCATAGTGGCAAGGCTTCAGAATGACTCCTTAAATAAGCATTGGCCAAATGGCAGTTCAGGAAGAGTTCAAGTGTGTTTTGCTCACCAGCTGCCAGGTTTTCTCTGGATTACACATATTTTATTATCTCAGTTCAGAAAGCAAAAGAAGGTAAATCCTGAGCTGGCATGAGGATTTTGTGTGTAGTCAAGGGGTGGCAGAAGTGCCACTCTGGATTTGAGCCCTGGTTGGGAAGATGCAGGAGATACAGGGGGGAGAATGGCTTTCTGCCACACAAATGTTTTGATAGGAGACTTGCATAACAGCCTTATTTCCCTGAGGAAATTTGGAAACCCCTTATTTAGACCATCTGTGCGTTGAAAAATTAATAATAAAATAGAAGCTTTCTATTTTGCATATGGTACCAATTAAGGGATGGGTCTCTGTCAATGTATGCAATAATTCCCTTTGTGTTAATCGACATTATGCATGTGTATTGAGCAGAAGGCCAACCCCTGAATAATTTTCTGTTTTATAGAAGCTGGTGTGCAAAGTAGTGATTTATAATTAATTATCTCAAGGTTTAACACACTGTGAAGTGCTTCCTTTGCCCTGCCATTATCCTTTCCCGACCTGGCCCCAGTTCTTAACGAAGGGATGCACTTTTGTAGACCGTAATGGTGCTATGTCCTGTGTCACCTGGAAAGGCTCTGCTGTGCTGTCAGCAGCTTCCCACGGCCCGCGCCCTGGCTCATCCAAAATAGACAGTCAGGTGCCTCCTGGATTTGAATTCCTTGACTGGTGTTCTTGCATAACCCTTGGTACCCTCCCTTAGCTGAAACTATGCTGTTAAGTGATTTTCCAATTGGGCAGTGAAGTAAACATAATTTATTAAAGCAGTTTGCTGTTGAGCTTGCTGTGGTATAAGTCACTATAACTATTGCTGAGATTCTGTCTCTGTGTATTAAGCATTTGGAAACTTGAGGAAAGAGAAATATTTTTTATACTTAACATATATGCAAATAAAACGGGACCCTCACCTACCCAGGAAACACCGTTTACCAGGACGTAGAGGTCCGGCTTAGAGCCGAACACTGTTTAAATTAGGTTGCAGTATTGCCCTCAAGTGGCCAGTTTTGATACTACTTCAAGTAATAGCAACAGATACATAATATGAGATAGAATGCAAACGTACGCGCAGATAAAGAGCAAAAAGCTTAGAAACAGCAGAAAGGCTCAAGATTTTTTCCCTTTGTTTTATTTTTGATTTCCATATTCTTGCCCTGTCACTTAGCAGGACCAAATACCAAAGAAAATTGCCATCAACTCTTAATCAATTAGATTGGAGGGTTATCTGGGAATAAAGTTAAATTTGTTCATTAGGTTCTGTAAGAACTTAGCATATGCATTTCACTGTTCTTGCAAGTAGCCTGTGTAGAGAATCAAATTCTGTAATTCTCCTTTTGCTGGGAGACTGAGCGTGATATAAATGCCATCTCTGTTTTCTGTCCTCATGGTAGCTAGAGCGCTATCACTTCTCTTTTCACTGATGTAAGAATGAAAGTCTGTCCAGACTGGGGGAGATCAAAGACATACTTAGTCTGACATTCTGTTTCTGGCAATAACCAGGCAAGAAAGCATCATAAAACTGAGTAACAGGACAAGCAAAAAGTGGTACTCATCCCTAGGCAGACTATAGCTATTTCTGGTAACCTGCAAGGTCAGAAACACAAAACTGGAAGTGGAATATATATCTTTAAGTTTAATAAGCTCCAATGGCCTCTTATCTTCTATCTCCTTGCCTCTTGGGTAAGTTCAGAGCTCAGCTACACCTCCAAAGTGACATACTGTTGCAGGAAAAAATGGATGAATTCACATTGTTTAACCAAACCCAAGATGGAAATGGCTATTTGATGATAAGTATTTAACTGGCAACTAGTAATAATAACACACTCGCTATCAATTTCAGTAACAGAACAGGTAAACCATGATATCAGACACTTCAAAAATGTTAATAAACATTGCACATTTCTAAACATCCTTCTATAAATACTCTCTGAAGCTATAGTCACACCTACCCACTCACCCACCTTTACCCAGACCCTATCTCACGGGCAGCACAGGTTACAAACACAGCCCTGCTCTCCTGGCGTGCAGCTTCCCTTCTTGCATGCACCTCTGCTTGGAGGAGCGGGGCTCCAGCTCTGCCCGTGCCTGTTTCACGTGTACCCACATAGGCCCCATGCCCATCATTACATCCTAGTATTCCCTGCAGTTTAGGCAGAAGCTGAGATGCCAGTGGGCTGACTTCTGGCAGTGCCTGACCAGGTTTTGACTGCTGCTGCTTCCGTCCCAAAGTCTCTCCCCCCACTGCAAATTTTCATGCGGCTTTTCTATTATTTCCCAAGCTGACTCCTTCCTTGTTTCAAAGGTCACTTTGTAAATTCCTGGTTACTGCTTAACCTCAATGATCGTCGCCTTCCTCTTTATCATGATAAGTTTGGGACAAACATCCTCCCAGACAGTTCTGTATATTCTAAGCACACAGGTTTTGTTGTCCATGTGTGGGCTGTGTGAGCACTCCCACAGTAAAGCTACCTGTCTTCGGTGTCTCTTTTAGATTCCCTGTACAGTCACTGGAGGAAGAGAGCAGTTTTAGATTGCAATTAATGTCACCATTTTGAGGCATCTACCTTAGGATGGCATAAATCATGCTCTTCAAGTGTCTGTGTTCTGCAGGTATAAAAGGAACCTAGACATTTAGGTCGTACACAGACATAAGCCATGCAGTCTTGTAGGATGGGATTCCTCTACAGATTTTGACAACTGAGAGAGTTGTCTTCACATGAGCTGTGCCTCTGAATGCCTGTTACAACCAACAGAAAGCTAATCAATGCAGCAAGTGAAGGTAGGTGTTTTAAGTTTGCACTTACTGCCATTCTTAAGGTTAGTTAAGGAAAATCTTTCTTGTTTGTCTCATCAGGAAACAAGACTGTGCTAGGACTGAGCTAGAAGGCAATTTTAGAAAGATCTCTACAGTTCATTTTTATACTCTTTCTCAGGGCAGTCCTCAGCTGACCATTCAGCTAGCTGCCCCTGGCTGCCCCAGCATCTCTCCTAAGAAATTCACTTGCAGAAAAATCGCCAGAGGAAAATCCTCTCAGGGGAATTACTACAATCACCATTACATCCAGCCCTGCGGGTGCCACACTCTTCCACTCTACTTGAGTCCCCATGACTCTGTGTATGATGCTTGCAAATCAGAATTCCTTTGTCAATTAAATTGCATTTTTTCAGTGTGTCAGGCCTTTAACTGATGGTTCAGTGTATTTTTGAGGAGCCAAAGGGATCCGTGTCACTGAGATCATAAAACTTATTTTAATGACTGCAGATTTTAAAAAGTGGATGTCAAAGTGGGTAGAGAAAAAGCATAGTAAAATTAATATTGAGTTAGCCAAAACTTTTTTTTTCCAGTGGCTTATCCTAAAGCAAAAGTGGTTAGCAGTGAAAAAAGGTCAACGAGTTAAAATTAATCTTAAGAATATTTCTAGTTCATTCTGTCTTTACAGAAAATGTGTGCTTGATCCATGTAATTTGACTGCGTTTACACAATTCTGTAAGGCGTTACATAAATATGTGGAACATACCTCCAATTGTATGCATCCAGCATGTGGATGAATGTCTTCAAGCTACTGAGAAGTCTTGCAATTCTGTATACAGTGGTGTCATTGTGCAAAATATATATGCACGTCTACATTAAGTTTTACAGCCCACCAAAATTTAATCCCTATTCTTCTGCTTAAAAATTTGCCATCCTGTTGTGGTTTAATCCCAGCCAGCAACTCAGCACCGCGCAGCTGCTCACTCACTTCCCCCCCACCCAGTGGGATGGGGGAGAGAATTGGGAAAAAAAGGGAAAACTCATGGGTTGAGATAAGAACAGTTTAATAGGACAGAAAGGAAGAAAATAATAATGATAATAAAATGACAATAATACTAATAATAAATAATAGTATTTGGAATATACAGAACAAGTGATGCACAATGCAGCTGCTCACCATTTGCCGACTGATGCCCAGTTACTTCCTGAGCACCCCCAGGCCAGCTTCCCCAATTTATATACTGGGCATGACGTCCCATGGTATGGAATACCCCTTTGGCCAGGTTGGGTCAGCTGTCCCGGCTGTGCCCCCTCCCACCTTTCCTGTGCCCCTCCAGCCTCCTTGCTGGCTGGGCAGGAGAAGCTGAGAAGTCCTTGACTTAGTCTAAACATGACTGAGCAACAACTGAAACCATCAGGGTGTTATCAACATTCTTCTCACACTAAACCCAAAACAGAGCACTGTACCAGCTAGTAGGAAGACAACTCTATCCCAGCCAAAACCAGGACACAGCCAGAGGTCAGCTTTCTCCCAGACTAAATTCCTGTGATCACCACCAATTTTTTCCATTCTGTCCTGTTTTTACTATTCAATGCTGCTTTTAATCATGCTCAATCAATAATGAGATTGAATCTTGCTGAACAGATAGTCTGTTTCCTCTGCAGGTAAGAGAACCAGCATTAGTGGTGATCATCTGAAGAAACCCTCAACTCGGTGACTTTAATATTTTGCAGTTGAACACAGGTATCTGTATATCATGGTTGGGCACACTCAGAAGAATAGGAGGTTGCTGCAAGTTTTCCTAATTTATCAGCCAATCCATACAGTTCACATTTTCCCTATCAAGTTGCTGAGAATCCTGTAGAATCCATGGGAGTCAAACCTAACCTGAACTTGTTTAAATAGGATTTTTTTCGTGAATTGGAATTTAACCTGAAGTATTTGTCTCTTGTCTCCTTTGGTCCTGAACCAGCCTGACTAAATATTTATCTTCAGTCATTGGCTTAGAATAAACATTGTCCTAAAACCTGATATCCCCTAATGAGAACCTGTTGAGCAATGTTTCTTTTCTAGTATGGCTAAGGAGGGCTGTAACTAAAATGCAGCTCCTTGGAGAAGCAAGTTTTATTTTAATGCCTGTTATGTTGGAAACAGTTGGCTATTATAGCCAACAGCATGTTGTGAGAGCAAATAGGGCAAATCAGCCTGTCTTTCATCAGTTCGTACTAGAAATATATGCATTGTGTATCCTTTGTGCTGATGTTGTGGTTTAACCCCAGCCAGCAACTCAGCACCACGCAGCCGCTCACTCACTCCCCCCACCTCCAGTGGAATGGGGGAGAGAATCGGAAAAAAAAGTAAAGCTCATGGGTTGGGATAAGAACAGTTTAATAGGACAGAAAGGAAGAAACTAACAATGACACTAATAACAACAAGAAAGTGACAACAATAATAAAA
>JAVKLA010000005.1:25763161-25785238 GCA_034782735.1 Sagittarius serpentarius | reverse complement strand
TTGCTGAACCTCATACAACTGGCCTCGGCCCATCGATCCAGCCTGTCCAGATCCCTCTGTAAAGCCTTCCTACCCTCCAGTAGATCAACACTCCTGCCCAACTTGGTGTCATCTGCAGAATTCCTGAGGGTGCACTCAATCCCCTTGTCCATATTGTTGGTAAAGATAATAAACAGAACTGGCCCCAATACCAAGCCCTGGGGACTGCCACTTGTGACTGGCTGCCAACTGGATTTAACTCCATTCACCACCACTCTTTGGGCCTGCCCATCCAGCCAGTTTTTTACCCAGCGAAGCTTATGCCCATCCAAGCCCTGAGCAGCCAGTTTCTCCAGGAGAATGCTGTGGGAAACCGTGTCAAAGGCTTTACTAAAGTCCAGGTAAACAACATCTACAGCCTTTTCCTCATCCACTAAGTGGCTTGTCTTGTCATGAGCCAGAGTCCCAGCTTATCTGATCTTAAAAAGAAGCGTAAAGCTGGAGGATAGGAGAGAGAGCAAAGTCATCACGAAACATCAGGTTTGAGCATGGACCCACAATCATCCATGATGCTTGTTTGCTACTGTGATCCCTGGCACAGTTTTGGCTTTCCCAACCAGCTCTCTCAGAGACAGCAGCATGTGCCAGGGACAATCCCAATAGGCATTTTGGGCATGACCTGGTTTTGGATGTTGGGAGGGACAAAAAGTGTTTATTTATCTGGGTCAGGTACCTCAGAACCAGAGAACTGGCCTATTTACATACTAGACATTAGTGAGTGGATAAAAGGGAGAGCAGGGACAATTATTTGCTTGGGAGGAAGAATCCTCAACCATTACAGAGCTAGCTTTGCTTCATGGCAGAAAATACACCATCTTTTGACTGACTATGAAGCGGATGCTTTGACCTAGAATGTCTGCTAATAACCAGGCAGTTTGTACAGTTGTTACTGGTCTAATGGTTAACATGCTTCCTGTATTTTCAATAAGAAATTAGTCTTGATTTGTCATTGCAAAAGAAGCCCCCATAAAATTCTTCCACCCAACTTTTCAGTGTTTTAATATTAACCACCTTGGCAGTGAACGGGGATACGTGCGAAAAAAGATTTCTTCCTTGGAAAAGGAAAACAGAATAGCAATATGTCCTTTACACTGAAAAGTAAAAGCCCTGGATGTGCAGGTTCTGTGTCTTTCAACATTTCTTGTTTCCCAGCCAATGGAAGAAGAGCACAGTCCAGCTTTGCTCTTGTCTGTCACTCTGAGCAGTTTGTCTGGGACTCCATCACATTTGGCTAGTGGATGATTTCAGCGGCTGGCTGACACCTCTGATCTTGTTTGTCTCCCTGCTGACTTCATCATGAACTTGGACCTGCCAGGAATTATTGTCCCTAGTGGCTTCATTCACAGATTTCATGTCAGAATTGTTGCCACTGCCACTGAAGATGTTTTCACTAAGTTTCACTGTCAGTATTTTGTCTTCCTGAAGGAATGGTAAATTGTTACAAATTTTATTTTACACTGTTTTTTATTTAAAATCATAGGTATTTTGTAAGAGAAAGAAAATGTTAGAAGCCTCAAGGAGCAAGTAAAGTTTAGCTGCCATAGATAAAGCAGTGTAAATCTTTGTTGCTTTAATGTTTATTCCACTTCTTTCCTGTTTTGCCTTGCAGCGTTGCTAACTATCCCCTTGGCCTTGGATTGAACAAAGTCATCGTTCTCGTAACAGATGATTCGCAGCCTAGCCCTCAGGTTGTGAGCAGCTATAAAATCACAATTTATCGAGAGGACCGCCCGAGTCTGCCTTTGTTCGATGACTATATGATATGTGGGTTTGTGCAGGTATTGTCCCTATATTCTCTTGCTATACAAATTAATAGTGAATTTAACTGCTTTCTGTTCATCCAGTGCTATAAATTAGGGTACATGGGCTAAAGCTGGTGTGGAGTCAGTTTTGCTGAGATTAGAATCTGAGTTCTAAATGCTATAATTGTATGAAATACAGCATTTACACAATGTTTGGGATATAAAAAGTAAGTCCAGCATAAGTACGTGTTACAGTTACCATGTATTTGAGAGCTCCAGGTTAGTTAATCCTTACTTTGGTCAGCCAAAACCTTACCCATCAGAGAGCTGTTGCTTGTGAGAAGACAGTCCCTCTGCACCACGCAGTGGGCAGACTGCAGTTTTCATAACTATCTATCTATGACATTGGAGCCATGGAAATCCTTTTACCAGGAAAGATATTTATAATGATGGTGTGTTTATCAGTGTTCAAGACATATGCTGCTAGATAATTTATGAATAAAAAGTGTTTATTCTAGAAGACCAACAAACACAATGGAAAAAACCCACTGATGATTCCAAAGGAAGGGATCATTGTCACCTACATCACATTTATCCAAATATAAGCTTGGGAATGCAAATAAATTACTCCTAACAAATAACAATCCCTAGGAAGCAGTGGGTCTCTTGAATGAAAACAAGGGTGAGAGTCTGTCCAACAGGGCTAAAAAGGGGTTAGGGAAGGGGAGCTTGGGCTGAATTACACACAAAATTGGAAGAAAGATAATGAAAGAAAGGAATAGTGAAGCTTTCAGTTAGTAAAACTGTGGTGATATTCCTCGTAAGATAGAAAACATGGGGGACAGGCTGAAGCAGAGCTGCTTGGATTCCAAAGTTTGAGGACTAAACGTTGGTACTTGATATGGTGGGCAAAGATAAGCCAGTTGATTCAAAGAGGGAAGTGATGTGGTAAATCATAATCAAGGGCAGTGCTTTTGTCTGTAGGATTTTAGGTAAATTAAAAGGTTTGGTGAGTTCATTCTAAATATTAGAGCATCCAGGAGGAATATATTTTGTCACAGTTAATTCTGCAACCAGGAAACAGAATTTTCAAAACGATAGTGTTGAAACTGTCATCAAGTTCATGCCAAATCTCTAATCCTATCTTTATTTGTCTTCTTTATGCAGTATATATATCAATACATATGCTTTTGGTAAAACTTGTTTCCTTTCTCTGGTTTCTTTCTACATACTGCAGAAGAGGTTGGGAGACCAGGGTGGGAGAAGGCAGGCTGTTTTTTGTGATGGGACAGATCAAGAGGGATTTTTTTTTCTTGTGGAGAAATAGGCACTGGGGCTTAAAACAGGAGCCAAAGAGATTATAAATGTTGATAGCAAATTGTCTGTTGACAATAATTATCTCAATCTGCAAATCAAAACTGTCAGAGAAAATGTATGTAGTAGTCATAGCCTGCTGACTGCTGATCTGGATACCTGATTATGGTGCTGTCTGGCCCTCTGCCCATGCTTTGTCTCTTCTTTTACACTTATCTTACAAGCTGAAAGGGTCAAGGACCATCTTCTTGCTCTTTGTACTGGCTCAGCACTAGATCTGGTAGTTGCTACAGTAAAACAAATACGAATAAACACGTATGATACCTAAGATTTCAGTTCAGGTGTACAGCAATTTGCCTGACATCTTAGGTGTGAATTAGTATGAAAAGGAGAGCAGCAACAGGTCGAGCTGGAGTTACATTACTAGGAGAACACACTGGCAGGAAAGATGTGAGGAAAGCTCCTCTTGTTGCCCAATTTGGGGCACGTATCTGGGTGTAGGAACAGGAATTCAACCTCATACACATCCTCCCACATTAGAGTTTACACTGCTGTTAATGTTTAATGATAGCATTTATGAGACTGAGTATGAATCTTTGAAGCACTGTGAAGGCAAAGAGATCTAGAATGATAAAAATGAAAAGTGTTTTAGAAGTTTCTTTTGATTGAGCTTGGTTTTCTGCTCTTCTGTGAATAACTGCTCTCTAATTAATATAATTGTTCAGAGCTAGGGAGGACTTCAGGAGTCTAGAGTAAAAATAAGATGAAAAGCATTCTTGTGGTATCTACTGAGGGCTGTGAAGATACAGTATGAGATTCTAAAACAACATTTTTAAAAAATATGTTAAAGGCAAACTTATCAGAGAGTGCATTTAAAAAACAAAGTCTGGAGGTGGAGATAGAAATGGCATTCTAAAACACTCAAAAGCCTGCATTTTTTTCCCTTTTCCCTGTTTGCTAGAACAGAATTTATTGCCTTTTGCTTAGAGTGATGCTTTTTGTCAATACAAAACTCAGGTCTTAAATAGCATCATTACATTCTGCTTTTCATACCAGAGAACATTATGCACTCTTGCAGGGTGGGTTAATACACCCTGATCAATGGCATGAATGCTTGTTCTCTTAGTAACAAGACACCTGTTTTAGGAGCAAAAGGATAAATACAGTGTGAACTGATGGAGTCTCCTTTGGACACTTGACTAGGCGCAACTGGGATCACACATGGGGAGAGAAAGGTCACTGACAGTGGTGTGGTCTTTCTCACAGAAGGCTTCAGTTAAAATTCTAATCCAGCGCCTTTTTTTCCTGACTTTCTTTTATGTTTAATCCCATTAGGATATTCAGGTTTCACTACAAGATGATACTATAAGGAAGGTTACAATAAAAAGACAGAGTGTGGGATGCTGTTTCCAGTCTTCTAACAATTCTCATGCAGTTGAATAATCCTGGATTAATTTCAAGGCTATTGAGTTAAGAAGTGTGTCGTTCCAAGCCTTGCAGCCCCTAAAAGGGGAAAAAACATTGTCCTCTCTACTTTTTGATAGCACCTATAATATCCTCATTAAAACCAAATTAGTAGGGGATAAACTGTGGCGTCACCATAGCACCTTCAGCAGCTTTGGTTGCCTTTCATTGTGTGTTCTGCATTCTGACGGTATTGCTTGGACTGCAAATGGAGAGGCTGTTGGTTTGTGCTTTAACTTAATTTTGTGCAACTGTTGACAATATTCAAATTAAGTGTACTTGAGAGAAGTGTTGCCATTTCGTTATCACCTGTGAAACTGTGATACCAAGATAGGCAGAATACAAAAGCAGCAAAAAGCAGTGAGCTCTTGAGACAGGGGTATCAGCGTTACCCTCAAGTGAAAGATCCCATACTATGTACACACTGTCATCAAGGACAAAATATTTTATTCGTTCTTGCACTGCCCATTATCCTTAAAATGCAAACAGATTTATCTATGCCTCACTTGAAATGTGTGGATGCTAACTCTTTGATTGTTAATCTTTGCATAGTTGCAGTCAGGGAAAGTAACTGGTAATGTGCTTAGAGAACCTTGTTTGATACTGTGAACTTTTGTACCTATAGTGTCCTGCTGCCACATGTTTTGGGGTTTTTGTTTGTTTTTTCTTATTTTATTTTAGTAATACAGTTATTTATTTGGGTTTGCATTTCCATCATGAGTAAGGGATAGCTAATATTATATTTTATAGCCATAGTGTGTATCATTCTCTTTGTCTGTGCATTTGCACAAAACACGAAAAAGTACTTTCCCGAATCAGTGCAGTGAGCTGACGCCCTGGCTGTTCTACAGCTTTCTCAGGTCTGAGAGAACGGACTTAGAGGAGTACAGCTTTAAAACCTTTCCTGATTTCTACAGAACACCTTATTAAGCATTATTATCTCTTATATTTTTATAAACCCTTCTATCATATCCATTTCCTAGAGTCCAGATAGCATAAGAAGTCCAACAGAGCTGATAATGAGATACTGGTATAGCATTGCTGACTGCGTAACACCAAATGGCTGCAATGCAGCTGGCAACAAGATGCCAGCAACAAGATGTTGATTTCTCTTTCTGTCTACTCAACTTCCATTGATGAAAAAGCAGTTAAGACCTAGGCCTAATATAATAACTATATTTATCTTTACTGTAGTGTTTGAGGTGTAGAGATGAGAAAACCCTTTAGAAAGGAAGAAACCTTAAAAAAAAAATCAAAGGAATTTCATTTGTTATGTAATACATGACAGTACTTGTATTTTTTTCAGCTCAAGTTATAAATTTCCAAAGGAAAGTAAAACGTTTTCACTTCATTTTAAACTGTGTGCTATTACAGTTACATACCAGACAGTACAAGTAAAACCTGTCAGTTATAGAAACATGAATTAACTCTTTGCCTAGTGCTTTCATGCAAAGATTTCAAAGAACCTTGCAAATATTAAATAATGTCCATAAAATAAAAAGGAGAAAAAAAAAGCTTAGGAGAGAAACAAAGAACTTTTCTTGTAGTAGGACAGGCTTGAAGCACATTAGCCCCCTCCGTATTTCCTGCTAGCTGCGTTAGAGTCCGTGTGACCCCCATTACAAACCACCCATCTCTTCCGTCCTTAGGACATTGCGGATGCCATGTGCAGACTCTCAGGTGTTGCAGTGCTGCTTGTAGCAGCAGCTAACCTTCTTGGCAGTTCTGGGTTTGAGTGTCTTGCTTGAAAACACACAGAAAGTGCACTTCTGGAACTGAATATACAGCCCAATTATATCAGCAACCAGACTGTATCTATCTTATTTGCAAAGTTAGCTTACTTCCCTTTCAGAGAATAAAAGAATATCCATTATAGGAGCAATCATGCATTGCATTCTTTAGTCTTCTCAGATCTAGAGCTGGTGAGAATTTTTTTCAATGGTTTTGAATTTTTCAGAAAACAACAAAAAATGCCCCAAACTTAAAAAAAAAAAAGTTTGAGTACATTTTTTTTTCTCTTTCTGTTTTTTTAAAGTTTCTGATTATGGAAAAAAAATAAAGAAAAGCATATGCTTTCTTCAAAAGACAATGTTTTGATTCAAAGAGGGTTATTTGATTAAAAGAGATTAAAATTCAAAATTTATATTGGCATAACTGTTAAGTTAGAGATTTTAGCGATTGTGCAGTCCAGAATGCTAACTCCGTTTTCAAGGAGGGAGTGGCTGGGACAAGCAAAAAGCCCACTTATTATTAGATCTGAAATACTCAAGCCTATACTCTAAATTTTCTTCATAAACACTGGTGAGAGCATAGTATGACAGTCATTTTTTCCAGGAGCAATGCCAACTTAAGCATCCCTTTCCCTGCCTGCAGCTACTCATGAACCAGATGGGAGAACTTTGTTTTTTTTAAATGGACAAGTTTCTAGGATAAGGTTCCCAATTGCTCTACGTGAACACAAGGGAAGGGGTAGGTGCAGGGGCAGGAAAGAGCAGCTGGGCACAGAAAAGTGGTAGTGGGCGCTGCTTAAGGCAGCTTTTGCTTTCTTCACGGAAGAAATTCACATCGAGATTGGGTTTAAAGCTCTTGCGAGCGAATAGTTATAGCTGTGCAGAAAAAAACAGAGACCTGATTGTAAATGAGCAGGAGCTTCTTGTTCAGCAAGTGTAGAAGCGATTTACTGGTGAAAACACACAAAACACTAGAAGTACATTTGCATTGCTATTAATCTATTAAATAAGGCGTAAATTATTTTGGGTTTTGTGTGCCTGCAACCCACTCCCCAGGAAAGACAAAGAAGTGTTCGCATAACCTTGAGGAGCAAATACGTAGCAAACTGAATACATTGTTAAATTGGAGGCATTTCAGATGAAAGCCACGAAATGATTGGAGAGCTACCACAGAGAGACTGCGGTAAAAAAAAGGTGAGGGCTTGTGTCTTCAACTGCTGTATGTCAACATGGTTGAGTTAATTTCAGGGGAGGAATTCCAAATTACACTAATGGAGTACCTGTCCTAACAGAAACATATCGCTAAATTCTCTTCCATTATATATGCCAGGCAATGTTAGTGAATGAATTCACTTGCATAAAACTGCTGAAACTGTTAGTAATTTTCCTAAATATTCATGGTCAAACAATAGCTCAGGAAAACCTAAAAACTATTTGAAGGGGTTTTAAAGTATTTAAAGATCAAGGGACGTATCATCACCATTTACTGCAAGTATAAAGTGAACAAGCACCTAAATCTAATAAACACAACTTGGTGCTTCTAAAAAGTATATTTGTGAAGATATAGAAGGTAGAGGTGTAAATAATAAATACAGCGAGCTAATTTGCAAGTAGAGGGTTAATTTCTGTGTGTATCAGAACAAAATGTTTTGTAGAGTCAGCATATTCTGGCTTTGTCAACATCTATACCATTGGTGAGAGAAGGCTTGCCACGTTTTCTTCATTATAACAAAGACTTCTGTGTTGATTTAAAGCATTGCTTTGTAGATGAGTCAGAGGAACAATTAACCATTGTGATGGATCTTCTTTACATTTGTGCTGTTCCGTGCTGAGCTCCTTTTGGATCTCAGCATCAGAGATGCGGCTGTTAGGCCAGCGTCTTGATCAGCAGCCAGTATCTGCTGGTTTAAGGAAAAGTGTCAAAAGCTCAACAAAGCGTAGATCTGTCCTTTGGGGGAATTAATGTAATGCTGTGGGGTTTGTCTAGAAATTGAACACTCACTTCTTTCACCTACACAGATGACTTCATACATAGTCTGCACTATCGTCTGGTAATCACGGGTTCCCGTAATCACAGTTCACTGTCAGACATCTTCTGGGCTCTGAACAAGCCATAGAAGGAAAATGGGCACAACTAGGGCATGAGGTGGGAAGAACCAGCAAAAGAATGAGTTTGGCTGTGCTTCTAGTTAGGCATCTCTTTCTCTAAGCATGGAATAAAAATTTGGTTTACAGTTTTGTCCTGTATGTCCAGTAGGCTGTACCTAACTGGGACCATCATCATACTCTCCAGGATTTTGGGGATGCCACATTACAGAGCCCAAACTTTGAGGCTCAAGTCCATGTTTGGTCCAGCTGCCTGGAGAAAAGCATATAGTCTTCCAGTTTACTGCATTTTGCTTACACTCCTGATTTTATATTAGTTGTGCTTAGTCTTCTCTATATAGCTAAATTTCCTGTTTGACATGTGATGCAAGATTAATACCAGATACCCTCCAGGAAACGTCTCCAGAAGTATCAGGCAGAGACTGAAGAGAGCGGACGTTTCCACACAGCAGCTACATTTGTCATTGTTATGATGCATTGTACACTGGAAATGGTGTGTTACACAGATCACTGACAGATAACTTGCCACCAGTGCTTTGAGACAGTCCATGTGAATACTAATTCAGTGATTTAACAATTTTAAGCCAATAATGACTGAGATGACACCAATGAACTAATTTTTTTTTATAATCATTAGGCAGAGGAAGTATTAGATTGCTACAATAATTAGCCCCTGAAGAGACAGAATTTTTTAGGCAGCTTTCAGCCTTCATTTTTCCTACGCTTCCTTTCCTTGGGCAGCACTCTTGCAGTTAAGAACTTCTTAAATCAGGAATGATAGCACTCTTCATCACCACTGAATTTATTGACACCAGCTAGTGTTGTTTGTAGCACCTCCTACCTCAGCAATGGAAAATTTAATATCTCCTCCCCTTCCTCTCCCTCTTCTGTGTGTTTGCAGTTTAGCACAGTCTTACTAGGAACATCCCACCACCCTAGACACTCAGATGACTCCTGACTTGAATGGTTATTTTGCTATTATGCTGCCATAGAAGAATGTCATTAGTGTATCATTATGTGAGGAACAAAACCATAAAAGATAAGCCTCAACGACCTGACAGAGCAATTCCATTCTTTTGTGTGTTCGGGCTGTTCTCCCCCTTCGTACAATTACTGATGTTGTCCCATGGGTGTGCGTGACACATTAAAGATACAGAAGATGACGATCTGCCCAGGAACTAGCCAAGCAGAAACTCATAATCACATGACTAAATATGTTAAATTATGACTCGTATGATTACAACTGGTGTACAAGATCCCACTCATGCTGGTGGGGTGTATGATTGGACATTTCAGCCTGACAGATGCCTTTTAATATGTGTTCCATAGGGTGCTGCAGGATGGGGAGATGCTGAGACAGATACAGTGCTGTGGATGCAGATTCTGTAGATACAGTGCTATCTCTGAGCCCATCAAGGACTGCTAGTACAGACTGGACTAGGCTCAGGTTTTTCTGATTCCTTGCCTTTAACCACAGGATTGAAATATCTTTTTAAATAATAGCAGTGAACCATTGTGGGTGGCTGTGAAAGGAGACAGACCACGGTAAATGCTGGGTAGGCAATTCAGCTCCTGGGAGAACACTGTTCTCTGGAAAAGCTTATCAGAAAAGCTGGTTTTATAGAATTCTTGTTAGCTATGGGGTTTTTGTTTGTGCTAAGTTATCAGGCAATCATCCCACATATTTATAACAGATTTTCGCTTACGCTTCTTTTTTACTCTTATTTTGAGTGATTTCAATATAATACAGGCCCAGTAACACCACTGGAATCAGTTACATTGTGCTAGAGAACCGGTAGCAGTAGCTTCTGCAGAAGACTCCGCATAGCACAGGCTTTTTTGTGCTCATTCTTGTTTCCTCTCCATGCCCTCCACAGTGGTTCCTCCCTGCATTTCTGCGTTCTAGCCCAGCTTGGGCAGGAGAGGTACAGCTTGATGGACTGATGGCTAGAGCCCTTTAGGGAAAAGGGGGAGCCACGTGCTCGAATCGCCTGAGCCTGCGGCCAGCCTAGAGGCTGGGTGCTCGGGGGGATCCTGACACAGCCCAACTAACCACAGAAAGGCTGCTTCCTCCTGGCCGCCCCTGCCTGCAGGAGGGCACCCTTGGAGCCGGACCCTGGGCAGGCAGAGGCAGCTCCTAGCATGCAGCCATGAGCCGGGTGCTCTCGAGACGTGCCCTGTGTGCTGTACTAATGATATCACCTCGTGAAGGCACCTGAGATCTCTGGAGAGGAACAGATGATGTACTCGGGGGCTCTCAGTCACCCTCTAACAACTGTTGGTTTTCCTTGATTCGCAGGGAACCTAGCTTAGCCATCTCATTCACCATGGTGGACCAAGCTCTGGCTTTCAGGCTTTGCATTGCCTACATGACCTGTGCTAAACTGGGGAGTCAGTGTAGCCCATAATGTTTCCATGCTTCCCTTTCTAAGTGTGATATCAGGATGTAAGAATTAACTCCCCAGTAAAGTGTAAAGCCTTACAAGTCTTTGGATGAGCTGCATAATTATGAGAACTGCAAAGTATGAGTTAAGCAGTTCTCTATGAGCTCCAGGAAGTGCAATGACATGTTTAAAAGTACAATAATAGAAGAGGGTGGGGAGGAGGAAAAGGTCATCCAAAGTTTCTGAAGCCTTGCTGAAATATTTAGCTTATGTTTTTGGTAAATAGCTGTGTCAGTGTTTGCATTCTGTCAATGCACCTGATTCATGGAGAGAAAGCTCATTAATTAGAAATAACTTGCATTGTATGACAGCACACAAAGTGTTACAGCTATGATCAGACTGCCAGTTTACAAGCTGCAGACAAATCAGTGCATGCATATGGGCAAAGTATTTGCAAAATGTATGTTGTGCACGCATCTGTGTTTTTTTATAAATGGTCATTGCACTTTGTACTGGAGCAAAAGTTGTTGTGTAAGGTTGAACTCTGTGTGCTTTGTGTGTAAGCTTGGTGTGACACACCAGGGCTCTGTGGTTCCGTAGTTACATTTTTTTTGTGAGTGGTGGGATTTGTTAAATTGCAGGCATGAGGGTAGAGCGCTGTGGAGCTACTTGTGCTGGCTGTGAGCAAGCTGGTGCAAGTACAGGGAACAAACAGGGTGCCAGTGCTGCATGGCACCCAGGCCAGTCCAGCTCCGTATTAATGTGGTGTCACAGTTTCTGGTACCTGAGCTTATTCTGTCTGCAAGACTTTCTGTCACGATCATAGACATATCATGAGAGGTGCATGGTAAAACTGTCTAGAGCCAAGCTGAGGGCACACAAAAGTTGCATGTTGCTTAGTGCACGGTTGTGCAAGTACACCTCAGCTCTTCCAGTTCTGAGACTCTCCAAGCAGGCCATCATTTGGATCTAGTAACAGCTTCTGTACCCATATTTGTGATGTGTATAATAGTAAAAGAAGAGAAAAATATCCTTAATCCAGGCCCTTTGAGCAGGGAAAAGACTTCCATTGACTTCAATGTACTTTGGATCTGACCTAACCAGACTTTAGCTTGTGGGGTCAAAAAATGAGTCTGCAGAAAAAAAAGTATGCCTACTATCACATCTCCAGAAATAATAGCTGTGCTTTGATCACCTCCGCTTTTGATGCTAGGGGAAATTATTGGTTACATTTTGCCATTAGAAAGCTGTAATATGAGGTAGAGGGTACAGGTGTTTATGAAGATGATATAAGGGGAAGACTAATGAGTCATAGTAATGACTCCGTAACTCTTCATAGTAATTTGTTCAGTCTTTTAATGATAGAGTTGTAATTCTGATTTGGTAAAATAAAAGCAAAAAGGGTAGTTCTGCGAGTCAGCCATATGGTACAATAGAACAATGGAGCTTGAAGTGATTTATTGCTGCGCTGCACAAAGGCTAGCACCTCTTCCGGCTATATGCTCACAATGCGTATTTGAAATTCAGATCATTTTCCCTGTGCATTATGTTGGTAAAGAAGACGTGACATGACTGAAATCCTGCTGAGGATTTCATGATCTGGCATAAAGGTTTGACCATTTTTGTTTTCACTGAAACAGCCAAGGATGCTGTGGCCCCAAGAGTGGGTAATTTACTCAGGCTGCCACATGAAAGTCAGGAAATGGGATAATCCCTCATCTCAGTGCATACTTAAAACCGAGACCTGAAGGTTTTATCACAATATGGGACAGTCCTTGCATTCTGGACCTGTCCCAGATAAAGTGGAAAATTTGGTCACCCTTGTTCAGAAGCTTGAGAAATGGTGTGCTTCGTGGACTGGAAAATTACGGAAGTATGTAGCCTAATTCATGTCTCTCTCTAACATCAGTCAGAAGTAGTTGTACGTAGGTCACAGAGCCATTGATGTTTCATAGTTTCATCTATGGAAACTTGTGGAAAGTCAGAATCTAACTTCCTGTCTTGAAGTTCAAGAGAGGCAAATTAGGAAATCAGTGTTCTTGGTTATTTTACTTTGTTGCTCAGTAGTTTCTTCCTGTAGAATGTTCTTAGTCGAGGTCCAAAATAGAAAGTTGTTTAACTTCTTAGCTGGTTAGTCAGATTCTTTTCTGTGTAGAGTTATAAAGATATGAAGCAGTTTTTACTGTTTTAAAGAGTGCTGGTATTGGCCTATGTTGCACCTGAGTAAGACAGTGAAAGCTTATTGCATGGCTAATCATAGTTTAATTGGTCTGATTTTGTGTTTATTTAACAACTTGATAAAGAGCAGTAAAATGAATCATTGAGAAATATTTACTGTGCAAGACGAGCCTAACACCTGAAGGACAACAGGAAGCCAGTACTCCACTGCTCCTGTTCCTTTTGGAATCGAGGTAGATATAAAACACGACCTCCAATATAAGACAAAAAAGAGACTCAGATTTGATATACTTTGCTTTGTAAGTATCTTCACTGAGAAAATCAGGTTCACAGTACATATCCATTGCTATTTCTGTAGCTGTAAAATTATCTGTATCCTACAGAGAACTGTTATTCTCTTTACCTAGCCCTCTGCAGTTTGTGTTTCAAAGCTGAAATCCAGGGCATTCACTATTGACAGTTCAATTACTGTATTCTTTTCTGTTCACCTCATACACTGCTCTCAAACTCATCAGAAAACGTGAAATAGCCTGTTGAATTTTCCCCTTGATGATACCACAATAGATGTGAAAGAAGAGCCTTCAGCATGAGGCTTCCCAAGTGTTAACAGATCATGAAAATTGGCAACAACTGTTGTGCCGAGTATCATAATCTGCAAGAGGAGGGCCAGCAATTCCACAGTGATGAGAAGAGAGCGCTTGGTCTTTGAGCTGTGGTCACATTTGCCTTTCAAGTCATTTGGGCCTCCATGACACACTTTGTGGGAGAAGAAAGCTAATGCAGCTGCCTTTGCTAATCAGTCAGTATGACCCAGCCCCTCGGGGAGGCAGGCGAAGGCAGATACGTACTGAGACACACAGTCCTTGCTGATTAACAGTGAAAGCTGGTAAAGTTACACTCTAAGCCTGTCTGGCCCATCAGCTACAGAAATGTAATTTAGATGATTATCTACATGCCCATTAAACCTCGTGACCCATCGCTAGTCTGTTTGAAGTTTGCCTGCTTAAACTTGCTAATAGGAAGAATCGAAGGATTAACTCAGAGGTCATGAAATAAGAGAGCAGCAAAGAAGATGACAAAAGAGCAGAGGAAAACTTCCTACTGCATGTATTTGGTAAGGAGAAAGAAGTACAGTACCACGATCATCTCAGCAGATACTGTTACTTTATGGAGCAAGCGAGCCATCTGGAATTCAGGCCGTTTAATACTTTTTTGTGTGTGCTTTCAACCTATTATTTTGTTTAGCTGCACAAATAAAACGTGCCACCTGTGTGATAAATGTTGTCAAGTTAGTTGTTTACAGAACATAATGCAACATATCGTAAAAGAGCATACAATGACTGATGTATGATGTTTCTGATTTTGGCCAGGGTCACAGCGTGTAGATACAAACAAGGAAGCAGTTAATTTAAATCGGTTACGTCAGAGCAGTCGCAGTCGGGTCAGAATCAAGGCCAGCCTTGTTCCCTTTAGGGTGAGAACCTCCAGCCAGTACAGGTGCTTGTGAACTTAAAGATTATCAATTAAAAGCTTACCCAGTGAATCTGGTTTTTAATTAGTCAAATTGAAATAAATATAAACATATATAATGATCTGCGTAAATTTGTCACAGGATGTTGCAATAACAATGGTGACTGGTTAAGACTAAATTTGTAGAGAAAAGGTGGGATTCATTGCAGAAAACAGAATGGAATACATGAGTACCTTAGTAAGGGTGTCCTGGGGGTTTGACTAGTTACTGGAAGAAAATGAGCTTGAAATTTAAATGGAGTCTGAAGGTCATTTACCTGCTTTTGCATATACTACCACCCTTGGAATGGATCCTTGCCCTTTTGCTAAAGACACAGTCAACATTTTCAGTTGCTGAAAAACATTGGTTGGGACATATTTCAGTGCATTTCAAAGAACACAAACCCATTTCACTAGTGCTATGTCTGGATCCCTAGGTTTCTCAGTATGTGATCTCCTTATGAAGAATTACTGTGGTCTACTTTGCAGTACTTTTGGTACATTTATTTATTTACTTCTGTGATTTTTGTTCATATAGTTATGATTAAATATAGTTCCGTTTCTTGTTTTATTGTGTTGAATCAAGCATATTTTTCAGCTGGAGTCTGTACATCTCAGACTCCTTTCATTTACGTGCACAGCTCTGTACGAGAGAGACAGCAATGTGCTAGTGGGGAAAAAATAGAACAATATTAAATGCTGGGGCAATTAATTTTAGAACTTGAGACTTTTGTGTTTTTCACGCTTTTTAGTAATTTTTTCTTGTGGCTGATACTGGGAACTCAGATACTCACTGCTTTGAAGCTGATGCCTCTACTTTGTAATAAAATGCATCAATTTTAAAATTCCACCGTAAGCATCATACTGAAGTTGCCTTGCACCTTAATCTGGTTAAAAGTATTCAACATTAGTGTCAACCACAGTTGGGATCTTCAGTCTGAAGCTGTTAGCCTTCATGTGTTGACAACGCTGGCAGAGGTTCTCACCTTGAAAAATACAGTTTGCTGAAAGTTTTGGGAAGGAAACAAACTTCTGTTGCTGATCCTGAGTCTTCCATTGAGTGGCATGCGCTCAGCTGCTTGCAACCAGACTGCTTCAGAGGACAGAAGTTATTCATAAATCTCATTCCATCAGTGTTGTCTGAAAAATAAAGTAGATGCCAATATCTGCGGGGAAGCCTTGTAGAAAACAGATCAAAGGCTTCTGGAGTTTATTTAAGAAGGACCAGTTGTGAGTGGCTTAATGTCTGACCGTGGCATGAAAAGTGAAACAGCCATGACAATGAGCCACCATACACAGAAGTCCTCTGGGCTTCAGTAAAGAATTTGAGTAATATGTGGTACAGGTGGGCTGACGTCTCAGCAAAAAAAAAATCTTAAAATTTTAAAGAAGTGGCTATCCTAGTATCTTGAGATGGGCCCTACTCCTTAGTCAGCTCTCTGTTTATTGACTTCCATAGGACACAAAGGCACAAGCCCTTTCCTGGCCATACCATGCTCTGCTGGGAGAAGGGTTTAGGACTGCTTCCAGTCACTCAGACCTCTTAGCTGAGTTCCTCCAAGGAAAGGAAATGCTTCTTTAGCAATGAAATCACTTTAGAAAAAGATCAAGGAACCTACTAGGAACTGCCATGTGAAAAGGATCCGAAGAGAAAAGGAACAGGGATCAGTTGCCTCGATATGCACTTCTTGTGGCACTGGAGACTCAGTATCGCATCTCACCCCAAGCTGCTGGTCCTGGAGAGATGGGGACTGTGCCTGCTTTCCAGTTCTGTGTAAGTGCTTAGTATGCTGAATATCATTTTTACACCCAGGTGGCACTACCTGTGTTTCAGTACCTGTACAACACCCTGAATGTTTTTGGCTGGTCACCTGATAGGTTAAGGTAATTCCCATGACCTGTTGTTGCTATATGAATTTCTTCTATGAAGTATGTTGTCACAACTCAAAAACCCTACTGATACTCTTGATGTCTGTCTCCTGTGCTATACCTTTCCTGGTCCAACAGCCTAGTGTTTTTCATGGTATTAAGTTACAGATGAAAATGAGAAAAAGGGATTGGAAAAAAATTGCTTGACGTTTTACCTTCTTTTAATTAAAATAAAAACTTTCCTAAGTAAATTATTATGTAGTTTGCGACAATAGCATTATCAATAGATGCAATGCTTGACAGAAAGGTTGCACAATTTTTGTTTAGTGGTTGCTTTTTTTTTTTTTTTTTGGAGACAGACATTTCACACTTCAGAATTTTATTGTGAGAGAGGGTGGATGTGATGGAATTGGTTATGATGTTACCAAAAGTCTCTGAAAGCTGCCAAGTAAATTCTAGGCAAAAGGGAACACTAATAGAATGCAGAAACTGAACAACAACACAGTGACAGCAAAAAGACACATAAAATACTTGAGGAGAGCTCTAATCCCAATGGCTTGATGAGGTTTTGGAGGGAAAACATGAAGATTTAGTGCATTTTTCTGCAAAGAGGTATGCACACTTAACTTCACACACTGTGGACATTTCCACTGAAGTCGGTGGGATAACTTGTTCTGAATAATACCATATGTCTCTGTCTTTGCAGGCCCAAAGTCTTAAGCAGAATTTATTAAGTCTGGGATGTGTATAATTGTATCCATGTTCACGTTTGTCCAGTGCTAAAACAGGACAGTCAGTACTTATTTATTCCTAAAACAGAAACATATTTGTCGTGCCTATCAATGCTCATGACTTTTGTCTTCTAATTATTTTTGCTCTTTTACATTATGACATGCTTTGATATTTATGAAAAATGACCTTGCTCTTTAGATAGGAAAAATAAATTCTCTATTTCAGTTTTAAGTGAATTATTACATTAGTCATTCAGAGAAGCAGATTCATTGATTACACAGAGCCGTTGATAAATATCAAGGAGTTGCTTATACATATATGGGGCCTGAATCCTCTCTTCTGAACTAGTTTTACACTGGGATTTCCTGAAGTCTTTACAAATTGATGGAACATAATAATCTGCTAGAATTATCGGAACTAACAATGGAAGAATACATCCTCCTCTTCTTTCTTTTTGTCTTTCTCTCTTTCTGTCTATATGTCCATCAGTAACATTTGGTCGCTTTGTTTGGGCAAATGCTTATGGAAAATGTCTGGTAGGTCCACCGCTGATGTCCCTTGCACAGTGAAAAATATGCTAGTATTCATTGGCTGGTAAACTAGTAAAGTTTAAGCAAATGTTTTGGGGGAAAACAGGTCAAAGACGTGTAATTTCAGAAAGTACCTCTAGTGGATTTACAGTGTGTGTGTCCTCAATTCCCACCGGGCCAGAGTCTTGGTAAGTAGGACAAGCAATCAAAGGACAGAGAGAAAATTGAATTTGTGTGTTTTGTGCTGGAGTGACTGAGCTTTTATCTTGTAAGCATCATACTTGGGTAACTATTCAGACCTCGGGTTGTGAATATCTTTCCCCACTCATTTATGAACAGAGTAACAAAGTACTCAACTAGCTATAGTTACCTTGCATGTACCTTTAAAATTTCTCCCTAAAAATATTTTACCAGCAGTATTAAATCAATGCTTTCAAGTATTCTGTAGCTGTTTTACTCAAGATAAAAAAGTGTATTCAATGAAAGCTTTACCTGATCAAGTGATAATTGAAGCATTTTTTAATTTTTAATACTGAAATGCCTTAAAATATTACACGGCACACATTATGTATTTTGGCAAATACGATTTTATGTTCTTCCTTTCCTAAGTTCAGTGATCAACACAGAGCTTCCGTTTGTCAGAAATCTGCAAGATACTAATTTTTGTTATCAATTCAACCACTCTTCTTACTGTTCCTTTTCATTTGCAACCAAATACTTTAAGTTTTCCTCTGCCAAACCTTTGTATTCTTTGCACTGCATGAGTTGATAAACCTAACCTAGGAGTAAACACAACACCTGGAGTCCTCTAGCTGACTGCACAACGAGAGCAGAGGCTAAACTGAGGTCTTCATGAGGATATGGAAATCCCACAATAGAATTTGAGAAGAAAATATGCAGCGACAATTCTGTATTTGTAGCTGATCTTAGCAAAACATCAAAATTGCAGATATAAGAGGCAGGGCTGTCTTTTAATCTTTGCATTAAAATCTTAGGACATGACTTTTCCATTCTTTAAAGGGTGTGGAATGGTTTAGAGCAGGGTTTTTTTCTAAGCTAAAATTCAAATCTTGTGGCTGAAAACTTGAAATCTAAATGAAAGCTATAGGCAGGGCTAGTCAGGAGCAGAGTCCCTGCCTATGGATGTACAAGATATGTCTCTGCAGTATGCATGCTGTATACCACTAAACAAATGGCAGGAACATATGACTGAAGAATTTATTTGTGTTTCAGTAACCTTGAGATGAAAATACTCTAGATGGGTTACAGTGACCAAAGGAAAGTACTACAGTTGTCTCTACAAGCAGCAAACTCACGGAACAGAATAGCCATGCGAGAACAGCATCTACAGCAGTAGATCTCAGTCCCTGGCAGGTGCACTTACACTGGTATTTCAGTATTTTATTTCTGGTATTCAAAGCTTCTTGTCTGTGATAACCTCTGCCACTGCTGCTCCCTATTCATTTGTGCATTCACCCTTACACTGTAATATTTTGAGTGCTGCAGAGGGCTGGAGAAACTAAAGCTCATGTTCAGAGCAAAATTAAAATAAAATTAGTAACAGTACAAGATTATGGTACTTTTTCTCCTGCCTGAAGTTTTATAGGACTTAAGTTTTCTTCTCTCTTTCTCCCTCCTTTTTCCTTTCAACTTTCTTGCTTTTCTCATTTCCTTTGAGAATTCTGCTGTATCTTGTTAGAAGGATGTACATAGGTTGAGGGAATGAGCTTGCAATTTGCTCTGAATGAGCTGATGCTCCCAGTCATCCACCTCCCCTTAGGGAGCAAGTACAGTGTTCGTCAGCTCAGTCACCGGGGAAGTTCACACACAGGTTGCACTCTCACAAACCTTCCAGTTCCCCAGTCGTAAGAAGAAAATGGATGTCAGGAAAACTTTCAAACTTGCAAAACAATTGGGTATGTCCCAAGCAGAACTGGAAGATGAGTACAAAAGACTGTAGGGTCATCTAGGTGGTGAAACCCAGAACAGAGTGACCGCCTGCACTGACGTCCTCTTCCCCTGGTTGCAAATAAGGTTACTGCACTCTTAAAGATTGCACCAAATCACTGAGCACTTTAGGGGCTGTTGGTGAACCGCGTACCAAGGACTTGGAGAGCCGGGATGTAAGGCCACGGTCTGTGAATCCTTGGCTGGGCAGATACGTTTGTTGTCCAGTTCGCTGGATGGTGCAGAAAATGCTTGGAGGGCGGGAGCTGTTCTGCTTCCTTGCACCGGAGCCCAGGGAGAGCTTCTCCACAGCGTGTCTGTCAGGGTGCCGAGGCTGGCCGTTTTGTCCCAGGCCCACTCTCTCCTGATAAAGATAGAGAAAATGCACCATAAGCTTTTAGAAATAGGTTGATCCCAGCATTACTTACTCCCACATACAGACGGAAAGCAGCTGGTGTTGTAGGGCAATGCTACCCACCAAAAAAACCTTTTAAGAGGAAAATGTAAAAAACGTCCATATCGAAGGCAGCAGCTAAACAGCAGGCAAAGCATTGTAGATCACAGTGGGAGAACCTTGCATTATGTGTCGCTGTTAGCAGTTGTTAACTTGCAGTGGGCCCGATAAAATGCCCCATTTTTTTAAGTTTGGAAAAAGTTTGTGCTTGGGTATGCGAGGATGCTTTTGGCTCACAAAACCCCAACCCTCTTCAGTCCTTTTGAAAAATACACTTTTGCATGTACTGATTTCACTTCTGCACTCAGCTTTGGCCACACATTTCAAGGAGATTTGGGCACATGACTAGGATGCATTTTCAAAACCAGTAATAAACATCCAGAAGTCTTTTGCAAATATGTGTGATGGCTAGCACATATTCCAAACGACATGAAAGCAAATTCAGACTGAGAGACGTGGGGCCTTGAAACTTCCAGCAGTGAAGCTGCATGTCAAAGAGGGGAAAGTGTTAGGAGGATGGCAACACAGGAGGGGCCTGGCACAGTTATTGTCTTTATTTTACTTATATTCATGCATTTCTTTTCAGATATATTGCATACTTTATGTCAACATTATGAAGCAGTTTACTGTAACCAGTAAAAATCAGGAAAAAACTTGCATTTTTTTCTTAAGCTGTTTTATATTTTTTATATTTTATTGTTGCAAATGAGGACTGAGTCTGCATTCAGCTGTTGCTGTGCCAGTCTGGCGTAACCCCACCGAAGTAACTGAAGCTATTGTAAATGAGTACAGACTGTAGGTTTGTGCATTTTGCAAAGCATCTGGAAACTTTGGTGGATCAGAGCCAAAACCGTAACTCATTGTTATTGCTCTGATTATGTGATGATTTTATGACATATAATATCCCATTTTCTTAACAGCAGCCTTTTAAATGCAAACCTCTGGGAACTAATATATTTCTGTCTCTAACTTTTGTTTGTTGCTAGCTTGGGTAAGGGTGTTATATTGAACACCAGGTAGAATGTATTTGTTAGACTTTGAATCTAGTGCTTGAGTATGACGAACTTTTAACACGTTACATAAGCAGTTCAGGCATTCAAGTCAGCTTCCGAAACAGGACTGAGGGCATCATAACACACCTGACCTTAAATGAGAAAAAATCATGAAGGACTGTACTATTTATTCACTCTCTGAAAGACTGAGATACTCCCCTTAATAATATAATTTACCTGGGAACCTCAGAATTCTCGTTTGAAATGAGCACACCAGAAAAATGGAATGAAACAAGTTGAATAACTTTTTTTATACCTCTGGCTGTCTTTAGGAGTATAAAGAAATTTAACAGATATTTGCTACTTTGAATGTTTGCAGTGTTAGCCCTAGGTCTGAGACAGGACCATTTATTTTCATTTGGTAGGTCCTTTTTGGTACTTGGATTTTCAGAAATACTCCCCCAAATTTCACTTTTGAGTTATTGTATATAACTAAATATTCTATTAAAACAAACATGGACTAAAGCAAAATAGGGGTTCAATGGAAGGCATAAAAGACTTCCATTATCATCTTGGCAAGTTTTACAATAAAACATGAATAATTCCTTTGGAAATTAGTTGATGCCTGTGATAATTAAGTTCAGAAATACTGATTCATTGTCTGTTCAGGCTTTCAGTTTTTCTACCCCTAATTTGGCTATCGGGTGTCCAAAGAGACTTTTTTTGAAGTGTGGTGGTAAATAGCTCCTTTTCAAACTGGCAACCTGTCACAAGTGGAGTCCCCCAGGGATCAATACTGGGCCGGACACTGTTTAATATCTTCATAAGTGATCTGGATGATGGGATCAAGTGTAGCCTGATGAAGTTTGCTGATGATACCAAACTGGGTGGGGAAGTGGACACTTCGGAAGGGAGAGCTACCCTGCAGGAAGACCTGGATAGGCTGGAAGAGTGGGCTAACAAGAACCTTACGAAGTTCAACAAGGCCAAATGTAAGGTCTTGCACCTGGGAAAACATAATCCAGGAGTGCAGCACAGGCTGGGATCTACCCGGCTGGGGAGGAGCTCTGTGGAAAGGGACCTGGGG
>JAVKLA010000005.1:25694125-25763015 GCA_034782735.1 Sagittarius serpentarius | reverse complement strand
GTGTTCACTTTTGGTCCCCGCTATACAAAAATGCTGTGGACAGGCTGGAGAGGGTCCAGAGAAGGGCCACAAAGATGCTCAAAGGACTGGGAAGCCTGCTGTATGAGGAAAGGCTGGGAGAACTGGGTTTGTTCTGCCTTGAGAAAATAAAGCTTATGGGAGACGTTATCACTGTGTCCCAGTATTTAAAGTGTGGCTACAAAGAAGATGGTGACTCCCTTTTTTACAAGGAGTTACATGGAAAATACGAGAGGTAATGGATACAAGTTATTCCCAGGAAGATTCTGTTTGGACACAAGGAAAATTTTTCCCAATGAGAACAATCAGCCATTGGAATAACCTCCCCAGGGAAGTGGTGGATTCCCCAACACTGGACACATTTTTAAGATTCAGCTGGACAGGGTGCTGGGCCATCTTGTCTAGACTGTGCTTTTGCCAAGAAAGGTTGGACCAGATAATCCCTGAAGTTCCTTCCAACCTCCTGGTGTTCTATGTTTCTATGGTTCTATGACATTGGTTGCAGATGGAGGCTTCAAGAAGGAACAGAGGACAAAACTGGATTACTGAGAGGGTTCTGCAGCTTGTTTATTCTAGAAGAAGTTCAAACCTTTCACTGAGACACCTTTGGCTAGAGGTGTGTTAACCAAACGATGGGATGCACCAGCTCTCTGCTGTATTGGTTTCAGTTGCTGCTGGTCATCTGTTTGGTACTGGCTCCTCAGCAGAGGTGCAGTCTCTTGTATAAATGCTCGTAGACTATTTCAAAATAAAATTAACCAGATATGCTAGACTGCAGTATCAGGAATTTAAATTACTTGGGAGTGCTCAAAAAGTGAGTTATCACATCTCTGCCAGCTTTGAGACTCCTAAAGTGTGTTCCAACCTAAATTATTTCTATGAGTCCGCAGGTCTAGAGTCCATGAAACTTAGTTGAGTGCAAAGGCTGTTGAGAATACCTCAGCTATGTGGATCACTCCACAGTTCAGTGAAGGACATGGGGCACTTTTCAAGCCAGAATCCATTCCGTAATGTATTAGTTTTTCTGTTATTCCTGTGAGCACAGCTTTTCTCACCTCCTTTGTATGTATGCCCCACGGAGCAGAGCAGGGAGTACTTCCACTGCATCTAGCAGAATTTCACCTGTCTTTGAAGGTCTGAGTTGACTGTAGTGCTTCCACTTTGCTAAATACCACAAATACTACTTTGTGCCTGCCAGCTGGCAATCAGACGCACAAGTGGATATAACCAATTAGCAGGGACCCTAATTCTAGTTGGGGATTGGACTTGCTGTGTGTGTATCCTACACATGACTGCAGCTAGGTTTCAGCCTGTAGACCTTTGGCACTGTAAGGCCGGAGCATCGTCTGGCGAGCCAGGCTGCAACTTCCCACTCGCAAAGCTAGAAGCTCTGCCAAGTTTGCCTTAATGTGACTCTGAATATGAGACGAGATATATCCTAGTACTCTCATACAGGTTAGTTCAGCAGAGAAGAGTGAGCACATTCGCTAATGCTGGTTTTCTATTCTTATAATTTTTATTTCTTTAACGTTTTTATTTAGTTTTGTAAACCACTGTTTATTTCCGTCACATTCAAATAAAAAACTTATCTTGGTTCTCTACCATCACTCTGGCGTTTTGAAGGAAAGAGTTCATTAAGGTCCGAAGGATACCGTATACTGCTTCATATCACATTTAATCAAAAACTCCACTCAGAAGAATTTCACTCTTAGTCATATTCGTATAAAAGTAACTGGGATTAGTAATCAGTATCTGATATGAATTAATATTTTTTTAACATTTTTAATTGAAATGAGCATAAATAATCTGGAGTTTTCTGTTATCAAGTCTTTTGGTTAAATATCCTTTTTGGTTTAAAATTCTGGATTCACTTTTTTCTGAATCTTTCTTGTGCTTGAAGGGAAACTCATTCATGCTAATGCCTCTTCTCTATTGCACTGGTTTTAATTAACTTTATAGTTGCAGATCTGTAGAGAATTGCTTTTTGCCCTGTGAATTAATTCCTTTCTAATAATGGTTAGTTATAGGTCCATTTATGAAACAAAGGAAGGTCCTATAAAGAAGAAATAATAAATGGAAACCAGATATTTGGCAAAGAACATTATTGCTCGTTCCTTTCACCCATCGCTGTTTCTTAGCATTTCATGAGTAATAGATTATGTGGCTTCTCCCAGACTTTTTTAGCTATGTTGTGGAATGCCCTTCACTGGAATACTTTAAGTGAGATTAGTAAAACTGCTGGTAAGCTTGATCTTGCCTCAGTATGGAAGGATGAACTACACAACTTCATGGTTTCTTTGCTTGTGGGTTTCTTCCCTGCTTTGTGTGTCTGTGATTCTCACAACTTGGACTCTTTTGTAAAAAGCTGTGCCGTGCTGCATTTAGTTTAGCCTAAACTGGAAATAAAATAGAACTGCTAATGATTTCCTCTCTCTATTTCACATATCTGAGCTTAAGAACTTCTTCTCTTCCCATTCAGTTTTTAAGCAGCGAAACAAGAGAGAATTCTAATTTAGAGACTTCTTGCCAGAAATCTTGCTCACAAATGTTTTGCTCTGTAAAGATAAAGGTCAAGAGGGTTTTAAACCAGGATGTTCCTTGCCAACTGAGCAATTTCGGAAGAAATTACTTGTAGCTAATACAGTTTGGGATGGCTGCCACCATTAGAACAATGAGACTTTTCCCTTGTTTTTGATCCAGTAAACATTGTGTTACGGAGCTATGTAACCATAGATATGGACATTAGGGAAATGAAGGTAGAATTTGAAAAAGGAGGTCACTGAATTGAAGACAAACTCATGATACAGATTTTAACTCAAAACAAAGCTGGGCTCAAGAAAAAAGGCTTCTTTTATGATTACTGAAGAATTATGAGGTTGTTGGACATCAACAGAACTGTGGTGTTATGATCTACATAAAAGTATAAAAACAAAGAAAGCAATTACTTTAATCCATTGTTCAAAGCAAGCTATTATGTCTACATAGTTTAAATTAATGAGTTGTGATGTAGTAGAAAACAAAGACATTTTCGGACAACATATTTTGCTTGCTAGCAAAGTGATCTCCAGCTATATACTGCTGCTCTAATGCTTTTCCAGAAATTCAGCTTAATCAATAATCAATACATTTTCCAGAAATCTTTTTTCTATATCAGGTTCATAACACCAAATTGAGAAGACAGACAAAAGTGTTTTGTCTGAAATACCCTTTTTGTCTGAAGATAATTAATTGCTGTGTACAAGTATGAGAAGCTATGTATCGTCAAGAGGTAAAGTTCTAATAGAACTTTTTTACAGCATAGTCATAGGAAGCATTTAACACTCTTTCTCATTTCTGGTCAGTTGTCCACAATGAAAGTAAATTATTAATATTTTTCCTGTTCAGATAAAATCTTTCCTCTGATGTTGGTGGCAATTCCAACTGAGAGGAAGATACAATTGCTGATCAAAACATGTTTTAGCCACGCAGCTCCTATTGTGTCTCAGAGTACTATGGAATGGCCAGTGTCCAAGCACACAAAAAGAGGTAAAACATCTGTTCCAAAATAAATATGGAAAACTACTTTAGGGGACATCTATGTCTATTAACATCAGCTGTGTCACATATGTTAAACATACACTAAGCTCTAGTGTACTGAACAAAGCCAGAGTATGTGAAGCTCTGGCATTTTGAAACAACAGAACAGAAACAGGACAGAAATGAAACAGTAAAAAAGCAGCTGCAAAAAGAAGACCTGTGATTACATGCAAATACTGAAATGATGAGTTTTTTTCAGTTTTAATCATGCTACATTCCTCATCTCGGCACATGTATTAACACATAGGTTCCAGAAGAACTGAACATATCTTGTCAAGATGTTCGTTAATTTATTAGAAGCAGAATCTGTCTGGTTGTTTCTGAAAATAAAATTTGGACTGTGGTTGTGTACACACTTGTGCATCATTAAGCAGGAGTATGTTAGGCTGCCTTTTTTCCTCCTGTAACACTGTGTTAAAGATTTTACCTACACACACTCTGCTCTGCCTTACTGATGCTTTAATCCAGTGAAGGAAGGCTCAAGGCTTCCTTATTTGAAATAAGCAAAAGGTCAAACAGCCTCAATTATTGAGACTATGTTTGGTCTGGCCACCAAAAATGTTGATTTTAATGATAAAAATATTGCATATTTTAAGGCCAGATAAGACTTCAGAAATAACCATAGAAATCTAAAAATGTCCACTTGGTCCTTCTGTGTGGGAAGATCCTGCTGGCAAAAGCTATGGAAGGCCAAAATAACAGTAGACTTTATGATGCCACTGTGGTGTTCGGTCCAGGTAGATGAAATTGCAATGTCCTTAGCCAAGGGACATTTTCAGAGACCTCTTCCAGGCACAAACCCAGAAAAGCAGGGTCAATACATCACCCACAGTTTCTTCAATAATTCCCGCCAGGGTTTAGGTTGGGAAAGAAACTCTTTATTCCCTGTTCTGCAGGTTCAACAGAGTTTGAATGCCTGACAGGCCAAATTAAGGTGAGGCATTATAGACCAGGCTCTGTCTGAAAGGTTCGTTAATAAAGACAGAGACATCTGCTAGAAAGAACAGTGTTTCAGAAAAAGAAAATGGAGCATTGTAGTTCTTTTGGTTTACTTCAATAATTCTGTGTTTTGTGGCTGTTTTCAGCAAAGAGCAGATGGAAAACTGAGTCATGGATTAAAGGTATACCACACTCAGTAAGAATTTGATTATTTCTTTTCTGGTCTACAATAAATTAAATTCATAATCATCAGCTTTAGACAGGAGCCCAGAAAAATATGTAAATCCATCAAAAAAGAAATGTGAAAGAGTATCATCTCTGCAGAATGCATTTTGTTGTTCTCCCTTTGAAAGCAAGATACTGGAAATAGTACAGTTTTCAGTTTAGCCTCAAAGCTCTGTTTTTCATTATTGTGGCTTATTGCCCACTATTAACTGTTTCTAAAGCCCATTCGAAGCTCCTATGTTCTTTGATTGCTTCTGCTACAGATTGTGAAAGGAATTGCTGTATATTGTGGCCCGTTAAGTTTTATATTTGGTTTGCTGTAGAAAAAATATTAACAGTGTCTTCTGCTTCCTACTTTTCTGACAGTAGGACAGTAGTGTGGATTCCTTCTGTGCTTTGTAGCAGGCTTAAAAGAAATGCATTTATCGAGGAATTGCCAGAAGGCTACCATGGTACCTGAAGAGCTACCGTGTGCATTTCTGAAGGGTGCACTGGTAATTGATGGCTTATGTTGACCCTCTGTACCAAATATTTTGCTCGGTCCCCACTCCGCAAAAAATGAAAATATGTCAGTGGGATGGAAGGGAAAGCTTTCTGTGACCTGAGTGCTTTTCTCAGTCTGTACGCTGTGGGTGGGATCCGTCTTACTTGACTTCTGTTTTCAACAATGTAGAGCTCTACAGCTGAGCTTGTTCTGTTGGATGCCTTTATAACCAACTGGGAAAAACTGGCAGGTTCAAGGCACAGTTCAGCTGATCTGTTTTGAATATCTATTTTAGTTCTCTGAATGGTTTAACTATAAAGATGTAGTGTCTGTGTTTCAGCTGTTAGTATTTGATCAGACAAAACCTATCCCATGTAAATTGCATCCTGAGCAATCCTGATAAAATATGTATGACAACTCATGCAGGCAAAGTTACATGAGTCTCGTGTTCACAGGACGTGGGGAATGTGGTGCAAACTCCTTTAGCAAGCTGTTGGCTGCGTCCACTAGCACATGAGATACATGTAGTTCAAACCTGCTGTCATAACTGTGGTGCCACTTTGTGACTACTGAGTATCTGAAGATGGATATGATGTTCAGAAGTTAAAGACTTGTGGGGTGCTGGATATTCTGTATACATATATTTCAGCATATGTTCCTGTGCCAGACCTGAGTCTTTACCCCCTGAAAATTCCTAAAACTCTCACGAATACAGGGTCAAGTCATTATAGAGGTAATGAGATTTTTGCATAAAGGTTTGTTTTGGAAAAGGAAGTGAAAAAAGAGAAAAGGGGGGGAAAAAAGAAGACTGATGGTGAAGGAAATTGAACAGCAAAACCACTTTTCCCATAATAATTTTATTTGAAAGTATAAATTTGTGAGGGTTTTTTACTTTTTCTTTATATGCCTTGAGGCTTTACCCTTCATCCAGGGTTTTATCATCTGTTAGGAATGCAATTTATAATTTAAATAAACAACAGAGAAATAAACCCACTAGTGATAAGACTGTCTTTAGTCTCTATGAAATAAAAATTCAATGTGTTCACCCCTCACCTTATGAAGTCATAAAGCTTTGCTCCAGTCACATACTTTTGTGACTGTTCGCTATCTTTAGGTGTGAAACACATTATAACTTGTTCAAAACCAGTTGAAATATAAAAGCTGATCTGTAAATATTATGATCTGCTTTTATTATTTTGTAATATATATGAACAGCACAGCAAATTAACATACAGTATAGAGGTTCAAAAATGCACTTTTTTTTTTTTTCTTTTCATTCTTTTGAGTTCTCAAGTCCCAGCCTGCCAGTCTGGACTCTTTCAAAAGTGTTCCTTAACCCAGAAATACCAAGTTTGAAAGGAGATAAGGACCATCTGGAAAAATCTTCTTCCTGGAAAGAAGAAAAATGGATGGTGTCTAAGTCTTAAGGGTAAATGTCTTTCAAGATGGAAAGAGCACATCATACACTTACTTTTGGATGTGGTTTTGACCCTCTCACTTGCTGAGCAGGTGCTGGACTTTAAGAAGCTTGGAAACAATTTGTAGTAATAAGGACTTGGATTAATTCCATTCCTCTTGATAAGAACGCTGACTTTACATTAACTCTGCATGGGGGCATCTGTGTTACAGGGATAGTTATGTTAAGTTCTCTCTGTGGGATATGGGCACTATTCTGGTTTCTGCAGAAGGCTATTAACTTTGGCATGATCCAGATCAATTTCTGGAGCTGCTATTCTCCATCCTTTTACTAAAGATAGCTTCAGCTGCTCTCTCATAACTTACAGGACACCTTTAAACAGGAATATGGGTCAAAGCATTAATTTACATACCAAGATACGAATGATACAATACTCTTGTGTCAATAGCTAGTCTCTGTCATAAAATGTTACAGTTAAAAAATATAAGGCAACACTGGATTTCATATTCATCCTAAATACATACATATTTATCTCAATTCCCTATGTCTGTAGTGTGTTTGAAGATCCCCTGAAGAAAAGGGAGAGAGGTGGTTATCCCTGTCCAAATCTGAGCATCTCTCTCAGGTGCCTAAGCTAGAGCATTAGTCCCTTAGAGTCCTCAGTAAAGTGAATGGAGAAAGGCAGTCCTCCAGGGAGTGAGTTGGGGAACCTAACACCTGCTATCCAAACATTACAGAAAACAGCTCTTCTCGAAGGCATTAGCAACTCTCTTCTTTCCCTTCTCAAGGATCAGAGATCATGATCACTTTTAAAACCAGAAGTATAGTTTAGTTGATGATGAGAAAACAGACATTTGCTGGGCTTGTACTCTGCCTTTCCACAATTTTTGCAAACTGTCTTGCAGCTTCAGAAAAGACCTGCCAGTTTCCTGGCTATTATCTGTGAAAGGGGGCTCTTACAATAAAGATACTACAGAAAGGAGGCTCTGTGCCTGTAGCACCAGCAATTGCAGGAACTGAAGTGGTTGTTTCTGCGCAGTGCTGAGTATTTTGTTCTCAGCCCAGCAAAGCACTGCTATGAGTGCTTAACCTTGAACATGTGAACCTGAAGCAGGAAGATGTGAATGGGAATACGCATGTGCTTAGCGAGAACGGGATGTTACCCTGCCTGCTTGCTCCATCTCCTGCCACAGAACTGGGAATTTTTGTCACGTCTCATCTCTCCATCCTGCTAAGGGACTCATGTCTATTAAACCACAGAAATACTGTTATTTAGTTACTCCTTATAAGAAAGAGATGATTGTCTGGAGCAAGCAGTTCTGGGGAGTAAAAAGACAGTCCAAGAGCCTACGCCTCTGTTGTCTGCACAGCTGCCACGTGTAGCTTTCTGTGCACAGACTGTTGATTAATTTACTGGGCCATGTTTTAAGACGAAGAGAGACATTTTTGTTCCACACTCTTATTGCTTAGGACACTTTGGTTGTAGTGACTGACGGCTAAGCCCTTTGCTGTAAGTGCAGATACGTTTGCAATGGATTTTTCTTAATTTGTGTTTTTGTAATGGTTCGTGCTATTGCTGGTCTCTAGTAAATCGCATTTGGTGTCATGCTACACAACTCAGAAAACTACTATGAAATATTTGGAAAGGTTATTCTCAAATGGAGCTACCGTGTCCATTCCCCTCATGAAGCAGACAGAAGCTGATATAAATGAATACGTATTTTGAGTTCTGTATTGCTAAAAATATCTTATCTTTAGAGACCAGAACAGTGACTGATAGCCAGACTGAACTGTAAACTCCAAGTGCTTAATTACAGCTCCTTGCTTAGTTAAAGCTGCAAATTATCGAAGTAGGAGTTAAAATACTAGTAACATCAAATAGAGGACTTGTCAAACTTGCAGTCATTCAAATAAAACTTCATTACAACAAGTATAGTGCAGCAGGTTAACTTAGGGATTCTATTTACAGCTCAGAGTAAAAAGATTTTTATGGTTTGGGGGTTTTTTAATCTATGAAACAGTTGCCTAAAATGTAGCAGAATCCCCATGCCAGACAACCCCCTACTTTAGAGTTGGTCTCTGCTTATCCCACTGGAGATTTTTTACTTAAACCATGAACTGAACTCCCATCAATCAGTACATAAAGGATTTGAACTTGCATCTCCTGCATCTCAGCAGTACTCATTAGGCTCTTAGAGATTACAGAGATCTCTTAGCTGTGTTTTCCACCGGGCTTAGTCTGGCATATAAATTCAGCCTCTGCTGACAAAATTAGAGGAATACCTACTTCTGACTTGAATCTCGGCACCGTTAGGTCTCAGGTGGTTGTGTGCATGCCAAGCTACAGCATAAAAAGCCCTTAGGGCGCATTTGGCCTGCAGCGCTTGCCTTCCGAGGAGAGGCTGAGGGAGATGGACTTTTTTAACCCAGAGTGCAGGAGGTTCCAGGGAGAGTTAACAGCAGCCTTCCTCTCTAAGAGGAGGTTGCCAAGAAGAGGGAGCCAAGCTGTTTATGAAAGAGGTGCACAGCAGAACAAAAACCGATGGTCATGAATTCAAACAGGGCAGTTTCTGGCTGGGAACATGTAAGGGAACATTTCTCACTTTGAGGACAGTCAAGTGACGCAGACTGCAGAGGGGGGTTGTGCAGGCTCCATCCTTGGAGGTCTTCCAGACCAGAATAGTCAAAGCAACCTGAGCAACCTGGTCTGATCTCATAGCTGAGTCTGCATGGAGCAAGAGGTTAGGTTAGAGACCTCCTGAGGTTCTTTCCAACTGGAATAATTTTGTGACTCTGATTCTGTGAACTGCACGGAAGAAGACGCACGTTTTCGAGAGGTATAAAACAAATCAAATGTGCTCTTTGACTGTGGCAAATCGTTATGATGTGGAAGATTCAAATCTGTATATGTCTGAATATGTTTATATTAATGATTAGAAGTGCCTTTTCATTTTGAAATTCTATCATTTGACAGCTGAAGTAACTAATATAATTTACAAAATATGAAGAGTGTTACAACTGTAACATATAAAACACAGATGAACACACCACAGCCTCAAGGTAACCCATTTCTTGCTTTATAAGCCAGAAATGCTTGTGGGAGTATCCTAATGTTCCGCAGTGCTACACTGTGCAAACAGATCTCTGCTCTTAGTTGACAGATGTGGAGCAAAACCATGTGGTCAGACAACCCCTTAAAGACTGCACATGTGGATGTTGCAAGCAGCAAGTTGTTCCAGATAAAATCACTATAAAGTTAAGATTAGCATGCTTTCACTCCATTTGTCACTTTTCTGACAGTATATCGTGATTTGACATTGTATTTTTTTGATACCATTACCGTCTGTGTGAGGAGGCTTCGGATAAGGAGCTTATATGTCAGAAAAGGACAAACAGATCTGAAGAGTTGTTCTGTTGGAAAAAATCTTATGTATGTGAGCTGTATCTGGTAGGGTACAAAAATGAGTATTCAGGGAACTTACACCTTGCATTAGCTCCTGGCATTTGAGGCATTCACTATTAAGCATTGTGAAAGGATAGAGGTTACTTTTGAAACTCACTGTATTTGCTGCGGAGAGGTACTCGTTAGCCTTGTGGACCTTTGAGATAATTGCACTCAACAGCTGCCACTGAGGTCAATCAGAAGACAGGAAAAAAATATCTTGGGAAACGTCCACCTTTGTGTAAAAACCGGTTATTAACGGCACACTGCCAGTGGACCACCAGCACTCATAAATAATGATAGCACCTCTTTCATTTGGCCTTAACTCAGAATTAACTTCACAACTTTGGTCAGTTACTGGAGGGTGAGAAAGGCAGAAGAGGACTGAGACAGCTTTTTTGCTTTACAAGAAATGCCTTACAGCACATCCAAGTCTCACTTACATGAAGCTTCACTTTTGCGCTTTGATACAGTGAAGGCGTTTATACTGTTTTACCAGGAGAAAGCGGAGTCATCCCCAAGCCATTGAGCTTGGCAGCGTGAAGGCCATTTGGAGCCTCTGTGTGTCTGGGCTTTCATAGCTGCATCGAGGTCATTCGTTGGACCTGCGTACCTTTTCATTCCCCAGTATGCTAGATGCTGAAGTTAATCAGCCTAGAAGGAGCAGGTTATTTAATCACCATAATCTCTGTGTGGTGGTCTATTAAGATCAGCTTTTGTACGGACATTTTGCAGTGCGAAATGGTAAGCTAGAGTTTATCTCCTACATGTTTTCTTTTTAGTTCACTCTATATGAAAATAGTAATGCAGTACTTTCAGACTAGCAGCCAATCTTGAGTTGTTTCCTCCTATGTTACTCTTTCAACACAATAGGAAGCAGGTTTAATATTGCAAAGTAGAGGCATTTGAAAGTATTTCCAAATATTCTTAGATGATTGCGATTATTTTAAGCAGTTCTATTCAGTTGTCGTAACACGGCAGATCTAGACAGCCGTGTGCACTAAGAAAACAGTTTACTGTTCATTTAACCCATACCCTTCTCTTTTCCCTTTCCCCTTTCTGACCTTCACTCAAGCTTTCTTACTGTCTTTCTCATGTTGGCAATATGAAAAAATAATTGAAAAGAAATGAGAAGTTATCAAACATGAATACTTTTCTACAAGTATCCTCCCCCGATTCAGTCATGCAGAACTGCCATTTTTATGAGAGAAAGAGGCATTAGCAGCTGAAGGGTAAAGATCAGTATGGTGGAATCAGCACCACAGGATTATTCCACATCTGTGTATTTCTATAAAAAAAGACTGTAAAGTTTATACAGTCTCTACTGTTGTCAAATGATAAAAAGGCTGTAGAAAGGATGTGGAAGGAGGGAATTAAAAAGAAGTAAAAGCAAGATGACAGCATCCTTGCACTAATACCTAATTTAAGCTTTGTTAAATTACTATCGTATCTAATATAGATGAGTATACAGTATATAATAGTATCTGATGTATGCTATATCATAATACACTGTAATCTAATATTTGCTGGAATAGATCCGTTCCGTTATCTCAGTCCTTTTGTCTGTAGTACATCCTCTCAGTCTGATTCCAACTGGAAATGTTTTCATTTTCTGCAACAGCCAAGTCTGCTGCCAGGCCAGGGTCTCCGTGTCCACAGTAAGCTCTGGCAGCCCTCTGGCACATGGAAGAGAGCTCACGCTGGAGGGACTCTGGGCTGTGTCTTTGGTTCAAGATTTGTAAGCGTTTTGCTGACTTACTACTGGGCAAACACTCTGAGTGTCATTCCTGTTGCAAGATCCAGTGTCTTACTGAAGGAGAGTAGGAAGATGAAAAATAGCTGGTTAATGACTAGGAGTATGGGCAAGCTAAGAGCAATCAGCTGGACTGTTCATCTGTCTAAGCAAAAATATTGAAACAGTAAGATAATAGTCCATGCTTTCAGAGCTGCTCAGGGGGCATTGCCTGTAATCAAATAATCCTATCAGTGAGAAAAACAATGTGAGTTATAATGTGGGAAGGTTTTCTGTGAGATGTAAATGTATCCACACCTACTTTGCTGAAGGAAAATCTTGTTCCGCATCTCCAGAAACCTGAATTTACAGCAATTCATTTTATTAGCGGACACAAGAAAGTTAAACACAAACCACCTCATAGGCTGACTCAAAATACATACGAAAGGCAGTAAAGTCCTAAAGTCTATACAGAGTTATTTTGAAGTGCTGAATTTTGGTGGGTTTAGGCTGGCTTACTGCCTGGGCCTGGAACATTGTCCAGATCCAAGTGTGGCCTCTGTCCTTGCAAGAAAAACAGTCGCTAACATGTTTCTGACATTTCAGGGGGAACAACCTGAGTTACTCTGATTCAGTTATGTTTGTAGTGCTGTACTGGCTGCATTATCTGCCTCCTCATTGCTCCCCAGACCTGAAGCGAATCACAGAAGTCTTCCAGACATTTGTCTATGAGGGAGAGTAAATTGCTGTACAAAACTATTTGTGTAGGTCAGGGGAACTTAGGTGATCAATAAACTGTAATTAACTGCCTTCATAGATTGTTGAGGGAGCCTAAATTTCGATTGTTAAGGTTTTTTTCTATTTCCACTGTGCTCCATCTTTGTTCTGCTGTGATCTCAGTATTGACCAAAGAAAGGCTTCAGCTCAGCATCACTTATCATGCCTTTTGCAATAGAATAAACATCATCACTAAGGACATTATTCAGTTTTCAGAAGTAATTAGTTGGTTTTTGTGAGGGGGTCCTTGTTCAACTAGTGGCTGCTTGATTACTTTAGCTGAATGAAAAGGACATGTAGTAGTAAATTACTGCAAGCAGGCTGTTGGGGAAAGCGGGGAGACTTTTAACTTCAGTCTGCTCATTTGGCACTAACTGCATGCAATCTGTTTCTGTCCATGTGTGAAAGCTACCTGCATGCAGTCTGCTGTTCGGTAAGCCATCAGGCTGTAAGGAGATTGCATTTTCAGTCTGCTATACACCAGAAGGCAAACCTTTAATCAGTGTCTTTTGAAAAAGATCATGATTAATAAAAATCCGTGAAATTCACTTCTGGGCTCATAGCAGCAAGTGTGCTGCAAATTCATTAGAGTCAGTTTTGACCCCGTTATAGTTTAGAAAATAAATTACTACGTTGCCAGATTTGTAGGTGTTCTAGGAAAACAAATTTGCCTGTCTTACTCCTGTCTCCCAGCTGTGTATATTAAATGAGCATCTGGGGATATGTAAAATCTAGTGCTGGACATAGCTATTAGACAGCAAGGAAAATATTCTAACTCAAAGGTTCTTTTGAATGAAATATGTATTGATTTTCAAAGGCAAATCAGTCTTTCATTACTTCATTCTTTTCATGGTAAGCCACAGTGTGGTAAAAGGGAAGTATAAACGATAACCAGATACTGTCTATAAATACATTTATCTTTTCTGTTTTGATGCAGTCTTCATTGTGTGCGTTGTCCAGGAAACTTTAATGATGTTGACTGATTTCCTTTTAAGTATTATATTTTTACTGAAGCTTTTCACTGGAAAGGAAGAAAGGAGGAAAATAAACCCCACCGCTTCTTAAATCTTCACATTCTCTCACTCTCTTTCATACAGAGAGAGTAAAAGCCATAGTCTTCCCTTCTGCACTACCATAGGTTTATACAGCACCTTCTGAATATAAGTAGCTTCAATCTGAATTAGGGATGGTGTGGAATGGAGACCTATCCATGCACTGTCTGTCTGTCCTGAACATTTGCACAGAGACTTTCTCGAGTGTCATTGAGACATTATTAGTTTTAGCCCTCACATTTCTTTGTGTACGCATCAAGGCTCTAAATTTTACATCAGTAATAGATTTTTCATGAAGTATTTGCTGGTTACAGTTAGAAAGATTTGTGTAAATGCTCTCTTTCTAAAAATACACCCTCTCAAGATCTTTGAACCTGTCTCTTGATTCACTTAAACAAACAGCCTAATGTCTTAGTAAGAGAAGGATCTGATATTTGGCCAGAAAAGCCTCAGAGATGGACCTTCCCTCAGAGATGGGCCCTTCATCGAAGGCTACTTTAAAAACAGAGCCAGATACAGAAGGATCAGGCTGCTGCTTGTGGGGCTGCCAGCGGCTGTGACCTGCCTCCTGCTGAGCTGCTGGGAAAGCGCAAGGTGTTAGGGATCATCCCTGCCCGGAATGGGGGCATTGCAACCCGCACACATCTATTTCACATGCCTCTTTTCTTCCTGGCAGCTTTCGTTTAAGGAGCAGTAGTCGGAGGGGTGGCCTTCCACAAAAGGGACATCCCCAGGCTCAGGTCTGGCCCCATGGCACACCCGTGTCCCTCTGGCCATCTATACCTGGGTGATATTTTTCAGTGCAGACTGGGTATTGAGCAGACAAACCGTTTGGACCGCTCTCACTGGAGAGCAAGCGTAGGTCCTTTCACCAGGGGTGCTGCTTTTTGAAGAGGAGAGTGTTCGGCTCGTGGGAGCTGACTTGAATGACTCGGGTGTTCAACACAGCTGCTCGCAGGATCTGGCCCTGCGTGTTCCCTGGGACACCCTTAGAGACAGCCAACATCAAAGCGCGTGGCTGCACGAAGCTGGCCGTGTGCTCGCGCTCCTCAAACATGTGCGTCAGTGCAGACTGTAAATATGCAAAGGGAAATACCTCCTGTTGTCCACCAGATACAAGCGTGCCTTCCATTACAGTGAAGCCTCCACACATATGTAGACTCTGTCTTTACATGAAAGGCAGGAACTCGCTGGGGTTTTTGGCTTTGCCTGGGAAAACAGTTCCAGAAGTCTTCCACTTGGTGTTTCTGAGCCCGTATCAGTGGCTTCCTCAATGTTCCCCAGTCCACGCATGGCTCTGATGTGTATTCCAAAACCTAGTATGCCACAGAGAACAGTTTCTGTATAAAACTGTGTGTGCACTAATCCCTTGAACAAAAAACATTTTAATTCACCCTGCGGGCAACATAACATAACATCATGAACTTTTCTGGCTTTTTTAGTGATTGTATTTAGTCCATTTATTTATTACTTCCTTAGCTTTGTTTTTGTCTACTTCCCCAATGTAACACAGTTCTTGAAATCTTGCTGTCAGTCCATCCATGGCTCACTAATACCTTTTCAATCCTTTGGGCCAATTTAAGCTCAATTTAGAGTAAGAAAGGAAATCCCAACATTCTGTTTCTTTTTTTTTTTAAAAATATGAGAAGAAGAAAAAAGAAGTAAAATCAGTACTCCTATTGGACCAGACTTGCAGAACTTAGTTCTTTTCCATCCTGTTTAGCAGTCACCAGCTTGCTATTCATCATGAATATTTTGCTGAAAAAAAATCAGTATTACATTCCTTTTCTCATTGTCAGGGGATGTGCAGGAGAATCCAGGGCAATCAGTTGGGAAGAGTGAGATTTAAGCATCCTGAGGCCTAAGGAAACACACCATGTCCAAGCAGCGTAAGTAGGCTCCTTATGCATTGCGTAGGGAGTGTTAGTGAGGTAAAGCTTGCAGAGGAAGGGGGAAGAAAGCACAGGCAAAAAAGTGTCTGGGTACAATGCTTTTTAAAATTTGAAACAGAAGAGTTCAGCTTGTAAAAATAAGATTCTACACGAGCCAGCACGGTGGTTAGGGAGTCAGATGTATTGCCACACAGAAAATCATATGGAAAGGAACGTATCTTAAGCGTACCTTTCTCTAGGAGTTAAAGGTCCGGTCTTGGGTTACAGGAGAGCCTGTCCTCCACTTTGAATTGCCACGTGCTCTCTCAGGGAGCGAAGTACCTACTTCAGCCGGTCCTTTCTCACACAACAGCTAACAGGGAGCCTGGTGGTGCTCCCGCCATCCCATGTAGTTTCACCCTACGTTCTTTACACACATCCAGTCTGCCGGTGGAGCAGGTTCAAGGCTCTTTACAGGTCAGGATTTAATTGTATGTACAAAGCAAATGCAAACAGCTTCCTTGGGAGAGACTGAGACAAAACTGCCCAGAAGAGCCTGTAGCCCACTGACTGGAAGAGAGACATTGGGAGCTTGAACTGAAATCTCTGCTGCAAATCAGTTAAAAGAGGGACGTTAAACTGTGTTTGCTGTATCACAAGGAAACGTTCTACCAGGGAAATACCAGTTAATGCTTTGTGCGCTGCACGCTCCCAGTGCCATGTCCTGAGGACACCTATTGGATCAAACAGTGTTGGCAAAGGTGTTTTTGAATTCTGTTAGGGCTAAAGGGCCTGACTAACGCAGCTATGCTGAGCTGTGGGTGGTTTTGCCTATGCCCACTAGAAGGAACTTAGGCACTTAGGAGGGTGGTGACAACTCAGTGAGGGTTTTGAGATGATACATTACAGGTGTTAGTAGTGTTGGAGGGAGCTCCAAGTCATCTGCCCAAGCTGATACAGAAAATAAGAGGCAGAGTTGTGAATTGGACCCAAACATCCTAAATGTTTGACACTGTCCAACACAACATCCTTGTCTATAAATTGGAGAGACATGGGTTTGACAGATGGACCACTTGGTGGATTAGGAATTGGCTGGATGGTTGCATTTAAAGAGTTGTGGTCAATGGCTTCATGTCCAAGTGGAGACCAGTGACAAGTGGCGTTCCTCAGGGGTTGGTATTGGGACCAGTGCTGTTTAACATCTTTGTTGGCAACATGGACAGTGGGATTGAGCGCACCCTCAGCAAGTTTGCCGACAACACCAAGCTGTGTGGTGTGGTTGACATGTTGGAGCGAAGGGATGCCATTCAGAGGGACCTTGACAAGCTTGAGAGGTGGGCCCATGCAAACCTTATGAGGTTCAACAAGGCCAAGTGCAAGGTCCTGCACATGGGTCAGGGCAATCACAAGCACAAATATAGGCTGGGCGATGCGTGGATTGAGAGCAGCCCTGAGGGGAAGGACTTAGGAGTGTTGATTGACGAGAAACTCAACATGACCCGGCAAAGTGTGTTTGCAGCCCAGAAAGCCAACCGCATCCTGAGCTGCATCAAAAGAAGCCTAACCAGCAGGTCAAGGGAGGTGATTCTCCCCCTCTACTCCACTCCCGTGAGACCCCACCTGGAGTACTGTGTCCAGCTCTGGGGTCCCCAGCATAAGAAGGACATGGTCCTGTTGGAGCGAGTCCAGACGAGGGCCACAAAGATGGTCAGAGGGCTGGAGCACCTCTCCTATGAAGACAGGCTGACATAGCTGGGGTTATTCAGCCTGGAGAAGAGAAGGCTCCGGGGAGACCTTGCAGCAGCCTTCCAGTGTCTAAAGGGGGCCTGCAAGAAAGCTGAAGAGAGACTTTTTACAAGGGCATGTAGTGATAGGACAAGGGGTAACGGCTTGAAAGTGGAAGACGGTAGATTTAGATTAGATGTAAGGAAGAAGTTCTTTCTGTGAGGGTGGTGAGGCACCGGCACAGGTTGCCCAGAGAGGCTGTGGATGCGCCGTCCCTGGCAGTGTTCAAGGCCGGGTCGGATGGGGCTTTGAGCAACCTGGTCTGGTGGAAGGTGTCCCTGCCCGTGGCAGGGGGGCTGGAACTAGGTGATCTTTAAGGTCCCTTCCAACCTAAACCATTCTGTGATTCTATGAAATCTCTTCTTGGAATCTTAACCTCAGTATGCCCTAAGCCCTAAATAAAGTTAATAGTTGTTCTTGCTAGGTCTACAGGATTTTGTGCTACAAGTGAGAAAGAAGTACTTTTGGTACAGTATACCCTGAAACACTGAGTTCAAATCTGCAAGCCTTGTTTACTGTGAAAAGCAGCTTTAACAGTAGCTTTAGCAGATGTATAGCTCACTGGACCGAGACCTTGGCTAACACATGTTTTTTCAATGCATTGCATTCATTGTCAGTATTTCAATTTCAGAATTCATGAATGAAGAGTAATGCTTTTCAACTCATTCTTTCTCTCATACCTTTTCGTACTTTCTGAATGTAGTGATAGCTGGTCAGTCCGAGAAGTTCTGCTGTGTTCGTCATGGCTGCGGTATAAAGGTCTAAAATCAAAGGGACAGGGCTAGAGCTCAAGCGCCTCTTGCACATAGGAAGGTGTAGAGTGTAGATCTCTCTGCAATGTGAACTGTGAATGCCATATACCCTGAGCATGGGCGAGCAGAAAAAAATGTTCCTTAAAAATAGCCACAAGCCCAGTTAATATAGTACATTTTTTACCTGATTACCAGAGAAAACAATCAGGGCCACATCAACACTTTAATGAGAGAGAACCATAAATACCTAATAATTCCTTTGGTTATCACATAAAATATTTACTTCTTGCACTGTCAAAGCACATGGTTTTCTCAAGCTATACCCATTTTCAGATAGTGGACTTGGCAAAATTCAAGTTAATTCACATTCAGAGCTTGCACTGGGAAAAGAGGGGGAAAAGAGGAGGACTAAATGGGAATCCAAAACTGACGCAGCTCTTAAAAGTCTCCAGGTCAACATTACCATCTCACTTTTTAAAATAAAAATAAAAAACAGAACTTAAAATAGCAAAATGCCTCTCTTTATCTGTTATTCTTTGTTCCTGTTTTATCTTCATTTTGAGGGAGGAAGAAACACTAAATACTTTTCATTCCTTTTTTCTTGCTTTGTGTTTTTGGTTTATAAAGCATACAAGCTGGAAATCGTCACTGTTCTTGCTTGGGGAAAATATCATTAGTTGCATTAGGAAAACAGGTTTGCTGAGAAAGCAGTTGAAAAATCCATGCAGATGTTAGCTTCAAATACTGAAAAAAAAAAAAAAATCTGTAATTATCTTTAGGTACAGTTTGAAATATTTTCCAAAACTTACATTTACAATATTTTATTCCTAGTGGAGTTGAATTTCCCATTCAGCCGTCTTACTTCAACTAATTCTGCTGCATCTCTGAGCTGTTTAGAATCATGATTCACAAGTCTCTGCTAGGTGAAGAGTCATGCTTTTTAGCCCTCGTGTGAATATTTCTGTTCTGTGGTTCACAAATGCAGAACTTTGAACTATTGACTATTTGGAAACAGGAAGGCAGACAGAGAGTCTAACTGACATCATGTGCAGTATTAAACGTGGTGTAAAATGGAATTGAATCAAAATCCCTCATAGCTTGAAAGGATTCTTTTATATTCTCCACACACAGAAAAGATACTAAAATAGTGGTATGAAACTTGCAATATTTTCTCTTTGTAAGTAGTGCTTATTTCTCAGAAGAGTTTCTTAGCTTTCTGTGAGGTGAGCAGTCTCAGTGCAGAGGAAGCCAGTTTGCATCTGCTCTAATGTCAAGATGAAATTTATATGTCTATATAATCTGTATGTGCTTTGAGGCAGTCAACTCTGTAGAGAGGCACCTACTGGGATTTTCAAAAGCTCTTCAGCAGATAGTAAAGATACTGTGTAGATATGACATTCTTCTGTCACTGGTTAAAGCATGTGACATTATTCCCCCCAAAATTTTCTGTGCAGAAGTTTGTGATTGAGAGAGAAAAATCCTACAGTTCATGGTATGCTTGTATTCTTAAGACAAAACAATAAGAATTGTAGCAACAACATGAATAGTGCTAGTAAGAACTTGAAAGCAATTTAGACTGGTGGCTGCACTTCGTCCACATTTCAAACTGGTCTCTGATGTCTCCACCATGCCTTGACAATATGGCCCGTAGCTCAGTTTTTCGTATCATTCCCAGTCTCCTACTGATGTCTGTGCACTGCATGTTCCAGCCCTGTGAGTGCCCAGACTCCTTTTCTAATGTGTTTTTTATGGCCCCTACCAGATCCGCATGGAACTGAGCATCTCGTAGTCTTTTAATGTGTTTTTTGTGACAGTGCCTTTGGGGTCATTGGGGAAATATTATCCCTTTTTTGCAGATGGAACACATTAGGTTCCTTACGAAACACAGTGGTGGCAGTTTCTTTCCTTTAAAACATATCTGCAGCACACAGACTTATTACTGCATCAGTTCAACCCATTAATCCTATATTCTCTGTTTAATGGATTTGTGTGTCTTTTGATGTAGGCAATGTCTTCATCTATGTCTTAGACAGTGCTTGAAAATAATAACAGTCATTGTTGCCTGGCCAAAAGCAGTAGTGAACTTAAATTTCTTGGGAGACTGCCTCTGTCCTTGTGAGAGCTTTCTAGACCTGTTTTGTACACCTGGGCATTTCGGTTCAATCTAGTTAATTTGAGTATTGAACTGAACCAGCCTGAACCTCTGAATCTTTGGAGGTTCATCTATCACTGAATAATGCACCAGGACAGAGGGAGACAGCTGAGTAGAAGTCAATATGCCAACTGTTCCTTCATTTATTACTGCCGTATTAATAAAGTTGATAGAGTGGAACTAATCCATCTGCTCACAATTTATTCCCTCGCAATAAGATACAATTTCACTATTTCATGAGCTCACTCTGACTAATTTTATTAGAATTCCTTCCATAGCATCATTTTTAATCACTTTTCATCCAGTTTTAGTTATGTGTAGAAAAGATGGACTAAAGAGACATGAAAGGATTTCATGAGAAACTCGGGTCAGCTTAAATAGAACCAGATCAAATAAAGTTAAGTCAGCGAGCCTATAAAGGCTAACAGAAAAGCGTTCAAAATCACCTCTTTCACAGGAAGCTTTGTTCTGTCATGTCTAAAATGCAAACAGTCAAAAGAAAGAGGGCAGCCCTGGCAGCATCCTGAGATGAGGCAGGGCTGCGGTGCCTTGCGGGAGGTGGCTGGGCGATCTGCCAGGCTCATGGGCAGCGCTGGCCGAAGGACTGCAGGGTCAGAGCTCGATGGATGGAGAGGTCTCCTCCCTTCTTTGCCAAGAACTAGTGAATGAGGTTTATCTCATCCGCTAGTTTCCAGACATGTATGGGCTCTGGATGTTAAAAAGTTGCAGGATTTTGGCTACATGTTGGTTGTATGCAATGCTAAAATGAATTCCTGCGAGCTTGGTTGTGTTTCTCTTGTTCTTTAGTTTAAAACATTCTGATATGCTGATCCTTTATTAGTCTGGTAGGGGTAATCTTCAGTGATTTGGGCTGGGTGCAATTTCAGACGTGAGTACTAAAGCAGAAGTTACCTGGTTTTGGAAGTGTTGAGCCCACCATTCCCATTGATCACTAGGGGTTTTAATACACATGCTTTTACTGAGAAAGCAGAGTGTAGAGCCTAGATACAGGCACCCTGGGTGGGAGTCTCCAGAGCACTCAATTCATTAACGTAAGTCTGCTTCCACTGAAAATGATGGTTTAGCAACAGCTTTGAATGGACAGAGTTGGGTTATTCCAGAAAAATTCTGAAAATCCTCCCTTCCTATGTTAAATGCCTTTTTAAGCTGACAGGTAGCAGCAGCTGTAGATGCTACAAGTAACTTTATTTTTGTTATGTGGTGCTCTGTCACTGCTGGAGCACTGACTGTCCAAACGAACACAGATGGACAGTTTGTTCCTACTGGATGTGACTTTTCCCAGGAAAGTAATGGGCTTCTTACCTTCTCTCTTTTTAACTGCCTCCAGTTTGGTGGAAGCTTATGGGGTTAATCTGTAGGCAATTACTGCAATTTCAGAGTAATCACTCTTTCATTAGGGTGGAGGTGGTAAAAAGGTACAATAGCAATTAAAAATCCACTAATAGTTAAGTTAGATCCCTTAATCTAAAGCATAACTGCAACTGCAATAGTATTTTCTGTATGACATTCATTCGGTGATGCTAGCTGCATGAGTGTGGATCATCTTTATGCTGCTTTGGTTATCTCTATCTCACTCTCTCTCTCACACATCTATATGATTTTAAAACTGGTATTTTTTTTAATATTTATGTACACCTGAGTGAAACTGTGTATGTATATGTATATGCATAAGTATATAATTGAGAGGAAATACAGTGTGGTTATTGAAAGCTGAGCTAAACAAACAAAATTCTTATTAAATCAGGCACCTAGACTATAAATAAATGAAATAACATATGCATTAATAGCTTCAAATTAATAATTAGAGAAAACTGTAAAGTGGCAGGCTCAAAAATCTGTGTGATCTCTTAAAGGCTAAAACTTTATGGAAAGTCAAGTTCACTGTAGTGTGGTCTGAACAGAAACAATTCTCATTTCACACAGCAGATGGACTCCAGAGATGTTCACTCTCTAAGTATCAACTGATGTTGACTGAAAGCTATCTAGATGTACAGAGGAAAGCTTTATTCTTCTTTTATTTGCTAGTGTCCAGAAAATCTTCCATAAAGATAAGAGGAAGTTTATTAGTAAAATGCCAAATCAGTCTTATAAGGAGTCGATTCTAACAGTGCACTGAAGTACGTAATGCAGGGGAATTTTTCTTTTGATTCTAGCCCAGACATTTCAAGGGCCTTTTTATGTTTGCTTTCTAAAAATGAAGGTTTGCAGGGAGAACAGAAACAGAGCAAGAGCTGTCATTTAAGTTTACATGTCTGGCTCTCATCTTTGCCATGAGTGATCTTTTGTAAACATACTTAAGATCACAAGATGTTTCATCTTTGAACATGGCGAGAAGGATGTCATGTCACTGCAGCACCTGAAGAAAACTTTAAAATATCTGCATGTGGTTAGAAAAGCCCTTAATGTGCCATATATTGGTGGAGCTGCGGTAAATCTCTAGCTGCCACAGATTCATTTTGCACATTATATTAAATATGCCAGTGATGATAAAGGACTGGTCTCCCACAAAAGATGAAACAAATAAGGCTTGTTCAGTGATTCACAGTCTCTCATGACTGTATAGTTTTAGATGTGAATTACATATTAAACACAAGCAGTGTCCTTTAAAATGCATACTTTGAAAACACAACAAAGTCAAAGGGAATCGGTGATGTAGTTTGACCTGCATATTGATTTTGATTAGTAATAAACCAGCCACATGAAACTGTTGTTAATGATACTGTCCGAGGAATGCAATTACAATCAATTTTTGTTTGTTTAAACGCATACCCTGGGCAGAGGTATGAACAAGAAAATCCCTGTTAAGTTATTTTATGGCACTATGTTGAGAGCAGTGGCAGCACCTTCAGGAATTTCGGGCTTTCTTGTGAAGTCCTGTGCAAATTGTTTTACTGCAAGGTGGAAGCTTTCTGATGTTAATGTTAGTTGAAGTAATACTGTCAAATAGCTGTATAGAGTGTCCAGACCCAGAGGCTCCAAGACAACATCACGGTTTGACACTAGAAGATACTGTACCATTCATTTTGTCATAACAGCTTTCACTAGTTATAGAGCATTAAGCAGAGAACAGGACAACTGTACAAAAGAACCCACACATAATCTACCCTTTCTCTGACTTTTTGTGCACAAAAATGACCTTAACCCTTTGAAGGCTTCTTTTTTTTCCGCCATGGAATTTAATGAGATCAGAATAATTGTGAGACAACTATTTTACTTTGGGTTTCGATTGCATAATCAAGATCCACCAATATTTACTAAATTCCAGCATGGATTCATATATCCATCTATATCAGTGACACATATTGTACTAACTGTCTGAGGTTTACTGTGGATTACACCTCACAGGAAGACCCACAAGGAGATCATATTTATAGTTCTATTAAATCCTTTCCTTCAGTACCCTAATAAGTTTTTGTAACCATTTACTACCTCAAACCTTTTCCCCTTGAAATTTTTCTTTTTTCTTTCTCTTTTCCTTTATGCACCTCTATTTCCTGAAGCTGATTTGGGGCATTTCATCACAGAAATGTATTCCATATGACTGCAGATATGCATACAACACTGCTAAGGGCAAATAAGTAGAGATTGTACAATAAGTAGAGACAACATGACATTACATGACTGTTATATATGTTTGCCCTAATAAATTTTCTTATAACTTCAGCAAATGTAGTATCTTGTACATTTACTATGGATTGGGATAATTTATTACAAAACCACTGTCTGAATGGAGAAAGGATTCTAAATTTCATATTAAAAATATATATTGAAGAGCAAAGGATGAACGAATTGCAGAACCAACCCCAAATAACTTTTTTCCTCTTTAAATGTCCTTGAAGACGATTTCAAAGTCACATGGATGGGTGCGGTGCTGTCATTTTCACAGATTTCATTTCAATTCAGGACTGTGGTTCTCGAATTCGTCCAGAGGAGTCCTGTGGCTTGCAGCCTCTGTCTCCTGAATACCTCTCAGCGATTTCACAGACGGTGTTTAAGACCTGTGAAGCTGGAGACACAAAAGGTTTGTACTTAATCCTCTTCCTTCTGAAAATTAACTCATGCACCTCATCAAAGTAAAACTAGAAACAATGATTCCTCTTTTCTATGGACATGCATTAACCTACCCACACTATATTTAACTAATCACTTATAATATTTACAGATTTCTTAAATCAGGTTAATTAGTTTATGTGACAATTTTTTGTTTAAGTTTCTAATCAGTGATCCACCACTGCTTGTGTTATTGTCATGTAGCCTTTAAAATGCATTGAAATATTTCCATCAAAACCATTTAAAATAAAAGTGCTTTATTCTAAATGGAAGGGATTATCTACTCAAAATAAAAATGAGCTTTAGAAAAAGATCACAACATTTTCATCCATTTGAATTTTATATTTCCACTTGGAAACACAAAACCAATTTACAATTTCAAACAGTAAAGTATGTGTTTTTACATTTTATCTTAAAAAACAAGATGGACAAATCAAACATTGTACAATAACCAATACAACCAAGACATCTCTTTGGTTTACTGAGAACCCGGGTGACAACAGATTGTCAGACAGGTATTCATGTTTAGGTCACAGCTGCGTGAAGATTTCTGCAAGTGTACTTTAATAAACCTGAGTAACCCGCAGGACTACTCAGGTATGCAGCCTTATTCGTAGCTTAAGTTGTTGCTGGAATAGGCAGTAAGTTATTTTGTTCAATTCTTCATTAGGCAAATGAAAAATAACCCACCATTCCTGTATGGTCTACTAACACAACTGTATTTTTTATCTTGCCATAGATAGGAGCAGCTTCTCACAGCAGTAAATTCGCACAATCTCATGGAGTAATAAATACAAAGTAAAAGGAATGTGGGAACTGCCTGAATGCATCACTTCATGTGAAACAGAGGCATATATTAATTTTGTGTTATATGGAGGGAATGCACAAAGGAGACACTGTTGCACCTAGCAGCATATTTTAATCACACAGCAAGTTCTGAATCATAAAGAAGCACAAACCATCCTATGCTACTGTATCAGGACATAAAGGTCCTGACTAGAAAGCCCAAACCAAATCCACAGAAGAGTCCTTCTGGGGCAGGCAGGCTGTTTCTCCTGATATGTAACCTGCTTCTTTTGAATACTGCATCTAGCTAAATGAAGCTGAATATAAAATATCTTTTACAGACTTATTGTGAATAATATACACAATTAAAATGGAAACAAACTTCAGGAGATGTAGCCTCAAAGGACAAGTGTATTAAACAGGGAAGAATAATTTCTGCTTATAAAGTGAAGATTGCCAAGAGGTGTCTAATGAGCCTAGAACTGGGGTTTGCAGTACCTGGCAACCAGTGGCTGTATAGTTTTAATGTATGTCACAACTTCCAACTAGAACTGGAAAGCATGGCTTTTTGTGGAAAATCATTCCAAATTTGTAACAACCAAATGATATCCCAGTCCTGGCAGTGAACATTTTCCTAACACATATGGGAGCAATTGCAAATTCCCAGCTAAAGCAGCAACATCTCTTTTACTTAAATAAGTTAAATTCTCAGAGAAGCCAAGCAATGTCACTTCCTCTCAGAAGAATACTCAAAACTTCTGCAGAAGTAAGGCAGTGTCATACGCTGTTCTTACGCCAGGGAACAGCTTGGTTGAATAGGGATACTGAGGTACTATCACAGCAAAATGTATCTCTGCTGGCAAAAACTTGTGTTTGTGCATACGTAGGCAGAGGCTGAGGCAGAGCAGCAGAGAGAGAGATGAAACCTTAGTTCCTCTGATATTAATGGTGCAAACTTAGAAGTCTGCTTTGCAGTTCAGTACAACCAGGATTCCATGCCTCATTTCTAGTCCTTCAGTGCCATGCAGAGACAGTAGTTCAGGGTCTAACCAAAGGCAGAACTGGCTTCCTCCTGGGCTAGTCACCATGCTCCATCCTTGGGAGGAAGCTCAGCATCTCACCAAGTGCGCACTTAATTTACATAATTTCGCTCTTCCCCTTTTAAAATCAATCGGTACAAAGGGGAGTATTCAACAGGGGAAGTTTCTCTCTTTCCATCTTGTTTAGATGATCGAATAAAATTACAATTTTCATAGCAACAAAAATCCTTTTCCCTTGAGAAAATCCCCTTTGATTCAACAGTGTTTGAATGAGGCTATCCTAGGAAAATTAGCTCTTTGTTCAGTATTGCTATATTATCAGTCATACAGAAGTCAGCAAGCATTAACCATGTGTTTGACTCCTCAGGGAGAGAGACAATTGATAGAGACCAAGAGAACCCCAAGCTGTGCTAAATTCCTGCAGGTGAATCGGCTACTGCAGTCTGCAGAAATTTGGTTTGCAGACAGCTACAAAATCTGGTGGGTAAGAGATCACAGGTTCACTTCTGATGTTCTGCCTCATGGCTGTGACATGCGAGTTTTAGTCGTATCCCACTTTCCACGCTTTCTACAACCGTATCCAGTTTAACATAATTCTGTACAAGCTCCCTCTTTGCATTCAACAGGTATCTGGATTTGGGTCCAGCAGAGACATAAACTGATGTTCAGCTAAACGAGTGTCTCCTTTGGTTACAAGCAGTAAATTTCAGTTTGGACATAAGTCTGTAGGGCTAAGGCTATTTATTCTGTAGCATCAAAATTGTGTCCTTCTAAAAATAATTTTAGTTTTGGTTTTCATAAACGTAGCTCAAAGAAAAAGAAAAAATATTTCTATAGCCTATTCACAGAGAAAAAGGTTTTTAGAAGTCTTAGGGTGCCACATAGACACCAAATGTAAAAGTAAACTGGTCATAAATCAGCAATCTTTAGCATCAGTTTAGGTTAAATATTTAAATTTTGTGTTGTCAGTTTAGAATTTTTTTTTTAATATGGATAATTGTCTGGCACTATAGAAAAACTTTGATTTTGATCTTGAAAGCAAAATATGTGTATTTGTGGCTGTGACAATGGGAAGCATTGGATAAAAATAAAAGAGGCTGAAAGAAGAGACAAAACTATCAAATTAAGTGTGCAGCCTTTATTGGTTAAAACTTTTAACTTTAGGCTAATATTTTTTGAATACAAGGTAAACAGTCCTAATGAATTATTTAAAAAATATATTTCTTTACATGCCATTTTAGGAGAGCAGTTTTTGGGAGTACTGGCAATGTTTAATCTCATATCTTAAGGAGAAGATTTATGTATGCAACTGATAAACTGCTCTAATGAGCCAAAGCCCCAGTTTACTTTCACTCTTCCTGTGGAAACCTCCTACTTACAGGCTTTCATAAAACTGTGGTTTTACCAATTTTTAATTTGTAAGTAAACTAACAGCAGCTCTCTCTTTCCTGCTGTCTTTCACTGAATTGTAGGTAAGCTTTCCCTTGCTTGGTAGAGCCGACGATAGCTCTTTCAGCTGAAGCACCACAAAACGCAGGCTGATTGAAATGGTGCTGAAAGCTGCATTGTGTTCTGCTACCTTATATAAATAGGGAAAAAGCAACTTATAACTGCAAGAGAAAATAAGCTTAATTTCCAGTCTAATACTGATTGTTTGTAATTTTTCACTGTTAATTGTCATCTTCTTTTACATGAGATTCATTTTATCTTTTAACAAAATCTTATTTTTGGAGGTTAAGAATGCATTGACTAACTTGTGAAGTTACAATAGGAAAAGTTCATAATAATTGGATTAAAAATGCATAAATTCGCACCCATTATTTAAAAAATCTATGTAAATGTAAAAACTGCAACTATTCTGTTAGCATTAAATGTCAGCGCTTCCTATAAACCTCAGCTGATCTCCATATATCCTTGTTGTCTAATTTTTTTACATTTGCCACTAACCTTTAGCATATGCCAGAAATGGATCTCTTTTTTTTCTTGATATGCCTAGAGAGCTATTGAATATAAACCAAACAAACTATTTGAAAGAAACTTTTCAAAAGGTACCTATCACTTTCCGTTGCCAAAGTTTAAACTTTTATTGTTCAGATGTTTCAGCTCCTCAGTATTCATTTTATATAGTTCTACTTTTCTAGTTTATTACCTAAAACCAGATCAGCTCATAAATGTGTGGGATGTTAAGAAGAAAATTCCATAAAAAGCAGGATCTCAGATGTTGTAGACATTGCCAGAACTTTTTCGTATTTGGTTTGAAAGAAAAATTACAACATCAGGAAAAAAACCTGCCCACTTTTCCTATAATTTTTAAATATAAACCACTGCCCAAACCAACTTTCAAATCATTTATGAAGAACTCTACAGTAGTGGTAGTCTCCAAGTGCAGACCTCCAACCAACCAACCATTTTGTCCCGGCCCTGTTACTGAAAAGGCACGAAGCAGTAAAAGGTGTTTGCGTGGTGTTTGCATGGCACCTATTGCTGTGTTATCCGAGGCCTTTGCACTTTTCCGTCTCTTTGTACGACTGCTGTGAAGCTGGGAATGACCCTTTCGCCATGGATTGCAAAGGGGGTGCAGAGGGAGCTAAGGGCAAGGTCCACAAGCAGCGATAGAAATCTTAGGGGGTCAAAGCATGCCTGGCCCCAGCGGTGGCCAGGAGGCCACAACCTGGGGCAAGGGACCTCAAAGCCGAGGGAGGGCCAGCGTGAGGAAGGGATTCAGAACTGGAGGCTGCCAGAAAGAGGAATTGTCTAAATTCAGCCCTCAGGTTCCCCAGCTAAGCAGGATATTCAGCTGGAAAAGCAGTCCCTGCTCCAGAACCTGGTTATCCACTGTGTACCTTTAGATAAAGATTCACTTTAACCCCTAGATAAAAAGTCTATATAGGGTCTAGCCCAGGGACCAAAGTTCAGGTCTCTCTCCTCTCGAAAAAATTACCAGGTTACAATCATGCTATTTTCCTGTCCTAATGAATTCTGAATTTTAAAGTGGTCCTCAGCTGATAAGAAGAGTGGGGAGCGTTGTCCTTACGGACAAACAGCTCGGTGATTAGGACACAGACAGTGCAAGTTTGAAACTCCTCTGAGCCAGGAGCCCCGGGCAGCTCTGTCTCCCCGCTTGCACCCTACCACCGTGGTCCTGAGCGTCCCTCCTTCCCCTCCTTCCTCCGTGCTGAACCGGGCTGCTTGCCCAGCGGCACCCGCACCCATGGGAGCCAGGGGAGCTGGGTTATGCTCACCGACCCGCAGCGCGGTAAAGTCAGCGTCCAGGCTTTTGCGTAGGTTCTGTCTGCCGTTACTTGCCCCACGTCACCTGCAAGTGTAGCTGAGGGTTGGGGTGAGCGTGTTCTGCACAGGGCAGAAGTAGCGGCAGCTGCGCAGGCTACACAGCAGCTGGAGCCGCGTGGTGGTAGCGCTGTGGGATATTTTCTGCCCTTGGATGTACCGGTGCGGGCTCCCATGCAAACAATTCTCGATGCTTTTATTTAGAAGGACTTTATCTACCAAGACAACTCACCCTGCTACTTACCAAAACATATTGGCTTGGGACTTGGGCTCAGTGCAAGCGCAGGCTGCCTCCCTGGAAATTCCCTTGCTCCTAAGGCAGCAGCTGACTCTCCCAAGGCTGCTGGGACCTGCAGGGTTGCTTCCCCAGCCTCCCACTCAGTCCCTGGCCTGGTAAAAGTAGATAGGCAGCAGCCTTGGGTTTTTGCTGTGACTTCTTGTGCAGCAGCAATCTATCACACGCAGCGAAGCACACCCAGCTGGCTGCTGAGCTGCTGTCTGGTAGCAGCGACAGTCACAAACTGGAAGGGCAGGTCTATTTTGCAAACGTTTGCTTTTGGAGCCGTTTGCTGGGCTGCGGTGAGAAACCCGGCTGTGCTAGCAAGGCCTGATAGCACAGAGCCTGATAGCAGAGCTACGTAGACACTGGGAGATATTGTCAGGATGGTGCACTTTTATGGGCTACAAAAAGTGTTTCCTGTGTTGATCTGAATATAAAGGCACTGAAAAGTTTTCTGTCTTCCTTCAGAAGTTAAATCCCTCAGACTTCCAGTAGGATTTTGGAAATTAATACCTTTAGAAAACCAAAATAACAAAACCATTCAACCTTAGGTAAGAGATGTCTAAAACCCACTGATTTTTGCTAATGCCACTTTATGCTCCTGATCTGCTTTAAAATAGGGATCAGGCTCTAATAAATCACGTTGGTTATTCATCTCACCTTACTACTTTCACCTTCTGAAATGTCTGTGTGTAATCTCGGACAGTCCTCTGAATTCTCACAAATTAAATAATTATTTTCGAGGGGAAGTCATCCTCTCTCTTGCTTTGTTTTTCTATCAAGGGGCTCTCCAAGTCTACCTTCAGCCAGCCACCCAACTTGTAGATGTTTAGTTGTAGATGAGTATGTATCTTGTCTTTAGACACTTCGGAACGTGAATATTTTCTTTCTGCATTCAGCCTCCTCACCCCCTTTCCCTTTCTCTTATCCCTTCTGTGGAGAAAGGACAAGCTGCTACGAGAAAGGCAACTTGATCTGAGAAACGAACCCACAAACAACTGTCAAATTTGAGCATTCGCAGCTCTTTCAGGCAAAGGAAAAACTCCCACCCTAGCTAAATGGAAAGGGCATAACACAGAGGAAGGAAATAAGTCTCTTCAAAGGGCTGGGGGACATTTAATTTAGGGAAAACTCTCATGACAAAATACTCAAAAACATCTCGCTTGCTGTATAATAAAGCTACTCACAAAAAAACAGAGGAGGTGCTGACATCCCGTTGCTGTTTTCCAGGGCAGTGGATCGTCCCTTGCCTCAGCTGCTCTGACAACAGGACCTGCGACTGGAGAGAAATCACGTGGCAGCCCCACGGCTGCCGATACGCTGTGCTAGCCAAGCCCGAGCTGCAGCGCTGTGTGGAGGGCAGAAGGGTATGTAACAGATTTTACATTTCAGTTCGGTTTTATTTACCTGGATATTTAGTGTCCTGAAGCTTTAAAAAACAAATCCCTTTTTATTATAACTGGAAAAATATTTGGATGGGAATCCATAGGGATGAAAACCAACCATTATCCGTAATTTAGCCTCATATGCAGACACAGTTGTCTGCTGCCATTTCACATAGGAGCTTAGGTCACACCAGTGGAGTTTCAAGACCTACGGTGTACATGGTTACCCGTTAGTCCTGCAGTGAGTACACAAGGACTGTAAATGGAGGATGGATTTGCATTGTTGTCACAGTTTGTCTCACACTTGACATGCAAGTTGGGTTTCTTCTGCCGCGTACCTAATGCATGGCGTTGCTTGTGCACACTAATCTTACCAAGTCTTCTTGCACATTCTTTTCTTGTAGTGAAGCTTCTAAGGTGATTGCTTGGAAATAGAAGGTCTCCTTAATAAGCATGCTATGACTGTAAAACTGTTGAGAGAGAGCTCTGATCTGAGGCTCAGGTACCTTACTGAGGATACAAGTATCCAGAAAGTAAGTAATTAATTGTTATAAAGATTTTTATAGTGTATTGTTTAGGTAAGGAAATAGTAACTAAAAGTGGCATTTTGATAAAATCCGAGAGCATTTCTATATAGACAAATAGTAGAAAAATAATAGCCTTTCAATTAACATTTCTTCCTTTTCTGGTCATTTCTTGTCCTGCACAAAAAGTCCTTCATTGCCATTTGGCTTTATTTCTGCCTGTGGTTTTCTCCATTACTGTAGAGCCGTGGGTTTCTTCTAACATATTTTTCTAAAACACCATAGGTTTATATGACAGAGGAGAAGCTTCATTTGCTCCTCATGTACAAAACAAGCACTTTTGGATTGACTACAGTAAAAAAAATACAGAAGAATTTGATAGCTTTGCTTTGGTCTTTAATTTCCAGAGACATCGGGCTGTTTCAATAAGCAAACACCCTTTGGTCACACAAATGAAGGACAGCAGAGGAACAGTATGCCACCATGGAAGTGGATAGCCAGGGTATTGCTGGGAGGACTATGCTGACGTTCTGACCTCCTGAATCCGGCCACTCACATTCACCAGTGTCAAAAACAGGACAGCATTTGTTAAGGGTCCATTAAAACCAAGTTTATGAAATGTTTGTGAGCTTGATTTCTTAATTCAAATTCCACTGTGTTCAAGCTCTCTGAGGTCACAGATCTATTCTAGTGTCAGATGAGAGCCAGATCCTATTGATCTACATTAACACCATGCAAGAAAAAATCTGTAAAACTAATTGCACTTGTTTCCTGTTCCGCATCTTCTGCAAAAATCTTCTGTCATTGTCTGATAACCTTCGCTGCTCTGTAAAAACCTGCTGAATCACTCCTGTTACCTTTGCACAGATGTCTGTTTACCTGGTTCATTTTTTTAAAGTCATCACTCTAATGCATGTTCCCCTTTTGGAATATTTCTCCTATATCTTTCCGTCTGGTATTATTTTTATCATCACTTTGCAGTGGTTTTAACTTTGTGAGGCATTTTGCAATAGCATTTTTGCTTCTTTCACCAAAAAAAAAAAAAGTAGAGACTGGACCAGCTCCCTCGTGTCAGTAGAACTTAGGAACTAAGAGGGACTTTCTTCATACCTAAGTCAGATGACTAAAAATTGTCCTCTGCCTGTGATTAAGGCAAACTTTAGAACTACTTTACACAATCTAAGCAATGTAGTAGAAAAAGTATTTTTTTTTCAGGTGCTCACTGAAAGAGACTTCTGCTTGTCAGTTGTACTGTATGCTATTGTATATGTTGAAGCAACCTGGATCTTTTATGAGGGAGCTACTGAGTAGCCAGCAAGATATACTTCTTGTGAACAAATACATTTTTATTACACAAGAGATTTTAGTAACCATCTATAAATACTTATATTTCCTAATCTGTGATATTAGTTTCAAACCATTGTATACCTTGTCTTTAAGCACGACAGAGATCACTGACTTCTCAAACTAATGACATCATAGTTTCCATAATAAAATAAGCAGAAGGTTTTGACGCTAGAAATGTAAGCAGACTGCAAAAAAAAGCATGAGTGCAAAACATAAGGGCAAAAATCATCAACCCAAGTGAGGACACTGAGATGATCTAGAATGCTGTTTGATTTATATTGTTATTTGCTGACGTTAGCCAAGAACAACAGAACTCACTCATGTGTCCACTTCTCAAAATGGGCCCAACTAACCTGTGTGCCTCTGTGTTCTGGGGTTGTTTTAGTATGCCACCACACTTTGAATATTCAGCTTGTGTAACTTTGGTCTCTGGCGTTTAAAATCCTTTACAACGGAGTCATGTATCATGATCTACATCTGAATTCTTACTCAAAATTTATTCTGAACTAAGGTAATAAAACCTCCATACACCCTGCATGATTACCAGTCCTTCCTCAGAAAAGTATAGACATGTAAGTCTGTAGTGTCTTTGGATCAAATGACGTCATACCTTCCATCAAAACACTAACAGTCCTCTATGACTGAATTTCACTTCTGAATACCTTCATAAAAAATTCAGTCAGGCAAGATTTCACCAGGAATCACAGGTAAAGCAAGTAGTGACATTTGTGATTTACTAGGCTGAAGTCTGTGATTTTTGTCCTGGAAAAAATATGATTTGGTTTCAGTATTCTGATCCACTGGCTTTTCTTCTTACAATTAAAAACATCATGATAAGACATTATAAACAACACAAGTGTCTGTGATTATGTCTTTTCTTTTAACTAAGAGGCGTTAATCTTTATGCCGCTGTCAAATTCCAGCAATCATAACTGCAGGCTGTTGTATTATGCTCTCCGATTAGTTTTATATGGAAAAAAAGGAAAAGAAAATAAAAGAAAAAAAGCCTACTTGTCTTTCTACTTTTAATGAATGTGAAGGGAAGTGTGCAATGAGTTAACCACTGCTGTGCTGTGTCCCTGAGCTGGGTGCACTTTAGCAATTAATGAAATAAGATGTAAAGTGGATGCTCTTTTTGGTTGAAACGCAGCACATCTAAGATCAACTGTATCTTTAAGTGTAATCATTCTGTTTTTCTCATGTTTCATAGAACAGCAGTAAAATGCAGCACCCAGATATGTCTCTTGCCTATTAATTTCTTTTATCAATTTTTCAATGTTTCTGAAATATGTTTACGGTTACCCAAACAGAGCCCTTCTTTTCTATCTGCATCATAAGTAAGCCTTCAAAAATGCTTTCTCATTTGTTTTCTAACTCCAGGCTGCTTTCACGTTTTACACTAACATTGATTTGTTTTTCAGAGCTCTTCTCTTAAAATTATCATCTCCTTTCTCTATAACAGAAATTCATTTTCCCTGGCTATGACTTCCAATTGACTTCACACCATCATTAACTGCTATTTTAGTTTGTGTACATATTAGTTGTGTGCAAAATCAGTTTGGTTTTGTCTGTGTTTGAGCTAAGCTGTCTCTGTTTCATAAAAACGTAAGACCACCTGTAGTGAAAAAATAACGCTCAGATTGCTGGAGACATGAGAAAGGATATACATCCGCAAAGCCAGTTTATGAGGCCTTATTTTGCTTTATGATGTGTTAGCAAGACTAGTCAGACATATGTTTGCATTTCAGACACAGTAAACAGGAAAATTTGGAAGTGTTGAGGCTAAGGTGATTCTGGCTGAGTAGATTTTCATTCAGTCCACTTTTAATATCTGCAGTCTTTTTTCCTGACCAGTTTGAACCCTTACTAAGGGTAACGAGATGCAGGCTGCATTGTTCTTAGGGAACTCCACATGTATGTCCTAACGGAATCAAAAAACCAGGCAATCATAATAAAAATATTATATCTGCATTATATTGGCTCAACAAAATCCTCTGTAACTGTGGTTAATGAGTAAGATTTATACAATTCTATTAAGACATGATGCTTTGTTTTTTGTACAAGAACTTTACGAAACGGGTGAAGGAAAAGGGGTTCTAACAGGTAATTATTTATCCAATTAGCAGCATATAGAAAGCTGGCCTCAATAGCAGGGGGGATATGTATTTTGTTTATCATTGAGAAATACTACTCAGAGTTTAGTCTTATAATAAAGTACCATTGAGTCATGTGTAATTAAGAACAGGAAATATGAAAAGGCAATATTTGCTGAAGTACTTAAAATTCAGCTGTTAAAACAGGAATTTTAACTTAAAATTTCTTAATAATATTTTAGAGTTAAGTAGTGTTTTGGACTTACAGGTGTTTAAATTTCCTAAGTGTGGTTAATTTATAATGATAGGTCTGGTTAAGAAGTGAATTCCACTATGCTTACACAATCTTTTAAAGTCTTTAAGCTATAATGGAATTTTTCACACAAAACATTTGCAACAGAAGACACTGAAAACATCTGTCTGCATGAAAGTGTTGTTCTTTGTCTGGTAAAATTATAACCTTATGTATGACTGATCCTTTAGTCATCCTGCAGACAAATGCCCCATTGACCTGAACAGTACATGACTAAGCCTTGCGCCAGACTGTAAAGAAAATGAGATACGGCATATTCTACACACCTTAGCTATTATTTTGCTCATTATTGTCACAGAGCTAAATGCAGAATCATCCCTAGAGCCCTTGGTTCAAATCATATTAAATACCACGTGGCGCACGCAGCTACAGTAAGCTCATGCAACTGTATAGAAATAAACGTGGCCATAGCTACCACACATTCAATTACATTGAATGATTATTCTGATTCCTTGAAGGTCTTTGGTTAGTTGAAGGACATAAATTTTCTTCCTGGGGCTAAACACTGCTTATTTTAGCCTTTGAGTCTTCCAAGCATTTGCTGAAAATGAAGCCGACTTGCAAAAGGTGGACTTTAAAAGGTGCTTTTTGATGGCCTGCATGCCGTAACAAAATGTGCTTGGCCAGCTCTGCACAAGGGCAGTTGGAAAAGCAGGTAGGATTACCTACAAATGTCCTCTTCTTCCACCTCTTTTTTTTTTTGGCAGACGAAAAAGAAGAATTTGTTTATTTTTCCAGGATTTACACGTCTCACAGCATGGTTGAACCAATAGTTAGACGCAGGTTGTTGGATGCAAACAAGGTCTTAATGAATGGACGCTCTGTGGGCAGATTTGCTGGTGAGGTGCTATGCATCCACCAGCCTGGCATGCATTGGATTACAAGGAATGCACACCTATCGTTCTATCCGAGATCTTCTCTGGACTTACGGGAAAGCATTCCCTTCAAAATCCCAGCGCACACAATCTCTAGAGTGTGACTGCTGATACCCTCCCATGACAACTGCGAACAAGACTTCAGAGCTCTCCATCAGGGCTAGACGGCAGGGACCACAGGTTTCACATACTGCAGTCCTAGTTTTAATGACATATCTTTCAACAATGCTGTGATTTCACTGTGAAAGACATAGCTGGAGTTAAACAGATTTGCTTGATTCCAGTGATACAGTCCTGGTATGGCTCATACCTACTTGAACAGTGAAAGACTTCTTGACTGAAAGCCAATATGGTTGCTATAATTGACTGACATCTTTGAGGATGACCTACACTTTTGATCTGGCTTTCTGTACAACCACAAGTCCACTTTGGCTCATTTCTCTCTTCCCTGCTTACACCAAGTCTCGACGATTCTCTTAGCAGACCTGTTTGTGAGTGTTCAGGTTGATTTCCCTAGTGAAACAACTTGTATTCCTCAGCAATATGATGTTGCTATCTGTCTCATTCCTGACTCATCCAGCTCAGCCATACCTTCTCCTAGGAATAAGTATACATTCCCAGATGGACGCTCAGACACCCGACAACATTAGCTGTCTGATCTAATTTCCTGACCTTCTGCTTTACCTCCTCCTAAGAAGCTCACTTCTTAGAGTGAAAATGGAGATGTTCTGAGACTCAGAAGTTAATCCTTCAGAGATGGGCTGTGTGCAGTCTCATTAGTCTTGTGATAATATTTGAAGAAGTGTATCTGGGCCCTAACAGTTATCTGTTTCATCCAGTTATACTGACGGCTCTAAAAGAATCTGCTCTGACTCCTGTCACCCCTTTCGTGTTCTCAGAACACCAGGACAACAACAATAGTACTATTCTAAGGCCCACCTGATATTTTCATATGGTGCCCAGCATCGTGCCATTTACGGACTAGAACTGCCACATGATCGTACCTAACTTGTCTCTCTTGGTACTGGTTTTCTAAATGACTGCACATAGTGCCCTCCACCCGCAGACCTGGCCAGCTGGGTACCCCAGGGCAGACTTGAAAAGTCATTCGTGGATCCACTGCTTACGTATGTGTGCGTGTGTAGGTGCAGAAACTGTAAGGCCCTACAATGCTAAAGTATTAAATAGAGTAAAGGGGGGGGGGGGGATATGTTTTACTCTAATTTTGACATAACAAAAGAATGGAAAAGAGACTGATGAGTCCATTTCAGTCTTTGGTGCTCTGCAATGTTTGAGACTTTGAAAATATTTATAATGACACTTCACGCTTAAATTGCTAGAGAATGCACAGTGTTGCCAATAGAAGACATCTGTGCATCATGTTCATTGGCCTTGGCCATGGTTCTTCTCTCCTTTTTATCCATGAAGGGTGTTGTTCTGCTATTTGAAATTAGTGGTAGATGAGATTAGACCAAATACAGTTAGAAGGAGAAAATATCTATCAGAATCTTAGTCACAGTCGAATGAAGAGTGAGTTAAAAATGCCACATCTGCCAAATCAGTGTGATTAATAGCTGAATATGCTCCTTTGCAATTAGAAATCCCTATGTGCAATGGTAACAAAATGGTATCATATGTTATTAGAAGTAGAAGAGAAACAATCTAGCATATACTACCAACTGCTCTATGTGTGTAACTTGGTAGAGCCTGTTTGTTATTCTGCTAATGATGTGTCGTGTTTTTACAGAAATGTTCTCACCCACATTGCAAGTTAATGATATCCTTGCCTGCTAATATCTGAGAACTGCTTTTTAAATAGATACACATCTAGATACTACAGTGATGGACTTATGAAATGGAGATTAAAGAGACATGGATATAGACAGACTGGAGAGATTAAGGGATTTTGCAAGTTAAAAGAATTGTTGTTTAAAACCTCAAGTTAACCTGCTTTGAAATTAGGACATACTGTAAGCATGGACTGTCTTCCTAATTGTAAATAATTGTGTGCATGTTTGTGTCTGTCAGAAGAGAGAAAGAGAGAATACCCAGCTAGGCCTTGCAAGGACCCAAGGACCCTTGATTTCTCTGAGTCATGTTATATTTGGTTTAAAGAGGTTTCTTCTGACACAATGTGAAGAGTTGGAAATCCCTTTGCACGTGAGAGAAGTGCTTGGGCAGCACAAGCATGAACAGCAGCTGTTTAAGACTTTGCTCTATGAAGCAGCTTTGAGAGGTCCAGGACAGGAGTTAAAAGAGCCTCTACGTGCCCAGTGCTTGTTTTAATTTGTTTGCTGCCATACATAATCTGTCAAGGTCTTCTCTGCAGCCCACAATGGGCAAGGCATGGGAGGTTCAAGTTATTGTCATGCTCCTTCTTGGCCCTGCCACCAGATCAGGGTATGTTCATCTGAAACTGCTTCTGTTCTGTGGGAACCATCACTGGTACAGTGTTGCAGCTTATTTTTAATCACAATAGGTTCACAGTGGGAACTGGAATAGATTCCTAAAACTGTGGCATTCCTGAAGGGAACAGATAAATAGAGATAAATAGAGACGTATTAGATGAGAGGGGTCCAAGATGCTTGTACCACATAAAATCTCAAAGAGAAGCTTTGGAAATGTATTCTTAAACATGTAATCTTGTGCAGCCTGCATTTTATTTGCATAAACAAATATTCAAGGTGGAAGTGGTAAAGCATCAAACCCCAAATCGAATTAAAAAAACAAACAACAAAACCCCAACTTAGAGGGTGGGTGCCAGAGGAGGCAGGCGAAGTTGCATACTGCTGCGCTGTCACTGTGTTATGGCTCTGTGGGTTCTCCGACTCCCAGTTTCACATTTATGCTCCTCTATGTGGATTTCTGGCTGAGGTGACTGTGGTAAGAACTGACTGCGCACACAGTTTCATTGGCAAACCACAGGGAACCTGAGTTCTCTTCCCCTTTGGACTCTTGTCATTGCTTACACGTTCTCTTCAGCAGGAGGAAATGCTAGTCCTAATCAATAAAAATAGGGCAATTAATTACATTTTAAAAACTCCACACATTAAGTTCTGTGGTATCCACATACAGACATGCCTGATTCGTCAGGGGATTCGACAGAATGAGTAGGAGCAAGCCCAAATTTTACTTCTTCATTCATTTGCAAGTTCGGAGTAGCCGAGCGAAGACCGCTGATACTTGAAGTACTTCTGTCATCCTGACAGCACTTCTAACTCCCCTCAGGCCACGGTGCTTCCTGGTGGTCACATCACGCATGCCAGGGCTCCATTCAGATTACCTTCCACCAAAATAGCCCCCCTTTTTTTCCCCTCTGAAACTGCAGAAATACCGTCTCTCTACAAATAAGGCAGCAGCTGCATCCATTGATGTGTGTGTGCGCGTGTGTTACTTTGGTGTAAATTCTAATGAATCACGTTTATGGAAGACAGACATTAACCAAGATGTGCTGTGTAGGAAACAAACCACATGAAAAACTGGAGGAACGAAAGCAGGAAGCTGCAAGCAATCACAAGAGGCTCTGTACTGTCAATTGGAAGTAAATATAAACTTAAGCAAAAGAAATGATCAACAAGGATGGAAAATGCAGGGCTAACTGTGCAGCTGTAGCCGTCTGTAACCTGTACTTTTTGTGTTTGAAACACATAATGTAGCTTTTTGTTAATCAGGTCACACAGATTTTGCTAAAGGAGAACTTCAGTATTGAGATGTCAGGGCTGGAGAACTGGCAGCTCACAGAGATATTTCTTGAACATTATGAGAAGCGTTTAAAAACCTCCAGAGTAGCTGTATTCTTTTCTTAGCTTTTGGTTTGGGGAGTGTACAACTTGTAAGTAAGTCATATCTTTCTTTCCATCCAAAGATTCTTTTTATAGGTGACTCGACTAACAGAGGGATGATGTACTACCTGATAGAAAGAGTGAATAAGACTCTTCAGGAATGGCAAAAGACTCATGATGTTAAATCTTATCATAATATCAATGAGGGGAAAACATTTATTAGTTACTCCTACTACCCCCAGTTTTGGATGAATGCAAACCAGAGACCGACTTTTGAAAAAGCACTGGAACAACTGCTGCAGAGGTACCGTACAAACTCTGTTGCTGGCTTGTTTGTATTCTCATTCTATGCGCAAATGTGTTTAACACATTTCACAATTAATGTCAATAAACAATTAAACATAACGTGTGCGGACCGTATTGTGTGGTTGAAAAATAGTAGAAAATGACATCAGGCCTCTGATCAGGATGCCAGATACAGTTCACTGAAATGCAGTGCAGTGCAGTTAAAATGTTTGCCATCTGTTTTAAGGCAACATGTGTTGTTTTTCCTTTCTGGGTTTCAGATCACGTCCCCTGGAGAACACAGACCAGACCGTATTAATCGTAGGTGGCGTTCAGTGGCTTAATTCCAATCACCTGCAAATTATCCAAAAGGTGTTGAACAGGTAATGTTATGTACTTGGTGTTATTCCAAGTCTTGATATGATGAATTATGAGAAACAACGTAACAAAAATCTTTAAACACAAACATTTCATTTGTTTTCCCATGGGTGTGCGCTTAAGTGACTTTGGAAAAAAAAAAAAGCCGTGTCTTTTGATGTGTCTGTTAAGTAAAATGTGTGTCCTTTCTTTTTTCGCTCGCCAAACAGGGAAAATCTATCCAATATCCTAGTAATTATCAAATCCATAGGGATGGGCTTTCACCTCCCAGTGGATGGAATACATTCTCTGTCACAGGTAAGCTACGGTACATTTAGAGTGCCTTTTTGCGCAAGACTTGTCATTTCAGCAATAATTTTGCTGCCTGGTCAAAATATGTTTCAACCTCTGCTGCGCAGGCTTTAAGCGGATCAAAGAAAGATTAATGCTTGTATTTGCTCATACTGCTTGCTAATAACGGATTCAAACCAATTTGCCTTTCTTTGCGGATTCCGCCGCGGTCGGAGCAGGGCTGGAGGCGCGGCGCCCGGTCAGCCGTCCCAAGCGCCAGGAGCAGCTCCGATATTAAGCCTGGTGGCAAAGGCGGACATCCAGCCGGGGACAGGCAGATCGCTCCTCGTGCCACGCCGGGCACAGGCCCTCCCCAGGCTTCCTCCGTGGTTACTGCTGGGTCAGATTCACTGGTCTGGCTGCATTGCATGGCTCTCCATAAATCTATCTCAACCAGCCTGTGAAGCCAGAACATTACAGAGCAGCTGGAATGAACCGGTGAATCTAGCCCATTACTGGTATGTTAATCGGATGTTACAGTCAGTTTAAATCATATCCAGGACTCTCAGAGTAACAGATGGGCTCATTTCACTGTGCTGCGTAACTCATTCAATTAAATATTTTTATTTACGATTTGGGCAGTGGTTCTCTATTGAACACATACACATGGATGAGACGGGGCTGGGAAGCGCCGGAGGGCAGAGCGGAGTAAATGATGCCTACCAGCGCTGCGTGTAACGCTCCAGCTATTCACAGGTGTTGAAAAGAGAAAATTATTAGCTTTCATAGTTTACGTACCCCACTCCTATCACTGGGGACTGGTGCCCACGTCTTTTTGCAGTCGTAACACACGGCTGTATTCAGTGTGTGCCTTACTGCTACTCTCACCCTTCTTTTTGCTATGGGGGCTGCCCTGAGAGACTTTGCCCATTCTTTTTGTCTAAGTCAGTACTATCTGCCTTGTCTCTACTGAATGTCTTCTTACTGATTCCAACCATTTCCTTAATTTATCTGGATGACCAAATCAGGATACAGTAGGGAACTTGTTGGCATCAGCATGAAGAAGCGTTGTTGTAGCTCCTGCCATAGCTTTCAGCAGAGTTCAGTCCTAGGAGGAAGAAGCAGAACTTTGATCGGAGGTAGGTGAGGCAAACAGAAGGAGTATTAAAGGCTTCCCAGGGCTACCTTTTTCTGTTTCTCATCCAGTAAATTTATAAAACTCCAGAAATCAACTACAGTGCATAACAGACATTCTTTTCCTTTTCAACATTGGAATCATATGCCAAATTACCCATGTGGTTTGGGTGCTCTGGACTTCTGGGTTACCCCAGCTATTCTCAGAGCCCTTCTGTCTGCAGTGTCAAATCCACTGCCTTGCCAAATTTATGGCTAACCTTTTATCTATTCCTGACCTTCCTGCTGTATCTTCAGAAATAATAATCTGTTCTTCAGTATAACCATTTCTAAGCTACCCATGGCCCTATACTCCTTTTTAAGCCACAGTCTCAATGACTTTGATTTGAAGCTGTATTTTTCTTTACAGGAACAATTTCACCATTTGTTGCAGACAACTTTATCATAGGATTTTTTTTTCTGAATTACACCTCATATTGGCTAGGTACATATTAAAAACAGTTGTCCAGTAATTAAATTTTAAACAAGATTGAAATCTTCCTATGAAGTAAGCTGCACAACTACTGAAAAATAATTATGATTTCTGCAAAACCCTACAATAGTCTTGGATTAATAGCTATTTTGAAGAGTAAATTTATAGTAATTCATGTCTGGAGTGTAACATAAATGCTTTATTCAAAATGCAGCTTTGCTATTCATTTCCATGGCAGAATACAATAACCTTTAAACAGTCCTTCTGACAAGACATTGCAATATTTTGTCTGGAATGCAGGCAGAAGTGCAAAACTTGTGGAATGAAAACTTGATTATTCTGGATACAGCAAAAACTTTCGGCTATGAAGTTGTTGACACCTTTGTCATCACCATGGGACGTTACAAAGAATTCCTGCAAGGGAAGTGTGGCTGCCATTTCCATGAGGTAATAGTTTACACTTGTATCATTCCCAAGTATTTAAGAGAGATTTTAACTGTTGGGTGCTTAGAAACAAAAAGGTGTGCAATGAGGTTCCCATCTGTGACGCAGAGCTAGGCCTGAATAAAATCCAGGGAGACAGCAGTTTGTATGGCGGCACTTGTCCCTCGCCGCTCAGAGTGCAACGCCGCCCGAAGACGGGCTGAACTGCTGTGGCGGTGATTCCTTGAAATAAAAACAAGCATGCTGTTCTGCAAAGGTAACCCATATGAAAGGATGTTGCGCCGTTTCCAGGTTCTTATATTGTTTGCTATGCTTTATATATCACTACTGCTTCTGCATGGACTCAGTTTATCTTTTTGCCGTACCTCAGTCTCACAGGTTTTTGTCTGAAGCCTTCCTAACTGAGCAGCTCCGCAGACTCCCATCAAACCATAGACGCATTTAAAATGGAGCTTAAAATTGAAAGACTAACCTTACTGCTGTATATCTGTTTTCATATGTCTGAGAACGAGTTACCTGGGGTAGTTACAGTGACTGACTATACAAACAGAAGTGTAAGTCTCTTGTTCTCACTCATGCCCATAATTCTGCTTTCTTTTTTGCCTGAAATCTGTAGAAATTCTGTCTTCTGTTTTATAACTACTGGACTGGTGAAACAGGGACATGGTAAAATATATGAGTAGGGCAACTGAGAACATATTCTTCTGTTCATTTGAAGTTCTGGCAAGGAATCTTCAAAATATATTACAAATGACAGGAGTCCATGGATTAAATCAAAACCGAATAAGCAAACACGTTATTATATCTAGGCACAAAATCAGCCCTGAGGCTGCCCAAACCAGTGAAAGTCAAGAGTTTGAAAAACAAGATATTTGAAGTTTTTCTGGTTTCCTTTAAGATGTATTTTGAGTATGTGGTATGTCTTTTTTTATAGTGAGTGCTCTTCCCCATTAGCAAAGGAGGGATCTGTTTTAGTTTTGGATTTCTTGTACTTTATGTATAGCAAATGAAGAAGTGCACCCCTGGTTTAGTGCAAGTGACCCTGAATGAAAACAGGGTATAAATTTTGAGGAGTCAAGTAAGCGGGTACCCTCTGCCATAAGGCTGATGACAGTAATTTTGCATATGATAGTTAAAGAACTGTCACCGCCAGACTATTCCTGTAGCTTCCAACCAAGTCCTTCCTCGTGGCCGTGACACCAACTCGTTGGTATAAAAGACCAGTTCCCAGGTTCCTGTTATGAGTAGTCAGTCTGCTGAGAATCCAGACACGTCATTCATTGCCCTAAAGAAGACCCATGAATATTACATTAGTCCCTTTGGACACCAGAAAAAGCTTCGAGGTCTAAAGGAAGCTCATATCTTTCCAGGTGCTTAGCTCCTGATTCCCAGTAAAAAATATTTCTTCAGTGAAAACTGGAATCGTGCACTCAGACATCATCGTTAACCCCATGCCTCAATTCGTTGCCGGATACAAGGGCAGAGGAGCCTTCTGCTTCCTCTGAAGATAAAGTCGTGTTTAGCACAGGAAGAAATGGCCTGTGATGCTACAAGGATCTTCATTCTTATGAAGTGAACCTGGGTTGTCTGTTTGACAAAAGACTAGGAAACTACCACAATTTATTCCATTAAAATCTGTTTAGGACCATAAAACTTGAACTGTCCTGTCTTTCAGGAAGATTGCATTTCCTCTGAGTGATCAAAAGGGAGATGACAGGTGCAAGTTCTTTCACAGAATGAAATAAAGAATGAGAAGAAATTGTTACCGAAAAGTTAAAACAGGAGGAAAAAAAGGCTGCGGTGAAAGACGTCTCTTTGAAATCAAGAGTTAATGAATTTATGGTGTTTCACAGTCAGCTGGGGGCTCTGAGCCAGTAAGAAGCTACTAGTTGGAAGAAATCTCAGGAGTTTAGTTACTGACTAGAATAATGACACAAGCAATTTGTGTCGTTTAGAAGACAGAACTCCACAAGTTAATTCATGTGGAGAAAATCCTAGAGCTTTTTTTATTACAGTTATCAAAAGTGCATAAATATTTAAAAATACTATCACCCACAGAAGTGAAATGCTAGCATTTTTCCAGCATGAATTTAGGAATTTGTTTTCTGTCAAAACAAATTACTTCAAATAAGAGGGACCACCAAATGTTTTCTGAATCTCTCAAGAGAAGGATAAAATCCCTTTGCTTATTTTGCCAAGTCACGCCTATTTTTCTGTAAACCTCACTCTTGGCCAGACCTGTTCCCAGGACCTGGACACGTGCAGGGTTAGCACAGCAGCTCTGTAGGTACAAAGGTAGGCCGTGACACCGGGAATGAAGTGGAAGCACTAATTTTTGCTGTGAGGAAGTGTCAGGATGGCTATGATAAATTTTCCTTAAAGATCCAAAAGAAGCAAAGATCTGAAAATAAGGTTTCCTTCATCAGACACCCACAGTATACTCTGGAAAACAAAATATACTGTGGCTAATTAAACGTGGGAGTAGTTTAAACCAAACAAACTGAAATTCAGTGGTGACGACAGTAAAATTCAAGCATAGGCTCCAGAGTGTCCTTGCGGTGTCTGCTGGCCAAGGACAAGCATAGCAAGCCTAACTGTTTTCTTGTAGCCAGTGGATTATATTTAATTCTTTCAGCCACAGCAGCCACCTTTACATAAAGGAGAATAAAAAAATTAATAACTATAAGTCTTTGATTTTTCTCCTTAAATATCACAGACAGAGATACAATATCAGAGACAGTCTACCGGTCAACAAACGCATTCCCCAAAGAGAGTGGGGAGGCAGTCAGCTGCCACTGGTTGGGGCTCTGCTCCAGGAAGGGGCTCACTGGGACCGAGCACAAGTTTGGGAGCGTTATCAGACCCATCTGACCTCACGTGCTGTGTGTCAACCTCACAGCTGGTTTCCACCTCAGGCTTCTCAGCAGCTCACATATTTTCAGCCCATTGTCGTGGCCCCTGTCCTGCTTTGGAACCAAACGCAGCAGGCGTGGTTAGTTAACCAGTCCTTTAATCTGCTCTGCTCAGTACAGGAGAGAGGCATGAGCACAGCTGAGTCCAAATGGGGCTGGAAAACAGGGAGTAAGTCACAGAGCAGATATTTATGCAATGGATAAATAGTCCCATGGAGTAAATGCCTCCCTCCATTTCACCCAGATGGCTATATTGACCCTTTTTTGTCTAGAACCCAGATGCTGGTGTCTTCGTGGGTCATTGCTGATGCTCGCCATTTCCACAGAGTTTTTGAGTGAAACGGAGAGCTTCAAAGTTAAATATTTCAGATGCTTTGTATGGAACTGGGTGGAAAACAGCAGGGCGTGATCAGTCATCAGCATTTTTCATGCACTCCTCCATCAATTTGTATGAGCTCATGTGCAGATTTGGCCTTGCTTCTCTGCCGGAGGAATCTCAACAGAGAGTACGTGTTCCTAGGGAGGATCAAGGGAGAATTTGGCTCGCAGAGCTCTTGTTAGTGAGGCTTAAGAGGTCATCGTTCCTGAAAGAGGCATGGATGTGCCCAGGAGAATCCATCAGCCACCAAACCCCAGACTGATTCCTTGAGGAAAGCAAAAAGAAAGTCCTTGAATGCTTTTGATACCTCGTTAATTTTAACAGTTTTGTCATCAGTTTATTTCTGCATCCTGGCAAGTGGAGTTTCATCAGGTGCTGAAGCAGTTTGTGTTAGGAAAATGGCATTTTGCCTCCGAGGACGAAGCCAAGAACACTGTGTAAAACCGCAGCACTTTTCATGTTTTATGAAACCAGATGAGATGGATTAAATCTACTGCTTTGTACTTTCACTTTCTTTCTCTTAAAAAATGACCTCCTAAACTCCAAGAAGAGAGCATCCCTCTGTAAATGCCGTCTGAGCTAAAGCACGGCTGTGCGGGAACAGAGGGCTGGCCGTTCTGCGCAGTCAGAAAACAAGAACTGAAATGCATTCAGCAATTCTCATTTAGTTCTCACTAGCTGGCCAAAGAGAAAGCCATTTCCCCTGATAGTCCTGATAAATTATTTGAATTCCCTCAGGCCTCAGGTCACCCTGATAGCATAGATGTCCGCAGCTCTGTAGACCTTGCAGTCTTTGCTCAGATTGCCAAGGGAGCTGGACTCACAAAGGGAATATATTGATCTGGGACAGAAAATCTTGCTTAACTCTGGCACTTTCTGCCCAAACATACTTCTAGTTCTATGCACACATGCAAACCTGACTTTTTAATTATGTCATTCTTCACAAATGCTTATGGAGAAGTAGACTGGCCAGCAGTTATAAAGACCTTTATGGAACCTACTTTTTAATTCAGATTTATTTCCTAATTTAATGGCAATGAAATCATGGTCACAACGTACAAACTAGCAGCCTTGGGATTTTTTGGTATCTTAATGAGTGGCTAGCTGCTGGATGAACATTAGATTGCATTCCTGGGAGATTATGCCTAACAGGAATGCAGTTTGGGTGACTGGTTCAAGGTGGCATCGTTTTGAAATAGTTGTAAGATCTAAGGCACTAATTTAGAAAAATGAACCTGCAGTAATTGCATGAAAACAAATAACAGCCCTTGGCTTAGCTGTATCAAATTGATCAGAGGATATAATGATTTTCTACATGGATAATTCCTGGTCTTCTTTCAGTGCAGCCAGCTCCCTCATAGCCTGTCTGCCCAGTCTTTCGAGCCTTTGCACACGTTATTCCTTCACTCACATTTAATTTCATATGAGCGGTTTCGTTATTATGAGCCGCACTATGTATGAACATTGTTTCTGATTGATAGTTCAGTGACAGTAAATATATATTTTTAAAAATCTAATATGCTTCTGCATAAATAGATGCATTAATAAATGAAGTCTGCTTTTTCAAGTGTCTGCTGTGATTGATAGAGCAGGAAAATTGATGGGCATCAGAGCTATCAAGTCAGCATATATTTACTCTTTTAAAAATAAGTTAACTACTTGGCCCCTTTTCTGCTTTGTCTGGGTTTGCCAGTGCCTGGGGTGGGGTCCTCTGTCCTGCATCTGTGCGAGGTTCTGAAGTTTTGTCTCTCTTGAAGTTGCTTCATTGTTCATCAGTGACTGTGTGGTCACTGAGACGAGGCCTTCAGCATCTCGCAGGAGACCAACCCCCCCCCAGTCATTAGGCTCTTGACAACCTTTCACTTTCTCTCTCGTTAGTCCCATGGGCATTTGTTTGTTCCACACAAATTGAACATGATAATCCCAGAGCTTTATGCATATCTGGAGGGCCAAGGAAGAGCATTCTTCTGCACTAAGTTACTGAACCACATTGCGGTTATGTCAGTGTGATGCCCTGGGGAGAGGGATGTTCAATTGCGCCGTAACTCCCTTCTTGGAGAAACGTGACACACGAGTGTTTTCATCTCAACATGGAGCTGGGCCAGGTTTGCATCAAGACCTGAGAGTGAGACATTCTCGCAGGGCTCACAGCTGAGACACAGCATATGTTCCGCAAGTGCCTGGGATCAGAGCAGGATTTAAACCTTCCTGCAAGTCAGGGCTGCCCCGAGTTTCTTTTTTCCCCTGGTAAACACACAGACAAGCTGTTAAGTATGACTTTTGTTGTTCAGCTAAATTGTCCCTAATGAAGAGAACAGAGTCTAACATACGAAGGCGTTACAGAATCACCCAACTGAGCATAATGGGCCTGTACCTTTAGATTTCAAGGCTTAAGTGAGTAAGATGCTGCACTTCCATTAGCATGTAACATAACAAGCTGGCCCACTAAAATACTGTTTGTGAGCAACTTGCAGCTCAAGGTAAGAGTATCAGGACCTGCTTTGTGGAGAACTGTCTCGGCATTTCTGTACGCACAGCTCTGTGTCTTTCTAGGCGCAGGCAGAAAGCACTCACATATGTCACTTCTTTTGCAGGTGGTGAAATCCAATCCCTCTGAGGAAAGTCCGCACATAACAATGACGCTATCAAGGCACTATACACTGGGGAAATATTTCGGCAGTCAAAGCAAGCCATCACAACTGCAGGACTATGCAGCAAATTCTCAGTCCCCATATCATGTCCGAGGTCCAATAAATCAAGTTTATTCTGAAATCCTTCTCAGCAGGCTCTGTGCAAGTAAGAGGGAGCTTGTCAGCACATAGCCTCACTTGGCTATTGCTCTGGGACTAGAGATGTGCCACTGCCCGAGTGACAGCTGAGGGACCATGGTGAATTTATGGCACGCTTCCTTGATTGGCTGCACACACACCGACAGAGTTTGAGACACGTGGCATTTTTCCTAAAACTTTCTGAAATCAAGATACGCCCTGGCAACTCTGTGGTTCAAAATGGAAGATGTAGGGTTGCAAAGGAGAGAAGAGGGGAAGTTACTTGAACTGTTGCCAAAGGCTAGAACAGCTGTAGCTCAAGCAACTGTGTATTAACGATAGTAAAGAGAGAGAAACATACACACTTGAACGATTTGGAAAAGACTGCTTTAGCTCTTCAGCACTATCTAGTTTTCTATTTATAAAGACACTGTAATATTTGAATGTATTTAGAAACTGGCTACATTCCATTTTAAAGACTTTTACTTTATGTGGATGGGTTCCCCTTCAATATCAAACCTTTTCTGTTTAGACACTTGGTTTATACAATTTGAAAATGTCTATTAACATTTTACTGATGCCGCCAAGTTTTGAACTCTAGTGTTTTTAGTGAAAACACACCCCTTCTTTGTATCTTAGGTGAAACAGATGTCTCCTCTATTTTTTTGCATGTTCTAAAGCTAATATAGAGATAGATTACTTAGACTTTAGACTGATTATAACTGTCTCGATGTAACATGTACATACAGTGTATATGTTAACATAACCTTATTTATGGTTTAGGAGACTGGCCATATGCAGGAAGGCTGCTTAGGTGTGTGCTTCAGTGTCTGCCTTGGCCTGTAAGCCAAGCAATTATTCTCCCCACATGGAAGTGCCATTTTTTTACTGTTTTTTTTATAAAATACTTGCCAACGTGTGAAGCCAGTACCACAAACAGAAGAAAAATCCCCTTTGCAAGCACACACAAGAACTTTGGGATCTGGTTTTTCATCTGTCATGAAGAGTGTGTGATGTGATGGGAGCAGAAGATACTGCCTGCATCTCATGCTTGTCAGGGACAAGGCCTTCTCTGAACGCCACTTCCATGCTGTAGCCCAGCTCCATCACCGACGTTTGCAGACCTGCTCTGGGTGAAACCCCAGGGAGAGACTTTACCACCGCAGGGGGGAACTATCTGTGCTGGTCCCCTGCCACAGCGCTGGCAGCACACTCATTCACAGTTGTGGTGCCCTGATGGGAAACAAAGCATGGTCCAGGCTAAGCAACTGGATGATGGCTTAATGGCACCCCATAAGACTGTTCTCCCTACACATTATCCAGTTACGGATTTTTATGAATCCAGTCATGGAGCAGGCAAGCAAGGCACCGCTCTCGCCCACCATGCACTAGGGAAGGGAGTCAGAACCAAGTAAGCACGAGTCTAACGAAGGACCTGCCGAGCTCTGTGGCATGCTTCCCCCTTCACAGTTTTACATATAATCCTCCACTAGCTTCTACTGCCTTTGGGAAAGGAAGCTGCAAGCAATGTCAGGGAATAAACAAATTATAGCACAGAGCTAATCACCATCTTATTGGCCTTAGTAGCACACAGAGGGGCTGCCCTATATAGAAGTAGGGCTAGAAATTCATAACACCACATTTAGGATTTGCCAGAGATCCTTAAACCCAACGCAGTCTGTATCCCCAGCTGAAGTTTTGTGAATTCTTGCTCCTTCAGATAAGAATGTAGAGGTATGATGGGAGTTCGGCTTCCCTAGATGATAGGGGGATCCTCGAAAAGAGGATCTGGCATATCTGATTTAGGAGACCTTCCACTATATTGACAAAGCTCCTAATTTAGACAATGACATTACATTTAGTGAGACGGTGTGATTATCTCTGTTTCTGTATAATATGCTGCTGCTCTGCTTACAGTAAATGTCCTGAATTTCTGTGTAAGGTCCTTCCTGGCATGGAGCTTTACATGAAAGATGGGTCAGGAGCTGTGCATAAATACTGAAAATGTCAGCATTCAGTTTTGAGCAATATGATTATGTAAGGAATATAATTGTATGCAAATGATATAATATATAATCTTGGGTCTGGAACTCCAAGGATGCACAACCTTAAAGCTGAAGGATTTAATATCATGTCATTAATATTAGTAGATGCAAAATGCAGCCAGATGTCTTTGATATTGAGATGATCAATGATCAGTGTATTACAGTTCTGTTAAGATTTTTTTTTCTCATTTAAATCCACATGCCGTTACTGTTATTGTTCTGTACACAAATGTTTTTAAGGCATGAACTGGGTTTTTATGTTTAGGGTGGTTTTTTAATCAAAGCCTGTTGCTGAAGCATCATCTATAATGATGAAAAGGAAAGAGCTGACTTCGTTATACTGTAGTGATACCAGCGAATGTGCAATTCATCACTTCTGGTTTCACCACAAAATGGTTTACATGTGCTGTACACCCAGATGTCTTAATGTTTTCCAAATCTTAATATTTTTGACATGTATCAAGTGAAAATTTTCTTGTGTGTTTTCTATTTTTTACATGTCTATGTACATACATATGTCTGTACAAAGTCATTGGTACAATTTGCAAATTGATCTTTATTTAAACGAGTTATTTGAATAAGTTTTTCTAACACTATATATGATCCATGCAATCAGGAAAAAACAAAGGGAATGCAAACTAAAACAGGTACCAAGGTACATTTTTCATGATTTAACTTTAAGATAAATCTAGGATCTCTAGGTGTGTGAAAGAAGAGAGTTGAGATTGACATGGAAGCATCGCTTGCTCATTCACATTAACATTTAAGGATTATGACAATAAAAGAATTGCCATGTTTGAATTCCAGTGAGAGCACATGTCGCTATCAATGGTTTACTCCAAAATTATCACATCTGCTGTGACATTTTGCCTGAATAAGCACTGAAGTGTTCCTGCTATATTAAGACTGATTCATAAAGTAGGACTGTTTCCCCCCTTATCTTTACCTTAGTCCCATTACTTACCGTTAAAATAGCAAAGGACCTAATTGTCAGGGTGACTTCCACCTCCTAATACAGACATGAATGGCCCCGGAACTGGTGGTAGGATTGAAATAATCAGGCTGGGGAACAAGTACACTGAGAAGTGATGTTTCCTGCTCAGCATCTGCCCAGCAGCACTTGGAGTTTAGAGTGGAACCAGGGTATACTTTAAGGTACAGGTAGAGAGACTGGACCTTTGGTGCAAAAAATAAATACTCTGACATACAGAGCAGTAATGTCATCTGTTGTTCCATCCCTTTAAACTTTAGCTGAAGCTGCAGTGTGATGCACCAGTGATTTGGGTTTGAGCCTTGCAAGGAAGATGGCCACTATGATCAAGTCCATCTCAGTGACTATCTTTGGAATAACTGGCTGTAATATAAAAGATTTCCCGGTTTGTAGGGAAATGCCGTGACAAGTCCGCTTTGTCGTTGGAGATGCTATATTACTAATATAGCAAGGAGCTGAAAGAATGGACTACGAATACTATTTTTATATTATGCTCGGTATTCATTTGAAAATCTTAATCTTTAGAATAATACCTTTCACACTGTTCAATACAAGGCCTTTTTTTTTCTCTTCTGTGACATATTAAAGGGACATCAAAGTCAATTTATTTGCTTAGTGGGTGGGGTAGTGGGGCATCCAATTACCTCAAGGTTGAAATAACCACTAATAGTTATGCTTCTGTTGCTATGCTGAGCCAAAGAGAATGCTTTGAAGATGCAGATATGTGTGATATTAAGTTGACTGCAGTCCAGGGATCTTTCAGATTACTTTTTTAGAGTAAAGCAATTTTTTAGAGGTGCAGTGAGCTATTTGGCATAGAGTCAAACTGCTAAACAAGCCTCTGTAGGCTCACATGAAAAATACAGTCTTACCTGCTAGCCTTGCATCTGGCTTGTTTTACCTCACTGTTATGACTATCTGTACCTGCTCTACTCCACTTCAGCCTTTCTTTCAGATGACCTGAGAAGTTTGTGTTTCATTGCAGAAGCAACTTTTGGAAATCTGAGAGGTGATTGTTGCAAATTCAGGCTGAATCTTCGAAATACCAATGTTATTATCTTAATGTTTTTGTCAGTTCCAACAGCAAAAGATCATCTGAGTGCAGCAGGGGTAGAGCAAGCCTCTTCTCTAGGGCAGTGATTTTCTCTGGTGAATTTAAAATAGCCGTGTTGTGGTAAATACTTAGCGTGGACTAACACTTAGCTCTTCATGGACTTTGCCTTTACTGAGCCAAACTCCATCTTTCAAACTCCACTGCCATCTTTACCTGTGTAAATCTTCCAAACACGAGAACCGTCAGTATAATGCAGGCATACCTATGTATTGGTGCTGGCACATATCCTGCAGTATTTACTGGTACCTTCGCACTATCTGTTGAACAAAAAAGAGCTGATTACACAGTAAAAAGATGCTACGCGTTTTGGCCTTACTCGCCTGCGGTTTGGTGGTACTAGAAACAGCGTTACACGTCTCAGTCTAGGCCAGTACCTAGAGCCAAGTGTCCTAGAGAACTGCTCAAGCCATTAACTTGAACGGGCAAGACGGGCCCGTGGGGTTACAACAGGGCCTCCTGCAGCACCAGTTTCTATTGCGATGGACTTCTCCCTTTCCTGCCTTCATTCATCTGGCTGCTTGGCCAGCTCCTCAGCAGCTGTGGGCAGCCCTTCCTGCAATCCCTCAAACACATTCAACAGCCTTGGCAAGGTATGCCCTGTTAAGTAGCACTGAACCGAAGATAAAGTGTATGTTTAAATGAGATCTGAACTGAGGTCTTTGTGAAACAGGGCACCGACTGAGCATTTCCTTGACTTCCTCTAGAACTGGACTGCTCTAGTGAGGAGCGGAATTCAGTCCCTTTCGGCTGAATCTCAGATAACAGGGTTTTTTTCTCAACTTTTGACAAACTTTTTCCCTACTGCTTGCTTGCATGAAATAAAGTGAGGGATCTTCTCTGCATGCTCCCGCCTAACAGAGCGAAATGAGCTGCAGTCACTGCGGTAGGCACTTCCTTCATATACCTCATTACGGGGACAAAATTCCTACGGCAGATGGTGTTTTCAATGTTGTGACTCTTTTTTTTCTGTCTCGAGCAGTGACAGGCAATGCAGTTAAACCAGCCCATACCTGGCTCAGTGCCTGCCAGCACCGCCTGCCCCACTGCTGCTCTCGGGATGCTAGGCAGGCTCTCGGTGAAGACAGGACTGCAGAACTAAAACCCTTGTGTGAAGAATCAAAAGGCTTCAGACACCTTTTGGTGAAGTCAGGGCAGTTACGAAGAGCTCACTGCAGATCAAGTGGGAGAAATAAAGGAGCCCTTTAAAGTCCGTAAATTTTGTGGGATATTGCCTGGGTTTGAAGACCAGATCTGTATTTGGCAGAGTTTCTCACTTGCCATGTTCTGAAAATGTCTTTTATCTTTTCTTTTGTACTTGTCATTATCAACTTCCGTATTTCCATTATGATTCTCCGGGATTAAGGAGCTTAAAGTAGTATGTCTGCCCTGCCTGATAATGACTGTCCAGCCTCCCCAGATGGTAGTCAAATTGTCGTATAGATCAGAGAAGTTTTATTATTTCTGCATGGTTTTTTCCTTTATTTCTACATGCCAGCTCCAAAGAGTCTGTATATTTACAGTTAATCGTCAATGGCTTTAGGTATAATAGCTTTGATGCCTCCAACGTATTCAAAGAAACCTGCTGACGCCTATTCATCCTAATAAGGCAGAAAACACTTTAGACCTTGAAAACCTGACCTTGCAAGTCATTAGAGAATGCAGCACCCAGCATCATCTAGCCCACAACTGGCTTTCTTTAAAACAGAGAATCACCGTCACACCTTCATATATAATAATGCGATGTTGTCTCCTACTAAAGTTTTTACTGGAGTGATTACAATTTGAACATGATTTGTGTGGACTGATAGGTGGGTTTTTTTTCATCTCAGGGCCTTTGTTGAGCTCTCTTTACAGCAAATGGTATCTATTAGCTACTGTAAAATCCTGTTTCAGCATCCTTTGTGCGCTGTGTCCTGCCCAGTCATTATAAAATACATACATACAGGGGGATTTACTGCTCATGGTAAAAGGTTAAATCATAACAGGTCTTACTGCTCCACCCATTACTGCTCCCTAAATTCCACATTGCGTCATTGCTGTGCGGTAACAAGGAGTCAGGGTCTAGTAACCCCTTAATGCTGGCTGTCTGCGTGGCTCCTCAGTCTCTAGAACAGTTCAGCGCTGAGGCCCTGATGGAGCTATCAAAATAGCACACCTTCAGCTATGACATGCGTACAACAGAGCCTGCAGACGTACTCAAAACACGGCTGCTGGGTCAAGTTCAGCCTGGAAGTCAAGGATGCCAGCTTCTAGAGACTATCTGTTTTCCGAACCAGAACCTGGTTTCCTCCTTAACTCTAGATATTTAACCGAGGCATTATAACTATGAGTGTGGTCGTGCTAGGCTTCTTTGTACTCATCACAGAAAGACCAATATCTGAATTATTCTCTAGAGGTGTCTGTTACTTCTACAATATTGCTCAGTATACAGGGAACCTAAAGTAACTCTCAGAATCGTCTGATAGATGCCTGAAGTTTTGAGAGATGAACGTCAGCTCAACAGAGGAGTGGCTGGGGGATTCACTGTGCAGGTAGAAGACGTTTTCACTTCCCCACTCTGCTCTTCTAGGCCAGGAACTTGATCACAAGCCCACCACCACCAGGACATGCTCCCCAGCATGGCCTAGGGTGGTACATTCTCCACATCGGCTCCTGGAGCTGCTTGATTGTTCAACAGCGCGCTGGGTCAGAGGAAAGCCAGCCCTGCAGGCAACCCGGCGAGCAGAACATTTGATAGTAGTATGGGATAGGCAGGTTCAAGACCCTTCATTTGGAAAAAATGAAGAACAAGTCTACTGCCTTGCAAGGGGGCTAGGTGACTGTCTCTCTTTCTGTGAGAAAAGCCGAGGCACTTAGCTCCAGAAAATAATAGAGGTTCTTTTTCAGGTTTAGAAGCCAGATCAGAGATAGGTGCCTGGTTGGTATCTGAGAGCTGCAGCTTCCAGCACTTACGCCTGTACTAGAAGTGCATGGCGAGCTTAAGTAATTTAGGGGCTGGTAACTTTAGTATGCAGTAAAAGTAGCTAATAGGTGTTAAAAAACTGAGCCGAACACCTTGCTCACATACCTCATTTTGGCTCTATGAAGAATTTACTGCTCTGAGCATCCTTCCACTCATCACGCACACAACCACCACCACCCCACCCCCCGGCATTACTGCCCTGTTACTTTGTGGTTTATAGCTGTTCATGTAATTGCTCTCTAACTCACTTCGTTCAAAACAATACAGGCTAGAAGTGACCTTTGTGAATTAAAGTGTGTAAATTAACCTGGGCAATTTCAGATGATTTGGGTTGGGCAGCTGTTAGATAGCAGCTACGTCAGTAGGTGAATGGTAGCATCCCTGAAGACACAGAGGGGAAAGGCAAATGGTGAGCTGGAGGCAGGGTGGAGCTGACAGTCTCTCCACAAGTTAACTGCAGGCAGAAACAGCATCCTTCCCCGCTGAAGTCCTGTTGATGGACTTGTCCTGCAGCTCCTGGGGTCTGAATGCCTGGCTTCAAAGCAATATCCTTAAATTAATATGAAAAAGTACCTGCTACAAATACAAGTCTGTAAATGAGACAAAAAGGGTCAAAATCAGGAACTTCTTAATGTTCGGTAACTATATCTAACTGTGCCTAGGGAGTCCCAAGGGACTCTAATGAGTCTATAAAACAAGTTAACACCTGCTCCTCACACTTTTGTTAATTAAAATTCAGTAGAGCTGCAAGTCATTTTAATGAGTGATCTGTCGCTCCACAGGAGCCAGTCTGGAGTGGAGGCTGTCTCGACGACGACGCAATTACCGCGCTCTGTACCCGGCATACCGTCTGCAGTGCTGCTCCAGCCCAGGCAGGTGGTTTTTTTCCTAAGGTCTGACGGACAGAATATCAACCATTTAGTCGTTATTTGTCCCTCAGGTTCACAGTTGTTTCTAGTTCGGACTGATACCCTCCAGAAAATCTGTGTTTTGACTGTGGGAAGGTCAATTCAGGTGCACTGACCTGCCTGTAAGGTATCAACACCCAAATAACAGACCCACCACCGCAACGCCACGGAGTACGGTCCTACAGCTACTGGGAGAGAGTGGGTACAGCAGCACACCCCAATCTTTCGCAAGCCTAGCAAGACTTTTCTTGTCCCGAAGAGGTGCTCCCTGCCACGGGCTTGCTTCAGATTCTTCCATTTGGGAACGTAAGACCTAGCCTTTCTCCCTCCACCATAACCAGGACTCTGCCTCTTTTTGGGGCCTGGGGAAGCTAGGATGATCCTGCCCCTTTCCATCATCCTGGCCACACATTTTCTGGGATGTTTGTAAGTGAAAACGCCACACTGGCTGTTTGTTGCCTGGTTCAAGGTTGTCATTGCCTCTGCTGGGCAAAGGCTTTCTACACAGAGTGTAGAAGATCTAAGTGAGGAAAACTGATGGGGAGAAAAGTCCTTTGGCGCATTTAAGGTTTTGACAGTAATTCGGCCACAGGCAAGTTGCTGAAGTGAAAAGTATGGCTAATGTCCAAGTGGCAGCACACTTCAATGTAAAATGAAAGAAAAAATCAAGGCTTGATTTACAAGGGCTCTGGTAAAAATGCTGTGACACAGCAATGGTAGATTTTTCCCTATTTGTGCCTTAAAACCTTTCACCAAGTAATATTGAGGGACCTAGCCTTATTTTTTTTTTTAGTTTGTTTCAGCTGGAATGTCTGCAGGTTTTTTCTCACCACATAGCAATATTGATGGCAGTGCATGCTATGTTCAATAGACAGAAATCTAAGGTCCAATCCTGGCTTATGCATGCATGATATCTTACTACTTTTGAAGAAAATGAAGATACCCAGCAGAAGTGCTTAGTATCTTTCCAGGTTACTGTTGACAAATTTAGAGACAACTACTATGAAAGCATCTAAGCAAATGCCCTGTTACGACCACATTTTCAACTGCTGTTAATGGACCTGCTTCCTGGATCCATAAATATTTTATGGCCATCTAGTCAAGAATGCAGATAAGGCTATTTCCTATTAATGTCTTGCACATAGTTCCAACTCGTGGAGCAGCTACCTGGGTCCTTTTCCTCATGTCTAGACTCCTTCCCCCAACTGTTCACATTCTCATTTGAAAAGACCCCCCCAAAGGGCTTCCAGATGGCGAGAAAATGACAAACCTCTGAAGCCCAAGGTTCTTCAGATTTGCTCGTGCTTTGCTTGGGTGCACGCGTTGCTCTGTATGAACATGACTGCGTGCAAGCAATTCATGGGCTCTCCTGGCTCATCTTGATGAGTCCTGCAAACAAACAATTCCCGTTCTATTGCAAAAGCATTCCCAGCCTCTTCCTTTTTCTGCCTTTCATTGAATATTCCTCTGTAAAATCTTTCAGCTTTTCTTTTCCACTTCCATCATTTTGCCTTACTTCTCCTGGGGATCCATGCTTTCCTTCTCCCCCTCCCCTGGTCTGGGAACAGGTGAGCGAGCTCATTTTTCCAGTCTCCACGCGCCACCTTAGCCTGCTGACTGGTGTTCCGTTCTCAGCTGGTGAAGCTGTGGTCTCCACCAGCGTTATTTTGGTGGACGAGTGGTGAAGGCTTTGTGAGGGAGCCAGCGTGCCTCCGTGCTGCAGCCACTTTCACAAGGATTTCGGACTGTCTTGCCAGCAAACGGAAGGGGCAAGTTGCACAGTTTGTCTCCTCAGAAGGTAGAAGAGGGCTGTACAGCCAACTGACAATGACCTCCACGTCTCAGCAAGCCTCTGGACTCAGCATGCCTCTCCTGAGGCAAGACTCCTAAGTTGTGTTTACAACTGGGGTCCACTGCCTGACTAAAATCTATTAGAAGCAAAAATTGTGAGAAGATGAAAATTAAAGTAAGGTGGGAATGCATTTCAGTTTTCCACATTCTCTTGTAAGAGCTGCTCTTCCTTCTTCTCTCTTGCTTTGTTCGCCAGCAAATGAATTTCATCAAATCTCTGTTTTCATAGAAATGTGTCCTACCTGCCCTTTTATCTTCCATCCCCTGTGCCTGAATAGGTGAAATTACACGGTGTATTTACACAGCCATCTCCTTCTTTTTAGTTGGTCCTAATACAGTGACGGTGTACTAAAGGAAAGAAAGTTTGAGGTGGAGACCCCTGATTTAAACAGGGGGAGCTGTATTCCTGTAACATAGCAGATTCGGGATTTTGGTGAGTAAATTGCACCAACTCTCACACTCACACGTGCGTAAGTGGTCTCAGGAGTCTTACTGTAAAGCAGTCTACCTTGTAACACATCACCTCGGCATACAGCTTTAAGTGTCTTAAAGCTTACTTCTATAAAAAAGTCGTTTCTGTAGCTCCTGGCCACTTTCTGAAACTCACAGATTCTGCAGCTAGGGAGTAGTTTTACATCTGATGATTATTTTTTTTTTAAACCAGTTTGCTTATTTTTGTAAGGCAGGTAAATTTAAAGTTAATATACAGCCCCTCTATAGCCACAAATAATACAATGGAACTTTGTCCTCCAATATTGCTGCAGGGATCTGATCCAGTAGACACTTACTGTTAAGTTTATATGACATAAATATAGTCTGATATAGTTTGATTCAGCAGACATTTATTTTCCTGGATTATTTATATTGTACAGATAGTGTCATTTATTCCTTGAAAGTAGTCACAGATATAAAACAGAAATCATACGGAATATTTGCAAGCTCTGGGGTTTTTAATAACCAGCTCTGAGAATATGTTCCTCTCCGTTTTGAATACATATGACTCACTTGACATTTTGTATTTAGGCTTCCCTTCTAACTATGCTACATTAGGTTTTGCCATTGCCAGCTTCTGTAACAGTACAAGTTATCTTTATTGGTAAAGTGAAAATTATTTACTCTCTGTCCACAGTCAGTTTATATTTTTGTTTTGGCTTTGTCAGTATATTTTTACCTCTGAGTTTCTACACTTACCAGAAGGAGAACATTAATGGAGACATTATTGTTGGCATTGCTAACAACAGCATTTTCAATCTCAAATGTAAAAACAAAAATAACGGATCAGTGCTTCGAAACCATGATAATATAAGATTTGTGACAGCTACAATAACACAAAATATAGAGTTCTCTTTCATATATTTTTGCACCTGAATCACACACTCAAGCTTCCTCTACAATCATGAAAGCTTTTAATCACGTGTCCATTAACTTGTACTTCGAAACAGAAGCCAAGTGTCACCAAGTCAGTCTGCAAATCTTTCCGATTGAATCACCTGTGTTATCGGCCAGCATACTACGATAGCCTGGATAGCCTGGCAGTTGGATGGACAGGGATACTGGACACACACAGAGATACTGGATTTGCATACTAATCAGGACAGCTTTCTGATAATAAAAATAGAAAGCCCCTATCGCTTTCCTCCCCTTTGCTCCAACAGATATTAAAGCAGTGTAACAAGCCTTGGAAAACACAAGATGAGGTGAAGATAGTGATAGTCATCTCCAGGAAACAGGCTCATTTTTTCTTCTTTTTTTGGTGTTGGACCAGGCCTGTTGCGTATCTTTGTGATGTTTGCCCACGACTGCATGGACTCTCTTGGGACCCTTGCAGATGACACCCCCCCAGGGTGCGGCTGAAGAGGGTGTATGTTCTATTAAAACACAGACAGTGGGAAGTCTGACACTGGAAAGTAATTCTGAGTAATCTTACATAGCTTACACTTAAATTTCGTTATCCAGATGTACTTCCTAATCGCTTCTGTAGAAATAGCCGTAGATACAAAAAAATTCAGCAACAGTAATGAAGTACCTGTTAGACTCTCACACGTGAAAGTACCAAGCACAGCTGGGGCAGTGATGAGACGGAATAAATTCTACCGCGACTGCTGAGGATACTTAGGAAATAAAATAGACTGACATTTACACAAATGAGAAATTAAAGGACTTGACGGTCCTGCCTGTTGTCCTTCACTACCTGAAGGGCAGCAAAATTCCGAATCACAAGATAATTGAATTTTCTGAGCAGTAATGAGGGTTGAAAGCATTTGCTATGAGCATATTGAAACTATAAGAATACGCCTAATTTCTAGACAGAAGTCGTTAATTTGGTGTTGAGGCTGTAAATAAATTGTTCATTCAAGAGGGAAACTTAATACTGTGTGCACTATTAAAACCAGATATTTATGGCACTGCAGCACTTAATTTTACAGCTGTGTTTGTGAGCTCCTTTACACTTCATCTGGGGAATCTTTCGCATACCAGAGGAACTGCAACCGGCAAGAGATGCCGGCCCTCCGGGCAGCAGCCCTGTCTCTGCAGGACGGGCAAGGAAAAGCAGAGGGAGTCACAAATTGCCGGACTCCGCTGTCAGGGTCTGGATTAGCCACCGCACTTGGAACGGGCTGAGACTCTTCCTTCGGAGCTGCTGGTGTTTATGGAGCCCTGACCTCACCCGGACCCTCCAGGGCAACGTCAGACCACGTACCCGCTTGCCTTTCCTAGCACAGACCAACCGGCTGTACCAGCTCCTGGACGGGGTTGGGGCGGAGGGTGCCTTGCCCGGCTCTCCGGGATGAATCCCAAGGCACGTTGACTACTGCCCGTGCCGTGCTAAGGGATACTCGCCTCTCCTCACATGAGCAGGGCAAACTGTGGATGCTCAGGCTCCACACTGAACCCATTTTCACTGGCGGTCATTGGAGATTTTTGCAGCTGTTGAACTGCTCAGATATCTCAAAAGACAAGAGTCAAAGTAAGTTTTCAAATAATTATTGGCACAGTAAGAAACTACCTGTGGGAAGGGCATAAAACCACAAAAAATCCCCCCCAAACAACCTAAACTCTTCCCTTTTATCCCCACCAGCCTTAACTGTCGCGTGGTTTAGGTCTGTGCTATTACAAGGTTTCTGAGATGTCGAACCCCAGCTACTTTGATAACTCGCCAGTTTAGCAGAGTTCAATTAGTTGGGGACAGCCTAAACCCTGTAGACTTTGGCACCTTGCCTGCGGCTACACACATTTTAAACCACAACCACCCTGCCTCATGCAACAGTGGATAAATACCACAGCTGCAGGGAGAGAACACGGGTAAGATTTCCAAAGCTGAAAGACTCTCTGTGACAACCGAGTGCTAAAAGGTTTAAGTGGGTTCAAATACTCCAGTGCCAGGCCCAGCCAAAAAAAAAAGCCATGTTAGCAAGAGAGAAGGAGGGGATCACTGAGGAGAGGAAATAAGAAGGTGGCTCAGGAAACAGGTAACATGTAACTGATTTAGCAAGATTTAGTAAGAGTCAAGGAAGGATATGATGTTTACCAGCTAACCCAATCAAAAATGTTGCGAGTGATATAAAACCTGCTAGTTCAAGGCAACCTGTAACATTAAATGAAACATTGAAATGAACCTTCATGAAGGGACAGATTACCTTCTTTCTAGGGAGTTTCTTGCACCTTGATTTTAAGATCCCCTGTGCTCATTATCAGTGGGGAGATATAATGTTACATGGGCCTTGGATTACCCGGAATGTAACAGTATGATTTTTTTTAATGTTTATTTTATTTTGTTTTGTTTTATTTTATATTATTTTATTTTATTTTTATCAATCAGAAAGTGCTAAGTGGGAATGGGGCAAGATGTGAAGCAAGGACTAATGAGCATCTGAAAGAAAAATGCCGAGGCAGAAAAGATAAAATTAATGCACTGAAATGGGTAAGATCATTGAAATTGGGAGAAAGGGTGGGTAATGAATGATTTGAATCCATGCTTGGGATTTTTAAAATGTTGTCATATAACTTGAAAGACTGTTAACTTGAAAACCTAGGCCATTCATTCCTTCCTGTCACCACCACATTGTGGGTAGCAAGCGACTACATGCATTCTGTGGTTGTCGACACAATACCGTTCCCTCCCATTTCTTCCTAAGCTTCTCCCTTTTGAAACTGGCCTTGTTGGTAAATTCACACGTATGATGAAAGTAGTTTGATAAGTGGACCAAATGCTTTACGGATTAGGCACACATCTGTACCTCGATGAATGAGAATGTAATAAATTGAGTGCCGGTTTTGCGTTATGATGGTTACAGAGTAGATTCTTCTGTTTCTATCATTAACCTCGCTCAAAGGATAAGTAACTCGTTAGAAATCGAATTAGCAATGAAAAACTGAGGTCCTAATCATGGTTTTGATGATGATGTGCCATCTGGCACCAGCAAACTAAATCTCTCTCTGAGTCTCAGTTCTCTCATCACCGGATAGCATTAGTTCCGTACATGTGAATCACGCCACTATTATGAGTGAGATATATGAGACATACGAGATATTATGAGATATAACGAAATTATTGCTATAAAAGAGTTGTATGGAAAGTGTTAATGCAAATTAGCAGTTGGGGGCAGGACTCTGAACTGAGCTGCAGACAGCGCTGCTCCTAGGGGAGCCGCTCCCCCTCCTTCCTCTACCTGTTGTATACCGAAAATAGAGCAGCTCCTTGCGAGCATGCCGCTTCTGTGCACGCAGTGAACGTGCATGGATGCACACACACACGTGCACGCGCACACACAGTGTACCTTATCCTGCTTATCTCAGGAACATCTGTATAAAGCTTCCACACACAGCAACAAAGCAGTGGTGTTACACCCTCAGGGGAGTCTGATTGAAAAACTAAATAAGGAATACTTCCAGAATTCCCCTCTCCACTAGAGTCACTTGAGTTCCTCCATATGCTTGAGCTGCTGTTTTCACCAAACTCCATAATTACCTCCTAGGAGTTCTGTGACACCAGCCAGCAGCACCAGCCCTCCCCTAGTCTCATACACTTTATCTACAAAAAAAAAAAACAAACAAAAAAGTTTAAATAATGCTGCTTTAATTATGAAGAAAAACATTAAGCAAATTTTATGTCAATGAAAGATTTCATTTTTCATAATATCTCATCTCCTAAAGCATTTCCCATCCTCCTCAAAACAACCAGAGAAATTCATCGATGACATAAAGGTGCACTGTTTTCAAATAAAATTTTACTACTAATTTTACTTTTTAGTAGTAAGTAGGATGTGGGTGAAATCAGAATTAAAAAGAGGATATTTTTCCACATCTTTCACACCCCTCTTAGTTATGCTTTGAAGCCTTATCAACATACCCTTGACACATTTTACTTAATATTGGTATGTCAAAAACATCTCTCTGGACTAACTCTAGAAAATACCTACATTTAGACTGTCCATGTCAGAGAACAGCATTTGCCAGCAGCGCTTCAGAAAAAAAACCATATCTACTTCCAGGCTCCCCCAAAATACGAGCAGATCTCACGCACCCGTGTAAATATTGGTAAGCCCAGGACACTGTCTCCAGATTTGCGACCACAGGGAACAACAGATTCCAAAGTCGGACTGAGTCTCCTCTTCCTAAGCCCTGGCTTTCTGGCAGCACATCCCCAACAGACGTAGAGTGCCAGGAGAGGTACTCGGCAATTGCTTCAGCAACGGCCTGGAGTTACGGGCTCCAGAAAGCTTACTTGGAGGCTGGACTAGCTTTCTTCTGGATTTCTTGGTAAGGATGGAAGGGACTGTGAGAAGCCTGGTCTTTCCTTGCCTTCCAGGTCCTACTTCTCCATTTTTTATATATCGACAGACACACACAGAAAATTCGGTTCTGTATACTGTGTTGTGCGGCTATTGTAAAGATAGTATTAAGAGGTAGCTTGGGAACCACTACATGTTTGTGAGGTCTCCGTCTGCCACCGTGTCATTACTGGACGCACTTTAATTGCTGTCCCAGTCGTTTGTGAACTCCGTGTGCCAGGCCTAAGTTATCAACAGGCGTGTGTACTTTCAGGCTGTACATACTAAAATGAAAAGTGACACTGTTAACAGCAGGCCTGTTAAACCCCTGCACAAGAAGCAGAGGGATCTCGAGGGGGCTACGTGTGGGAGAAGGGGCATCTCTCTTTTCCTCCCTAACTTCCCTTCTGCCACCACCCTGACCTTATCGAGGTCTGCTGAGACATCACCTCACAGAGAGATGCTGCAGCGTAAGGGAGCGCTGCACCAAGAGTGTAAGGACCCCCCAGGTCAGGGGTCTCACTGCACGTCTTGCCTCGTGTCCTTTCCCTCTGAGGGTATGGTACCCTCACAGCCGCCCCCCCCCTCCCCGCCCCCCCGCCCGGGGCAACAGCTCTGCTCGGGTACCCCTGTTTTACTGGGGAGTGGGATGGGAGCACAGGTTGCCTCCAGCCCTTCCCGGCTGCCAGAGCGAGGTGGCTCAGGCAAAGCGGCACCGCCTGCGGGCCAAGGAGGACGGGAGTAGGGGCAGAGAAAAGAGGCACGGGATGGCTGGGCTGCGCCAGGCCTCCCAAGGCAGAAGCCTGGTTTGCAGATGCTGCAGTACCATGCTGTGTGTTGCCAGTAATCCCGGCAGCGCGCAGAGGTGTGCACGGAGAGCTGCGATACCGCTGTCGGGGTACTGCCCCGCGCTGTGTGACTGCTAAGCGTGCACAGAGCAATTCACAGCTTACACTGACTTCAAGGCTCTGCCGGCACGTGAGCTCTGGCGCCAGCCTGGGCGCTCTCCTCAGAAGAGTTTGTCGCAGCCAACATGTACAGACCTTGGTGACGGCACGTAATGCTGACAGGGCTCCAGTTTCTTCCATGCAAAGGCTCAGCACGTCCGGGGTGCCCAGGGCCGGTGGGTGCCAGCGTGCAGCCAGGCACCGAGGTGGACTGAAGGCACATTTGTTGCATTAGAGGTGTAGAATTTGTGCTTGGTCGCCAAGCGTGATAAATTTCATAGCGGAAGGGATAACCTGATTTAGAGAATATGGGACATTTTTCTGTTCGGATGGCAGGTTTATCTCTGCTCGGTTTTTTGAGATAAGGGGATATTGCCCCCGTCGGTCAGTAGGGCCCATATGCATAGGTGGGATAATGCAGTCTGCTGTGTTGTATTCATGTCTCTGCTGGGCATCAGAAGTTCCAGGAGAAGGAAAATAATTTGAACGAAGCTTTCAAAGGTGGTGACTTGTTTAGGCGACGTTAACTTTATACTTAATTGCGTCTAGTGAATAAGGCGGCAGACCTTGGTTATAGTGAGAGCGCTAGCCACCAACTTTTTAAAAAGATAATTGGTCTATCTCTGAAGCATATTATCTGTCAAGTGATTCACACAGATGCTGCACAACAGAGTATTTTTCCTTATCTAACAGTGAACCAAATATATACATATATCTCTGTAATTGACTCTGTCAAGGTCATATTAATCATCATTAAACAGTAAATCAGTAAAGGTCCAGTCGGGAAATACCACTCAGCTTAGACACATTTCCTTCTTTTTTTTTTCCTTTTAAAAACAGTTTGTTGTCTTCTTTTTAAAATAGAAAAAATGGGGGCATTTTAGTATGAATAGCCAGAGATAGCCCCACCTTAGCCAGAGAAAGTAAGATAAGCAGTAAGGCTAATTCCTCTTCCCTGATTTATAGTAAATTTTGATCACTGAGGCTTGGCACTTGACCTTGGCTTGGATTCTGGTTCATTGTCTCTGCGTCGCACTCATGTTGCTGTCTGTCACGGAGTGAGCGGTCTTCCAGCACAGAGGGCTCTGAAGCACCAGTGAATTAGAATGACAGACTTCAGAAACATTTGGCAAATCTCAGTAAGTTTTGGTAGAACAGCAAAGTATTTCCAAATTGTGTCCCTTTGCAGGTTTGCAAAGCACGTAACTTGCCAAGTAGTTTGCTTGCCCTTCCCCTCCTAGTACCCAGCCAACCTATATGCAGACACATAGCTCTGGACTAACAGAAATACTCCTGTGTGTGCTGCTTTTGCCCGGAGAGGAGGGTGTTGCCGGAGGGAGTAAAGAAGGGAGATGGTGTCAGTGGCAGGCAGGGAGCCGAGGGGCAGGAGAAGGGCAGAGGCTGGGGGATCTGGTGGGGAACCGGGCTGCAGCAGCCCGAGAGGAGGTGCAGGGGCTATGGGCCAGGGGGGAGTGGTTGTAAGGGAGACAGATGGGAAGGGAGGCAGATGGAGGATTAGGACACAAATACATAGTAATCCAAACTTCTTTAAATCAGATGGTCATGGAAAAACGTGGTTTGCTTCCAGTCATTGCTAGAGATTGAACTGGATGGTCTCAAGAAGTCCCTTACAATTATATTGGGGGTTATTTTTAGCATCAGCCCTCCAAATTGCAACTGTTTTGCTTTACACAAGTGTCTATGATCAAAGGGTTTTCTTAACTACTTAATGGTTATTGTAGCAAAACAAATATAGACAAAATCAGACCCCAGCATATGGGAACCCAACAGGGAGGTAATTTATTTATGGCATCATATATGAAATAGGCTACAAGTAGGATTGGAATTTTTGAAATCAGTATTTTTCTAATTTAAATCTTAGATTGTTATTAGCATATAAGGTTCTGCAGCTTCGAGAGAAAAAGTCACGTATAAGAATTTAGGACCAAGAGCTCCATACTTATTTAAAACAAAACAAAACCCCAAACACACCACAGAGAAGAACCCTGCTAATAGAACTGGCAGGAAAAAATCATTTCCGAGTGATGATAAAGGCGTATAGCAGATCAAGAAGCACATAAGAAATACATGGCTGCTAGACCAGGGCTTTGAATTAACTTTAGTAGGTGGAGCCAGGAAGCAGCAATGAGGATAAAACGAACCATGTGTCCTGGAATAATTAGATAATTCTCTGACACAGCCCACAGAGTTTTGGCTGGTTCAGGCCTGTTTCATGGCCGGTTCCCTGTGTTCCAATGCCGTCCTCCATCCATTTCCCTCACTCCGGACTAAGTTCCTCTGCAACCACAAGCAGATGTTCTCCAGACTGAAATTCAGAACAGAGAAAACAAGCTGTATCGGAAGGTTAAAATAGCTCATGGGGTCTTATGGCATCTGCCCAGAACCGGCAATGCTTTGGAAGACCCTTTTAAGAGAAGGCAAATGAGCACAAAGTAGGAAGGAGACATAATTTTATAGATCTAAATGTACCACAGCCTGTGCTCTTAAAATATCTCGGCACATCCATGGGGCAAAAGACAGGGGGAACACCACATTTATGCGATTATTTCTCAACATGTTGTACTCTTAAAAATGTACATCTGTCACTTGAGATGATTTATTGCGCTCTTCACTTGAAGCTGTTGTCAGTCAACAAGAGCTATTTTGCTAATTTACAACTGTGTCAAATCAAAGTCTTTACAGCGCTGCCATTTCATCCGGATTATTTTTAGTGCAGGTGTTTCACTTACACAGGAGGAAGCAGCAATACGTTGTGATCAAAAAGGACTTGAAAGTCCAGAGTGCCAACACCAGCTCTTCATCAGGTGCTAGCTGACTCATTGGCTTTTAGTGTGTAAAATGAGTAACTAACCATTATTAAGGCAGTGGTTGATAAGAGTATCTCACTGAAGTTAACAGGAGCGGACCGATGGTGTACTAATGAATACCGACGCTGACTCCGGAGCCGGTTAGTTAAGACCGCTAAAGCATTAGAAAATTTGGATAAAGAGGGTCGGGAACGTTACGGTTTGTTAACAGCAGTACTTTGTGCCTTCTCTTCTTTCTGCGGATGAAACCACTTGCGGACCCGCAGGTTCCTCCGCCTGCAGCCCCGCTCCCTCGCCCCCGGCCCCCCCGCCAGCACCCCTCGCAGCCCCGCTCTCCGCGCTGCACGGCCCCGAGGCCGGGGGCAGCGGGGCAGCAGGGCAGCGGGGCTACCGAGCCACGGCCACGGCGCAGCGGCGCGCAGCGG
>JAVKLA010000005.1:25625914-25693158 GCA_034782735.1 Sagittarius serpentarius | reverse complement strand
GGCGTTGCCGGCGGGGCGGGCGGGTACCGCACCCGCCCCGGGAGGCTGGCAACAGGTACCCGGAATGCACCGGGCAGCCGAAACCTGCGTTTGCCTTTCCGAAGTTTTCGTTGCTTACCGGAATTTTTGCCTAACGCGTCCGTGGGTGACAGCGCCTTTAACTAGATCCACTTAACTGTGTTGAAATGCTGTTACTCTTAGACTGGTGTTGGGTTTATCCCCTTATGTCATAATGGCTAAATGAGCGGGTAATGACACGTAGTATTTCGAAAAGGTCACTTGGTTGCAGGTAGAAATCTGCTCACAGCACCACAGGCAAGGTGAATTGCTTTGAAATGTATCATCCGCGCTCAATTAGGCGGTGTTGCTCAGCACAGCAAGACCAAAGCTGCTTTGCTTGCATGAACTCATAATGGAATTGCTGAAATTTACACTGAAAGAGGGACGTTTTGTTGGTATCAAATGGCAGTACCAAAGGTCTCGATCCTGCAAGTTTCTTTTGAGCGCTCTGCTCAATGATTTCGGCGTAGCCGTCGACGTGAGCTTAACTATTGTAGTACTTCGTTTTGTGTTTGTGCAGTTTTCGCTTTATACCGCAACACAACTGCGAGAAACCCTGAAATGTTAACCGTGAAAACATAAAACGAACAATAAAAATTGATGCGTATTCCAAAAAGGAAAAGAAAAAAAAAACCCCAACAACAACAAACCATCCAGGGGGCAGTTTACCCCGCTGTATGTAGCCATATGTATTGTGTGTTAGTCCTTCAGTCGTTCCTGCAGACCCAGAAATGAGTGGCACTGCTAACCGGCAAAGCTTCACTAGCGTGTCCTGTGGAAGCATTTGGCAGTGGTACCAGCACCACAGGCTAATACGAACAGGAGGAACAAACAGGAACTTTCCTGCCCCTGAGCAGGAACTTGGGAGACTGGAGATAACAGATGGGTTTTGTAACGGTGAAAATTAGTACAGTGAGATTTTAGCTGCAGTCAATGGCCAGTCATCGATTTTCAGTTTGCTCAGAGACTATACCTTGTTAACACAGTTTAAAGATCTGTGCTGTGTTATGCTAGAAGTCTCGGGGAACAGGACTGGCTTAAGGGCCTCGGGCAGGTCCCGCCATGATTCTTCTGAGGTACAGTATAACAGTTAAAGGCTTTTTGTAATGCTGTCTTTCCCACGGCCGGCTTATTCTAGGAAAAGCACGTGGCCTAAATATCCTTGTGCCATCCTGATTTCTGCCTGGTTTAAGATTCCTGGGGCTCTCTGCAACCTTTGTGAATTAGAACAACCCCAGCGTTTGCTAAATTTAGCGTGAGGTGAGTTCTGGCCCCATACTACAGTAACCCGGGATCGTGACAGCTTCAAGGGTCCTCCACCAAGATCTGAACTAACCTTTTCTCCTTCTCCAAATCAACAGCAATAGTGAAAAGCAGAGTGGAGAGCAAGGGATGGGCTTGGGGTGTGGTTTGTTTCGGGTTTGATTTTTTTTTTTAATTTTTTTTTTTTAAATTATTAAAACTTAATTGACTTGAAAGTTTCTGTGGCAAATAAAGCTCCAACCAGATTTAGAAAGGAGCTACCAAAAATCGCATGGTACAGGCAGCCAGAAACAGCGCCTTTAATAGCATGGTCATATGAAGAGGCCCTGAAGTCTGCCTTGGATGTGAATATCCACTGCTTTAAACAAGCTAACTCTACGGACCAAGCGGTGGTGACTTTAAACTTGTCACTGTTCCTTTTTAATGTTTGGCTTGTAAAATCACTTTCTACAGCTCTGCCAGGAAGGTAATCGGAGGGAGTTACGAAGTAACACAATCGTGCCTTGCTTTGTAGGCACAAAGGAGACCGCGTTCATATACGCAGTGACGTCGGCGGGCCTCGTGCATGCAGTGACGCGATCGTGCAGCGCAGGAAACATGACGGAGTGCTCCTGCGACATGAACCTGCGGCACGGCGGCTCGGCCAGCGAGGGCTGGCACTGGGGCGGCTGCTCGGACGACATCCACTACGGAATGTCGTTCAGCAGAAAGTTCCTGGATGCGCCCGTTAAGAACGTAACGGGCAAGAGCGGGGGCGGACTGGTGGCGATGAACCTGCACAACAACGAGGCTGGGAGGCAGGTACGTGTCACCATTCGGAAATGGCAGCAGTTGCTTATTCGCCTTCGTTGACGAAGTGGCATCAACCAAACGAGGCCTGTCCCTGACTGCAGGTACAGATGGGGCTAGTGGCAAGAACAGCGCTAACATCGCCAAAGCAAACGTGGACAAGCTCGGAATCCGAGCTGGTTCTAGCTAACTAAACTCCACAGGTTAAAATAAAATCCACAAAATAAGAATTGGATCTGGAGTGCTAATCAGAGTTATCTTAAATAGATATTTGATATTCTGTAGCAAGCCTGAAATAGCCTTGTTATCAGCATAACGCATTAGGAGGTGTTTTTCATTGATAATTCTGTTATTATCATGACCTGCATTTTTCATTCTCTCTAATACTGAACGAGCAGGCAGACTGGGCATGAGGCATCGTTACCCATCCACACTCTGGGGTCCGCAGCTGAGAGCAGAAGCCTAAAATTATTCAGAGAGGAAACAGAGAGTTAACCTTTTCTTTTAAAAGATGGGATGGAAGTGACACCTCTGTTTTAAAGTAACCTGCTGGTTAGGGCACTCGTCAGAGAAGTGAGAGGAGACTGGCTTTGGGTGGCTCGTCTTCAGCCCAAAGGACTTCAAACCCACGGCTGCAGAGGAAATGGGTGGGTGGGTGGGTGAGTGACATTGGGTCCTCCTGTCCTCTTCTGCAGAGGATGATAAACAGGGACAGAAACAGCCAATACAGGGCTACGTTGAGTCTGTAACGTAGTGCTTGGGGCTTACGTCTGGAATGGTGGACACTTGGATCCTGGTTCTTGCTTTAAAATGACTTTTTCTACTTTACCTTGGGAGTTTTTATCTGTGTAAGTCTTTAATGGCTCTCTCTGGCTCCATAATACTTTAAATCTGTAGTGCTCAGTGACACGGCTATAACTAAAGAAAAGAAATGGAGACCCTTTGGTTTTGACTACACATATTGATGGACTCCATTGTAACCCAGTAATTTCCCGTGGCCAGAAGCAGCATCAGAGGGTTTTACTGAAAACAACTTTCCTATCTGCCATAGACTGGGAATAGCCACACTAAGCCATCATAAGAGCCATGGTGGTGTCATTGCAAACTATTTTAATTTAGACTATTTTTTACAGTTTACGAGGTAATATATGCTCTTTAATGTACGTAAAGTATATAGTTGGAAAAGAAGAAAATCTTTCAGGGACATGGGCCCTTTTCAGCACTGAAGGAGAAGCAGCAAACTTTAAACCTAAGTAGATGCTGAGAAGAGTTATTGTGAGTTTAGACGCCAGTCGGCTAAATCATCTCCAAGGAAAGGTGGTTGGTATTGTGTAGTAGGGGATGTTAAAAAGAGGAACGGAAGATTAAGTGATTAATTTCTTAGGGAAGGAGCAAAGGGTCATTTGTCATGTTTGTAGAGAGAGAGAGTTGACGGAGGCGATAATAATCTCCACAAAATTCTCTCTCTTAATTTCCTGATTTTTAATATACTGTACAGATAGGAATTTTTATCGATACTCATGTTTGTCATTAGACAGTGCCATTTTCTCAGATTAGAGTGACAGTGGAAGTGCAGGGAAGAAGACTGCAAGGCTCCAGAGGAACTTCAAAGGGAAAGAGAGACGTGACTTCTGTGTTTAGGTGGCAGCGACACAGGTCTTCTCTTTGATACCCTGTTCTCTTGTCTGCCTTTAGCTTTCTGTTAGCAGCAGCAGTAGTTTGCTGTCCTTTGGTCTTCAGTGACAGTGTTTGCTCGTGATCTTCCCGTACCATCCTTGTGCTCATCACTCATGGCTGCAGGTGTGCCAGCACAGCTGTCTGGGGTCTTGGGGTCTTTTGCTGTGCGCTGTACCAAGGAACCGTTCAGCTTCGAAACAAAACCGCACGCATGCATACAGACACACACCCACACACACACCCACACACCCGCCGCCATAGAAGAGAAACTTTTCTTTTGGTGTTGCTTTCTTTAAAGCTCGATCAGTTCCCTGATCTCATCTATAGCGGTCACACAGACAGTTGGGCCGCCTATGTCATGGGGACAGGACTGACTGGCAAAGGGGAAGAGTGCATTCAGCTGGAGATAACGTATTTTCAAACAGTGAGCTAAAGCTGCAAGGGGCTGGAGGGTGTGGTTAAGCGAGTCTTTGTTTTCCATGAATATTTTTTTTGACAGGATCCAAATTATCTTAGATGTCAGTTATATGCACGAAAATATAATCGATTCTGAGTCCACATCTTTAATGTCATGCAACTGCAGTATCTTCTATTACTATTTCTGTTGAGCGGTACCCCTTACTCTACATAACTTCATAAAACCAGAGTTTTAGGCTAGTCTGTCACTCTCCGGGAATGTGGTAAAATCTGGCCCAACAGGATCCATGAGGTCCCAAGGACCTTTCAGGGTTTCAAGCTTTTTCATGATACTGAGCTCTCCAACAAGGCTCTCAAAGTGCGGTGTCACAGGCTTATTTGGTGCACACGGTACATACGCTTATTCCTTTTCCAAGACGTTATGTTTTTAAAAAAAACCAACAACCCATACACTGCAAGCCTGAAAGGCCAGGAGACCCTTATTTCGCTGATTTTGTATCAATGGTGTATTTGTTGTTTGTTATCTTGGAAGAAAATATGCAGAGTATTTAGTCAGTTTCTGTGCCTAAATGTTTTGTAACTTAATGGCAAACTGTAGGATAAAGCAAATATTTTGACCGCTGTCCAGAGTGGAAGAAAATGTTTATTGTTGGTACTTGGGATTTCTAGCAGCAGTATTAGCTGAAGTAAAGTTTCGCAGAACTCTTTGGGTTTGTATTTTCAAAATCCTTAACTAGGAGATGTTGAAAAATGTTGACCTTCGAGTTTTGGGGCTTACAAGAAGGATGTTTTGCAATATATTTTGGTACTTTATGATTCTTTGTAATAAGTACTGTCATGTTCCTGCTTCTGTGTCTTGCAAGAGCAGTCTTTTAGGGACAATACTTCTGTGTTTGTTTGGAGTTGCTAATGGAACTGGTATGTGCAGAATTCTCTTGTTCCTTTCCCATTTTCATATAAAATGATATTTTACATTTCTACATCTCATAGTTAAATCCAAGATGTACCAGTTTTAAAAGTAAGGATCCTTTGACTGAGTTGTCCACTGTTTAGGACACGAACCTGAACCTCAGAAGATCCACACTTCATTCCTTATTCTGCCGTAAGATAAATGTTCATTGTCTTTTAGCATTGTAACGTTCAGTGTACTTAGATGTGCATATGTGAGCTGGGCACCTCTGCTTCTTATATAAAAGCATGAGGGGATTCAGGCACTATGGGCTGACTTTTATTGCATTAGTATTTTTTTACTGATAGAAGAATTCTGCTCAGTTTTCCACCTGTGGAAATTTTTGTCATCTTCAGGACTTGTGTTCTCACATTGAAATATCTTGGCTCATCAGGGAGTTTATTTTTACTGATACTTGTGGGTTGGTAACAGACCCACCAACAGTCTGCAACTGTTCTTAAGTGCTGTACCTCTGGTGGGACATGTGCTTGTCTTCATGAATAGTCCCATTAGTTCTACCGGTGGCTTAAATTAGGCTGTTTGATTACAGGCGTCCGCTTCCGTTGCAAAACAAGTCCTGGCAGCCCCTGTCTCACAGCTGAGAACAGTGCCTCCAGGGAGCTCAGCTTGGAGATATTAAGGGTTAATTGGCATGAAGGGCTGTACAAAGTGTGATTCCACTGACACCCTCCTTCGCTGCAGACCACTCTCTGCTTTCGGCCCGTCCACCTGTTCTGGCTGCGTGCTCCCACCCCACGCTGCTCCCTCTCTTAATTGCATTGGATCAGTGGAAGGAAGTCAGTTTAAAAATGGTCTTCTTTCAGGTTAATTTTTAAGAGACCCGTGTTCGGCGCCGTATCCGGTTCATCCCTGAACCCTGCACTCTTGTTGCGCTAGTGCCACCCGGGCCGAGGGCAGCGAATGACAACAGGGGCAAGGGGAACTGCTCAGGTGGGCTTGCGGCTGAACACAACACTCGTGGATCCAGCTGGTTTCCACACTGATCGTTTCTGAGAAGCAGTCAGTCAGTTTCGTGACCAGCCTAAGAAAACTGAAAACCTGTCCCAGCTTGCACAGAAGGACACCTTTATCCACTGTGTTTCTGTGAGTAATAGTGCTCCCCTGAAGTTCTCTATGAAATTTTGTTCCTTAGGGAGAACCCTCTCACAATTTCACGAATAACGGAAAAGATTCACCATGTGACTCTAAAGGTGTGAAACCACGCACTGGTGGTGGAGTCCGCCTGGAACTCGCGCTCCCAGTAACTCTGCGCATCCCAGTAGCTCTGTGCGCTGCAGAGACGCAGGCGTGTGTTGCAGCCACGTCCCATCCAATCCTCTGTAGGTGCCATCTTAGGTTTGCTCGCAAGAAAACAGCGAGAGATGATTCCTGGTCCCTGAATTTTGCCAGGTGTTCAGCAATGGGAGTTTGTTCATTGAAGTTCGCACGGCAGCCTGAGATCCAGCGGCATGTTTTGCAATCATCCAAAGCAAGATGTCGGCTCCCTGTGCTGGCAGTAGAGGCAACCCAGGAAACTTGCCCATCCTAGCAGCTGGGAAACAGTAGCCTGGGGTCATGCCCAGTTGTGATGACACCATAAGTCATTCTAAAAGAGAGTGCACCAAAGCTTCAACGTGAGAATCCTGAGCAACACAGAATAAAACCACAAAGGTGTGTAACTGCTGTGGATGTTCTCAGTGTTTCCACACTCACACGCGTTTGTAGTCCTTGCATTCTTCTGATCGCCCATACGCTGCTAATACATGCTGCATTTTTGTATTTTGATATCAACCTGAGACTCCAACACCAGTTTCTGCTCCTGTTTAGAAACTCTGTCTCCCTTCAGTTTTCATTAGTTCATCCTCAGAGAGAGACTCTGAGTGTCATCTGCTGGGCTACTTGCCCACATGGAAGTAACTCACCCTTAGCACCTAGCAGACACGTCCAGTGCTTCCCCTGACAATTTCTGGATCCTTCTGCCTCATCCAGATTTTACTAAGCTTGATTCTAGCAGACGGGGAAGTACGCTTCTTTCCCCCAGTCAAACTGTTTATTTTTCCTCTGTTGCTTCTTCCCTGGTCGTACCCTGTTGTACTGCAGTGAAAGTGAGGATTGCCTCTATAACCTTATAAATCTTATAGCACAATGTGATTTCAAACTACTTTGAGATTCTAGTTACTTGCCTTGATATGAATAACTAATAATTAGAAACTGGAAAACGCTATTAATTCTCTTCTGTCTGTAAATTGTGTGTAAAATTTATCTCGATATTGTGTTTCTCTTTTCCTTGACGCTTGTATTAGGTTATCTGTAATCTAGCCAAGACTTTCTGTCCTTGGATGTCGAATTCTCATCTGCCTCAGTCACTGTTACGACTTAATGGTGCATATTCTGACTACCCAGTGACTTCCTTATTGATAGATTCTTGAGATGCAAGCACAATGTCAAGTCTGTCTATTAAACAGAAACTAGCCTGTGAAGGAGAGGAGATGGGTATCCACAAGAATTACCGCCAGTTGATTTGCCACCTAAAGAGTCTGCGTGTGCTCTGGGGCGAGGGTCTGCTTGTTGCAATGTTCTTATTTCTTCCAGGACAGGGAAAAATCTCCAGTCCCAAAAGCAGTCCACGGCATCTGGAAATATCTCCTGTACTGGTTTGTAGAGGCACATGCAAATACCAGCTCAGGCTTGTGTCGATGTCTCTGGGGCAGAAAGTGCCAGGAGGCCGCAACTCCCACTGAAATCAATGGATTTAACCACATTTGACTCATCCCAAGCTTCAGTGACCGCATTCACGATGGTGAAAATTCCCAGTTTAACACACAGGGTAGAAACAGCTCGCTTTACCTGTTCCATGCCTTGACTCGCTCTGAAACTTTGAGGATGGCGTTTGTGCTGCTTGAGCTACAAATAAGCAGCCTGGGACCTGAGTTTATTTCTGGTCCTGCATAGGGTCAGTAGAGCCCGGTAGGATTTCGGGGCTCTCATCTCACTGCACAATCAAGGCTTAGGAATAGGCACAAGTGAAACTACTTTCTCAGGGGAAACCAGAGGAGGGTGTTAGATGCGATTTGTCTTCTGTTTTTTAATTTGCTAAGACAGTTTGAGAAAGAGAGAGATTGACAGCGGTTAATATTTGTGGGAGCTGTGAGGTAAGTGAAGGTTTAGGGTGAAATCTAATAAACATCATGAGGTTGGGAGCGGGGTTGTCTTCTCCATTTTGTGGGAAATAGTGGTTCCTCCACAGAGGAATAATTTGAATCTGTATTGGCCTTGCTGCATGAGAAGTTTCAAGAGAAACTTACTATGAGTTAATTTAAAATTTACACTTTCTGTTACATTTCCCAGTTGCCTTGTATGTGGAAATTAAATACGGGGGGGGGGAAAGGTTAGTAAAATGCAAGATGGTAACATGGGCTTTCCACACCATTAACCAATGGCCCGTATGAGTCTACAGGATGGCTCCCGAGAGTACATTAATGGAAAGGTAAAACAAAACAAAGTATGATACCTTGTCCTTTTGCTGTATCTGTGCATGTGATGATTTTTCTGCACTTTTCCAGACTCTAATGTAAGATGTGTCACAAGTCTAATTGTATAATTTTATACTATGACTATGAGATTTTCCAGAAGGAAGTATTATATTGATTGTCTGCTATTTGAGTTGCAGTCCCCGATAAAGAAAGTTACTGCTTGTTTACAGATTGCAGTCCTTTGAGGCTTAGTCTCATATAAAGTGAGCAAAAATTCATGCGTGTTGCAAAAGCTGAACGCAGGCTGCAGATTCCCGTTGTTGTCAGACAGTTACTGTTCAGCCCAGTGCTCGCTTCTGCATGGGTGTGGAAAAGTAGCCCATCTAAGGGTATTTTAATGTTGGTAATAACTGTGGCAATTTTGCTAAAACATTGAAAGTTATAAAAGTAATACAAATGCAACTATCAAATTGTGTTAGATAGAGCCGTTATGCGACCGGAAACACTAGAAACCCATGATAGTACTAGTATGCCTAAATTACAGGAACGGGGCTTGATCCTGTAAGTGAGAAGCACCTGAGGCTTACTCCAGAATACCTGAGCTGGAGATACCTCTGTTCAGCTGTAGTGGCTCCTTTGACAGCCTTCCCGTGGAGCTCAGAGACGTGGGCATCCTCCTGCGCTTCCAACGCAGGTCTGCCCCGGGGCGCGCTGCTTCCGATGCCGAGCCGCGCTGCTGCTCGCGTAGACGCTGTTGTGCGACTGCAGGCCGCTCCCGTGGCCTTAGTTACAGCCCGTGTTGTGAATGTTCAGTGATCTTGATGGTAGCCGCAAGGCACTCTTAAAAGGTGGCGTAGACCTGCCCAGTAAATGTCTTCCAAGGTAGGAACGGTGCCGTTACCTGCCCTGTCCCTGCTTCCCCCCCCCGGCTATTCCCCGTCAGGGCCGTCTGCGTTCCAGCAGCAGAAGGAGAGACACAGGACGTGTCGTTTCAGGTATTTAGGATGCTCCAGAACGAAAAGCCGGCCAGAAACACAGGCTTTCGTTACTGTGATTCGATGTTGCTACGTTATCGCCATTGCAAAGTGCAAATGGAGAGCCGTTCCGAGGATCAGGCTTCTCATAGCGGGTGTCTGGAGCTGGAAGCCCGGTTCCTAACGCGTATCCTCCTGCGCTCCGGCTTCCCCGTCACTGAAATGGCAATGGCAACTGTAATATTAAATACTTGGAGACCTCTGTGTTACTGATGTCAGGCAGTATTCCTGATGAATGAAAGACCGCATCCAAATGTCGTTCTCCTTTGCTTTCAGGCTGTAGCAAAGCTGATGTCAGTGGATTGCCGTTGTCACGGCGTTTCTGGGTCCTGTGCTGTGAAAACTTGTTGGAAAACAATGTCCTCCTTTGAAAAGATTGGCCGTTTTTTAAAGGATAAGTATGAAAACAGCATACAAATATCAGACAGACTGAAAAAAAAGCTACGCAGGAAAGAAAAAAGCCAGCGAAAAATACCAATCAAGAAAGAAGACCTGCTGTATGTGAACAAATCGCCCAATTACTGTGTCGAAGACCAGAAGTTGGGGATCCCTGGGACTCAGGGGAGGGAATGTAACCGCACCTCGGAGGGACCCGACGGCTGCAACCTCCTCTGCTGTGGGCGCGGGTACAACACCCACGTGGTCAGGCACGTGGAAAGGTGCGAATGCAAGTTTGTGTGGTGCTGCTACGTGCGCTGCCGGAGGTGCGAGACCATGACCGATGTACACACCTGCAAGTAAGATTAAGTACAGAAAACACAGCCAAGCCATCCGGCACGGTCTGTGATACGCAACTGCCGCACAGGCAGCAATTACTCGTACCGTGTGGGACTGCAGGGGGATCAGCCCCAGGGGGAACGGGTATTGCCAAACAAGGGGTAGTCTAAGCAAGTATGAAAGAGCAACCGAATGAATAGCAGCCTGCACACAGGGACAGCTAAAACAGGAAAAAAAGGACTCCTGATGACACATGTGAACATGTAAGTCCGTGAGCGGGGACAGACACCAAACTTTCCCAGTCCTTAATAGCCACGACGTGTGTCCTGACGATCCGTGTGGTCGGTGGGTGCAGTGGAGAAAACTCAAGATCGTCTTAGTCAGAGCCTGAAGAGTTAAGAGGGCGTGTAAGATACGTTAGATATAATCCTTACGTCTGTATTTTTAAAACTGGGACTAGATGGATCCACTAGATGGTTCGTTTCTGCAGGCTTTAGAAAAAAAACAAAGATGGGGAAATGTTCTGCTGTTGACCGTGAAGCGTTTGCCTTGCAGCCGTTCGGAAAGCTGCCTTCTGCGTCATACGCAGAGAAGGGCCTGGTACTGAGAAACATGCGTGACTGCAGAGAGCTGGGCACTGCCTGGGTGGAAGAGGAAGGTCCACCGGCGTGGAGCAACCTAGGTCCAGAGCAGAGGGGCTGGAGCACGGCTTGGTGGACGTGAACGGTGTACCAAATAGCAACCTCGGGATTTTTTTATAGGTTGGCTTTCAAACGCACAAAGGGACAGGTCTGAGGAGGGACGGAAATACAGTTTGGTATTTGAAGGAAATAAAATCCTTTACAGACATTTCCCCAGTATCCGAACACACAATTTGCGAGTCAGCCAATCATCACCCCACTGTTGGACTGTATGCAATAACCTGCCACGTTCAACCATCTCGCTGGTGGTTCACCCATCGTTTTCACAATTAACCGTACGAGACTAAGCCCAAAGAAATCTGCCATAAAGCAAAAGATTTTTTTAAAACATTGCTTTCTCTTATAGAAGCAGCAGCTAGAACTTTTCAGTAAGTTGCATCCTAAGTAAGTTCAGTGCACAATGTAATTTATGGATTGGCTTACACCACTAAAATATTTAGACTGTTATTGATAACACTGTCTCCTCCTCCGTATGTTGGCTCAATTTTATTTTACATCCATGAAAGGTTGTTAATTTTTATGCAGTGATTTAATGCCTGGCTTAAAAAGCATCATGTGAAAGGATTTCTGTTGTTTAAATGTGCAAAGACCTATTTTTGATAAGACAAGAAAGTTTATATTTTGTAAATATTTAAATTATGCAAGTTATGTAAAAGGTTTCCAAAACTAATGTGATAAGATTACAGCCTTTGACATTTGTTGGTTAGATATTTGTTACTATTGTAGTAGCCTTTAATAGATTTTTTTTATTTGCATGTGCAGGGGGAAATTAGTCAGAGAATTACATAAATGTTCTTTTTTTTTTTTGCCGTCATGGCGGTTATAATTATTGCAGTTAATACACACTGATGAGAAACACTTACTATGATTTTCTAAATGATCAATTAATATTCTGTATACTTTTTTTATTCTTTTAAGTCTTTTACAAACAGTGAAATCCTGGCTGCAGCGGTAAGTGCAGAACTCCCACTGACATCATGGGGACTTGCAAGGGTTCACAATGCATTAACTTGTTCCACACTAACAGTCAGTTTTTAGAAAGAAATCATCTTAGACAGTTTGGTTGAGGCTTTCAAAGTGACTTTGAGGAATTCATTTCCTAGTTGTCAATTATTTTCCCATGAAAGATGGTGACCGGATTCCCTGTCACCCTTTATTGGATGTGTAGGTCAGGAAGAAGCAAACAAAAGCTGCTGTGTTGTGGTACTTCACTGCCTTATGTGGAGTATCTTGGGAACATCAGCCCAGCAGCCGAGAAGTCCTGTATCTGCTGGTTCTTTTTGGACCTTCCCTCCACATTTGGCCAGTCTGTCTCCATTGACCTAGCCAGATAATTACCCTGAGGCCACAAAATCTGCTGTCTGTGGGAAGGGGGCTCAGCATGCCAGTCACTGTCACAGGAGCATTCAACACCCTCCCTGTGAAAACTTGGATGGGGAGGACACATCCTGGTGGAAGACCCTGAAGAGGGAGTTGTGAGCCCCAGGTTGTGCCCATCTTCCAACAACGAAAGTAAACCCAGGGGCTCCGCAAACCGTGCCACAGCACCCATCGGCAGCGTGGACGGGACATGGTGCTGGTCGCTGTTGATAAGAAGGCGTTGCAGGGACCGCCTCTCTTTCTCAATCCGCTCTGTGTCAAGCTGCTGGCAGAGGTAAGGGCCTGGGTGCCCTACGTGGGACTGCTCCTCGCGCGTCCTCCTCCGAGTTCAGCGTTGGGGTCACCGCTGGTTTGTTGTACGGGGCTCCGGCGAGAACCAGCCTCTGGGAGCTCAGCGCGGAGACCAAGATCTTCTCTTGAAGCAGCCCCCGTTTGTGTCTCAAAACTACCTTAGCTTGTACCGGACCTAAAGGTTCTTCCATGCCTGATCTGTAAAGTAAGGAAAATTGCCGATGTACTTCTTGGCGCGCCTTAACATCTGGCAGGGTAGAAAATGGGGAGCAAATGGTCCTGGACTCGTGGGCCTGAGGTCAGCTTCAGGGATTTGCCCAGGAGAAAAATCTCAGCAGGCTGTTTCTGTGGGCTTGAAGGGGAAGGGCGCTCACGTCAGCATTGCACGGAGACGTGGGGCAGTCATGATGCCACCGATGCAGTCAGGGTGTCTTTTGCCTGCTTGGCTAGCCAGTGTTTCACTCTGTTTTATTTTTGAGAAGACACCTAGTTCCAAAAAAAAAATCTTTTTGTTCTTAAATGTTGCTATTAAAAGATTTTTTTTCCTGGTTTGGGGGGTGCGCGGGGGGAGTTTATTTTTTTCAAAGAATGACAAAGGACAATGAAGACAAGTGGCAACACACGTGGTTTATGAAAGCTACAATGGCTGAACAAACAAGGTAACGGATTTGAAGCTTCACTGGCAGCCGAAGGACCCATCTTGCCTCTGAGAAGCTGAGGAGAGCCATTTGATGGGCGGAGGCATTACCCTTCCCGCACCGAGGGCAGAGCACTGGTGAGAGCAAGTGCATGCGGTCGGAGGGGCTGCTGCTCACTCTCCTGCTGCACTGATGTCGGGGGCTTGGGGGGGAAGCAGAAGCAAAACTGAGTGCATTGGGCAGGCTGGAGCATGAGCCCCTTGCTTTACCTACGACAGTTGAAATGGCGTTTAAGTTAATCTCCGTTGTAACTTACCTAAGTTACAGTCGTAAAACTAGTTCTGGATGGGCAGCCTCTGTAAAAGCAATTCTGGATGGGATCAGGGTAGGAACGTTGTTTTGTAGTAGCATCAGGGCTAAAGGAATGAGCTGACGTATATTGCAGTATTTATTCCACAAAACTGCCTTTACTCCTTCCACACTCTGGAAAAGCTCTCCCTGGGTGAGAGTGAGAACCATCTGTAAGACAGCATTCCTCCTTTTTCAAAGAGGAGCCTATGTACAACATATGTGGTTCAGCTCCTTTTGTGGGCGTATGGCACCGGGATGAATTTCATTCACTCGGTTTAATAGGGCATTTTTTTTTTTTCCCAGTGCTGGGACTGGAGGTTCAAGGTTGTTGACTTTGAAAACATAGCCTTGAAAATATAGCTTTGCAATAATACATCCTTTCTGTTTGAAAGTAGCTACATGTGTGCTTATCTGAGCAAGTGAGATGAGAAAAAAATTGGAAAGAAAGTCACAGTTTGAGTGAGGGAGAGGTCATATCTCAGTCCTGTTCCCTCACACTGCCCTTTTATGCATGGAGCAGCAGTTTGTGAAAAGTAGCAAACCTATGAAAAATGCCACAAGCTTACTTTTTGAAGAAAGGATAATTGTAACCTCTTCTGAAAGCGAAAATGATATATGCTGTTTTGAAAACAGAAATGCATGTGCCCTGGCTGCGTATTTAAGAGCAAAGTTGTGTTGTTGACTGAAGTGCTGACGTACCCAGAGGAGTTGCTGCAGGAATACAGCTGTCAGTCTGGCGACATGCCAGCCTGTGCGTGCATTGGCAGCTGACGAACACCATCTTGTCCTTGCCTGTTGGGAGATCTCTTGGATCCCCATCCCAAAGGATGTGTCGTAAATGTAGATTGTCTCCATTGCTATCAAAATGTCTCTGTGCTGGGCAGCAGTTTGCAGTGAATGTCAAGTGTGTGACGTGTACGTGTGAAGTAAACAGCAACAGTTAGCACAGGTCATTCAGAGGAAGCGATGTTAAAAGGACATCCACTTTGGCTGAGGTTTCTGACGGAGCTGAGATGCTTGATTTCATGAAGGACGAGGTTTCACAAGAGGGCAAACTTGACTTTAGGGCAGCCCATCATCGATCCAGTCTGTCATGGCTAGGTCATGAAAGTGCTGAACCCATACCAATTCATTCTGCTGGCTAAAATTTATTAAAAGCATGTAAAAGGATCATCCCACTGTGGCAGACTTCATGCCAAATGAGGCACTGTTTGTCTGAGCCCTCTAGCTTATGGTAGATCTTACACAGAGTAGAATATCAGGAAGTATCAGAGTGGCATAGACGTTACTATCTGTTCTAGATAACCTGCCAGAAAAGCGAATTGTGACTCCTCTCCTGACTGTATCCCATCTGTCCTGCCAGGTGATCTGGAGTCCCCAGACCCAGTTGCAGTAGGAATGGTGAATGCGCTTTGTTTTTCATTTTACCTAAGGATTTGCAATAGCAATTTTTAGGATTTTGCACACTTTCACAATTTTTAGTGACTTGGCATGGGCAGACAATAGCTAACAATACCTGAGTAACAGGGCTTCACACCCATATGTCTAATGAGCATCGCTGAGGAGGGCAGTAGTAGTATTCTGACTATAAATGGGAAACTGGGGAGAAATGACTTGCTCAAAGTCACTCGCAAAAGCAGTGCGAGACCTAGGTTTAAAAAAAAAAAAAAAAAAAAAAAAAAAAAAAGCATAGGCAGTGTCCTGATCACCAGCCTAATGCCTTGGCTACCTGGGCCCTGCATTTGTTTCTCAGCCCACATAGTTTGAAAACTGTGGTTTGGCAGTCAGGACTGTACAGTAACCATCCGAGCCGTGACTACTGGGCAAGTCCTGCTGCAGAGCCCAGCACAGTTTTTCGAGGGCAGGCAAAGACTACAATAATCACTTGGCTAAAATGGCATTTCCTAAACAGGGCCTCCTGTGGCCAGTTTCTGGAAGTCAAATATTCTCCCCACCCCCACCCCCCAAATGACGAATTCATCCCGAAGGGAATGGTGCCTGAGAACCCCATGTTAACGCTGCACATAATTTGTTCTAAAATACCCGTGCCTGTCCCCGAGTCTGCTGTTACACTGAATCGACAACTGAGTAATTCCACAGGTAGTTCTGTTAAATAACGAATGGTTTACTCAGCGGAGAATGAAATGGGAATTAATCCTCCCTGGCCAGCGTGTCAGCTCGGCAGGGCTGGAAGTACGGTGGCAGGTAGGAGCCCGAGCCTGCAGTCTGTTTCACAGCTAGCAGGTAACGCTGCCTGCTGATCCCTCTGGCCGAGGCTGGAATTGGGATGCCAGGGCTGACTGTCAATGGGTGGCCTTCGGTGGAAGGGAGCTGTCGCTTCATTTGCACAGCAAAGAGGTGTAACAAATAAAGCGTCTAGGAGAGTGAAGGCAGACACACATGTGGAGTTTAGCTGCACTAACTGACCTGGAGAAAGAGAGAGAGAGATTCATGACAGGGTAGTGCCACGTACCTTGTGAAACCTCCTCCTGAACCTGAGCCTGCAAGCGCGAGTATGGCTTCTCTCAGGCTAAAAGATCAGGGTTTGGCCATTCGCTTGTCCTCTCAGCCTTGCTATGTTTATGACTACACAGTGTAATTTTAAATAAGCTGCACATTTTCCTTGGTTTGTTTTTTTTGTTGTTGTTGGTTTGTTTGTTCTTTAATATCAAGATACGTGTGTATCAGGATGCCTTAATTAAAATGCTGGAACTTCTGATTGGGTAAGACTTCTATAATCATTTTCCTCAAAGCCCTGAAAAATTGTATTTGATTGTGGAGCTGTGTGAAACACATTTCATGAGCATTTCTGTTTTCTAGAGAAAAAGCTTGACGCTATACTAGGGGTTAAAAACAGACTGCAGTATTATTTATGTGGATGATGATTTACCCTCTTTGCTGAAAAGTACATTGTGCCTCCTGGCAGTAGCACAAAACCAGCTGACAACTGAAACAATGTCCCATTCTTTTGCATGGACCAATCTGCCCCATAATCTAAGAAATTAATTTGACACTCTATTGTGTCTCACTATGCGCTAAATAATATTTTTACATTAAACATATTTAGGTTTTAGAGGATCTATATATCATTAAGCAGAGGAACACAACAGCAAGATACTATTCAATTCCAGTTTAAGATGTGCTATTTGGGTTCTTAAAAAAATTCTGGCTAGGCATTGCCGATTATGCCAATGGGAGCAAAACTAGAAGTTACCTGAAACTTAGCTGTTCAGTTTTATACTTGCTGATTTTGGAGCTTTAGGCTGCCACGTTCATGGCAGGCTGGGTTTGCTCGCCAGGTCGGCCGAGCGGGTGCTGAGGCTCCCTACCCCCTGCCCTGAGCCCAGCCCATCGATGGGTTTAACGATATGGTTCACAGAAACTCTCCACAAACAATAGATTTGGCTCAGTTTGGAGCAGCAAACTGCAGCAAGGACACGGCAGGGAGGGGACCAGCAGTAGTAACTCCCTGAGCTGACTGTGCTGCCAGCATCAACTATTGTCCAACTATGGTTTCACGCTTCACGTGCATTGGTAACTCCAGGTTTTTAACGCAAAACAAACCAACAAAACCAAAACCCACATAGCACGAATGGAGAGTATCTAACAGAAGTTCTGCAAACGAAGCAGCTAGTGAAATAAACCCATTTTAGTAATTTCTATGCAAGAGATTAGGTAGAACCAAACTTTTGGGATTATCCAATGCTACAACCACCTCCTGTAGAAGTTTTATGATCCCTCACAATGTGCTAACACAGGAACCCTCTCAGGAAAACAAGCAAGCCACGTACAGGAAGGCGGCTGATGCTTCAGGGCAGGCGCATTTTCCATTGATCAGTGATTTTATGGCAGTAGAGCTGCAAGTAACCTCTTTAAAAAGCCCTTCTTGCTTTCGGTCACTCAGGACTAAACAGCACTAAGGCAACAGACCAGTATTGTACTCTCTGCTGAGGCCGTATTTGGGATAATACAATTCTGACCACTTAAATAACCTTGAAATATTAGTTGGGCTCAGTGGGGTTTTTTTTCCCATTTGCCGATTGTCCCGTAATTGCAATGCTAAGAAACCGCTCCAAACCTTCCGGATTGTAGTGTAAGATCAGCAAGAGGAACAGAATTAACCAGCTGCTTTGGGCTGCCTCCAGGGATCAGAAATTTCCTATAGAGGATGGAGTGATTTCTGTGCATTTTACACCATAGACAACATAGCTGGACTATTACAGTGGTCTATGCTGATCCCTACCTCTCTCCATATATATTCTAAAGCCCTTAAAAGAAAGTTTTCATTTCTATATACTTCAAAGGATAATAAACAGATATGTTCATTTTATTCACTAATACACTACAAAACTTAACACAAGATGTAGTTATCATCTACATTGTGTGTTACGTGTTTGAGGCGCCTGCAAGGGCTAAGATATAAAAGCTATAAATCAAGACATTATCCACCCAGTTTTCCAGTGGGAAGGATGATTCAGCTGCCAAGACCTGGGAACAGGAGGCTGTACTGATAAAGACAACGCTGAAATACTCAATGCCAAGGAAGATAGTCAGAGAGGATTGCAGAAGCATTCGGTAGGAAAAAAACGTTTGCAGACTATGTTCCACGGAAGGCAGTACTCCCTTCCACTGCCATCCATCAGGCTCAAAGAGGAGACACAATTCCTCCGCAGCTGGGAGTGCCTTCTTCCACGTCAATGAGGCTGTAGCTATATCCTGCTATGGACAACACCCTACGAAAGGAAGAGACCTTTTTGAGGGAATGGGCGATTACAGATTTACAGATTATAGCCATTTAGAAAGGATAAATGCAAGATTAAAGGAACTGGGCTGCATGTTTTAGAGAAGAGAAGATAGGGCCAGGAAGAATGTAAAAGACATCTAAGAGGACAGTCATCAATTTTTAACTTGTAAAGAAGCAATCATTCATTTTCAGCAAAGAAGATGTGGATGGTACATGAGACAACCTATCTAAATGGATAGTTAAGCATACGAAGAGACAGCTGAGGAACCTGTTTTAACCTGAGTCTATGAAGGATGCATTAGATCTTGTTCGTAAGGCTGAAAGGGCTGACTACAGGAGCGGCCAGGAGGGACTAAAAGTGGGTTCAAGCTAATATTAAGATAATCAGAAATGTAATGAAACATCTCAGGTAGAGCACATTCTCTCTTGCCATTCTTCATTCCCACCCCACCCCGCCCAGGGAGGCAGCAGCAGGAGGTGCCTGAGCCCAGGTGTTTGTGTCCTTTTGGCACAAGAAGCAGGGTCCCTCGCATCCCTAGGACGGCATCAGGAGCCACTGACACCTCGCGGTATCACCAAACAGGCCGAGAGCTGTTCTTGCACCTTCCTGCTTCGGCCTCAAAGTTCCCATCCAGCCTTCCAGGTTTCTTTTTCAATTTTCTTAGCCAGGCCCCTTGTATTAAGGCTAGGGTATGGCCTTACAGACATAAAACTGAAGAGGATTTAATCAGTAAGAAGTCCCTTGCTTGGTACCCACCTTAGCCATGACCAAAGTCAGTTTAGGGAGAGACTACAGCCCTTCCCACCCTTACACAGGCAAGTCAGTCAACACCTACCTGGCAGCATTATTACTTTATTTCCCCTCCTGAAGTTATCCACCTGGCCTCTGTTTTATTTATATACTCATTCTTGAAAAACACTCAGACCGGACAAAATCCAAACAGTTTAGGAGACATTACATACACATCAAGCATTTAGTAGTCACATCAATGTTTGAGGGAACTACGTGCCACAGTAAGACATTTGGAAAGCAAAACATGCTGAGCAAAAGGAGGATTTTTCAAACTAGCACTCAGGAAACTAAAGCTGTAAAAGGCTCTGCTGTTTCCAGAGGGAAAGGAAGAAAAAAGTTTGATCATGAAAGACACTAGGAAAGATGCAGAGGAGACCCCATTTGCATGGCCAATCCAGTACGAGTCTTATATACTTGAAGAGAGTCTTACTGTGATATGATACAGCTGTGAGGACATGGGTTACAGAATGGGAAGATTTCCATCAAAATCACAAGTATCAAATTATTTAAGAAGTTACAAAAAATAATCCTACCATTTCATTGCTTTAAAATTCATGGTTTAAAAGGTTTGTGGCAGGTGCAACTTTAAGGGGTTAAAAGAGTCATAATATATTTACTTAATTTAGATTGCTAAAAAAAAAAAAAAGGCACAAATGTAAAAGACACAAGGGCTAAAGGAGGTCTGCCTTTAGTCTTATTTCCTCTCCATTTAACTTTGTAGAGGAAATTTGAACTTTTTAATTTGATGAAAGACGAAATATTCACTGGCATTCAAAACCAAAAGAATGAATACAAGAGTAGTCCAGGGAAACTATTAATGCTGACAAGTGTTTTTTTTTCTCTTAAGCCCCTGCCAAGTAACTTCAAAATTATTTTCATATTATTCCGGATAGCAGCATAACTAATATTGGCACATACACTAGCAAAACTGTATTTCTGTGAAAATTCCAGGATTTAGACAGTTAGTTTTCCACAGCTGCCTAATGTTATGAAATAGAAGTAATTTCCAACTGATAGAAACACAGGGGGTTACTTTGATGAAAAAATATACATGGTTCTGACATGTCCTCCTACACAAGAAAGTCTGAAAGATCTGACAAAAGCAGTTTCTACTGTATAAGGTGCATTTATTGCTGTTCTAACATTAAACTTGAGGGAAAACCACATTATTTAACAGGCTAGTTAAACATACAGAACGACTCGGAATCCAGTCTTACTCTGGTATCACAAGTTATTTATTTGACTTACAAGGTAATTTCCAATATTGCTTGAAATTTGTAGTGCACAGAATTAAATTTGTCTCAGAAGACATCAACAATAATAGTATTTTGAGTGCCACTGTGTTCAACTTGCACTGTGGATTCCTGAAAAATCCTCTGTGGCTTTTGCCCTATGGTACTAGCTAGACGTTTTAGAAGATTATACCAGAACTCATGACATAAAGCTCCAAGAGATTATACCCAGTTCTGTGTCAGCCCCTATTTTGTGAATACGGACACCGTCAGTTATACCATACTAACTTAGTTTCAGCAAAAGTTCAAGCTGGCCCTACTTAAAAGAAACAAGTTTCCAAAGAAAGCAGTGTTTTCTCACAGCTCCGATACAAGCTTAAAGAATAAGGCCACTTCAACACGGTCCATTTTTTTTATTATTAAAAAAAAAAAAAAAAAAGACAAAGGAAACATTGTCAGTTTAAGTGTCACACATTGCATAACCCAAGATACAACGCTTTCTCTAACATCTCACTGTAAGAGCAAATTGCCTCAGCTCACATTAGATGGAACATAGGTGGTAAAGGTGCACAACTGTGTACCCTGAAACGACTCTCACTAGAAGGCAGACTGCTTTCTAACAGGCTCTTTGTGATGGGAAATGTATTCCTGATGTTAGAACTAAGAGAGGAAGCTACTCCATTACGCACATTTACTATGTGACTAGACACTATAGCTGAACAGCCATAGGTAGAATTGATGGTTAAGCAGCAGTACAAGAATGGCAATAAAACCCAAGCAAGTCAGCCACAGTACTGCTGCTTAACATGCCAAGTCTCTTCTACAAAGTAAACATTATTTTCAAGTTAAGTACAAATCCTTCCAAGCTGCTTTTAAATACCACGCGCACTATTTAAATATTTACTTTTGTTCTTACCCTAATAAAAATAATTTCTATTGTGCTTCTCATGGCATATCTGTGTTACACTATCAAGTATTCTTCCTTTGCTGATTACTTAGTTTTGATGGGGAACTACAAAATAAATTTCTGGAGCACTTGGTATTAGAATAACCAAATAGCTTTAATAAAAAGTGATGCTGCCATTAAAAAGGCAGAGGATAAAAAAAAATTAAAGCTCTTTATTAACTTACCACTAAAATCTACAATATTCCACAAAGGTTACATACTCACAGCAACATTACGCTGTTAAGAGGACAGTACAACATTTGTCAGGATCCATTTATTATCTGCATATGCAATTTATTAGCCAGTTGATCTACAAGGTATTATTTACCACAGGCAAACTAAATACTGTGCTTTTAAGAAATCTGCATAGAAATGATTCGATGTTTCCTTTATTTTGGACATATTTACAAAAAGGATTTCTATGTGTGTTAGCAATAAATAATCCCAATATTCAAAATGTCAGTGCTCATGCACACACCGACAAGATGGTTGCATGCTTTAAAAATATTATTTACAGTACAGTCTCCTTCATAGCCCTCTCCCTAATAATAGCAGAAAGTGCATTTTCTTCCATATTCTTTCTCCTTTCCTTTTGTTTTCATTTAGTCTTGCTTCTGAGGGATACAGCCTTCCATCTCAACAACTTCTGGCCACCCTTCATACTTGTTTGTGTCCTTGTTGTTCTTTATATGCTACGAATAGAAAACATCAATCTACTGTTAATGTAAAGTCATTTATCCTTTTGCTTTAACTCACAGCTTTAAAAGACATTTTATTTACTTGTTTTCAGGCCATGGACAAAGAGAAGACATCACTATTAGCCTCTTGTGCTTTGTATCAAATATAACAATCTCTCGGTATTCACCACTTAATGTAACTTGCTCAGACAAGTGTGTGCTAAAAACAGTTAAGACATCCTGGGAAAACATTTTTAAAATTCATTATGGATGTTTATTTAGGGAGAGTGACAAGTGAAGAAAAGACCAACTGCATTAAAACATAAACCACTAGCAAAAAATAAATAAGGATACTAAATTTACAAGGCACTGAAAACAAATAGTCAGATTTTAAAGAACATTATTTAATGTTGAATGTTCGCCTTTTTTGAAAATTAGGGGGTTTATTTTTTCCACCAAGCAGCCATTCGCAGTCAAGTAAGGCATTACTGCTGCCACGAGTTTGCCACTGCTCCTGCACTAGTTCCCACTCCCTCCAAAGCTGGCAAAGGAGAACACGCCTCCCTTACTCTCCTAGTACAAAGCTACCTTTGCCAGTAATTAAAGGCAACAATGACACATGTTGAATTGTAACAGCTAAAGTATGGGAACATAATCTATTTCACAGATTTTGCCATGGCAGCGATAATTTTTGACAGAAGAGCAAAGTGAACAGCTGGGAACACCAGCACCTTAACTACCACTTATCTGTTGGAGGTCTACCATTGTTTGTGCATCCAAAATACAAGCGTTAGGCAGTGAGTTTTGAATTCCTCGGTTTAACTGGACTCATTAAAAAGATAAATAATCTAGTTATTGGGATAATAAGATCTACCCCGTATAAGATTTCTTCTTATTTGTGAATCACCAAAGAATCTTTTTTTGTACATTTAAAAGGAGGAGGCTAAGTCAAGGAATAAATCTGAAAATAACACTGCGTACCACTACTGCAATAGATACCTATCTTGAACAAATGCATGGTATTTATAAAGCTTTTATTAATGTAAGCTGTTAAATTCCAGTACGATATAGAATCACAGACCTGTTCAAATGGACTTTTAGTCTTAATTCCTTTTCCACCACAGAAGACCCAGTTGTCTCTAAAGCCAAGGTTAGTAATAGACGTGCTTCCTAATTCAGCGATCAGTTTCCGTGCTTCCTCATTAAGCCTTGAACAAAACAGAGAAGTTCAATATGTGAATAAAATACACGCCTACAGAACTTTCATTGTTCAATGGGCCATTCATCTTTAATCTGATTAAACATAGTTTAAGTCAGTCAATATTGGGCAAGATCAATTTTTCAAAATCAGATACAGCTAGTTCTGAAGTCACCTGATCTAGCGAGCACTGCTCTTTAATATTATAATCTCAAGGAGCCAGCATGCAAACCTATCAGTACACCAACAAAAGCCAAGAACCCTCTCCTGTGAGAATTTATACATACATCTTGAGTCATGTTAGCAATTCACGCAACTAAAAAAGTCAGCCTTTAAAGTAAACATTGTTTGCAGGCTCAACCTGAAGTCTAAATAAAGTAAAAGCTATTTTAGATTAGAAGAATGACTTAAATATATGAAAGAAGTTCTTGTCTGCTTGGGACAATTAATTCAAAATTCAAAACCGACAGCACGGTTCAGTGCCTGTAGGTCCAAGAGGGAGAATTTTAGTATGGAAGGGAAAACAATTTTGTAGGATGCTAAGTTATCATTCCAAAACGTCCAAAAAACAGCTCTCTTACCTTCCTTTCAGTTAATAGATTTGTGCAATTACTAAACAACACACACAACTTCTGATTATTACTGCTTACTGATATGTAGCTGTACAACTCACTCTAGCTAAAATTATGAAAATTATTAAGTACTTTGGAAGTGATTTGCACAACCCACACTCCAAGCTTATATTTAAAAAAAAAAAAGAAAATCTTTTAAACACATTGGTTCTTCACTATTTTAACTGTTTTCAAGAACTGGCATTTATGATTACCATCAACCACCAGTGGCAAGGTTTTGGCTAATTATGTATTATCACTAATAAGCAGTAGTTCCTGGCTGTCAGCATGAATGGGCCAAATTCACCTTCTTGTTCAACTGATATTGTATCTACATACATCAGCTGTGACGTAATTATTGAAACAAACTAACTGTACTTATTATCTAAAGCATCAAAGAAGAAAGGAAAAAGAGCAAAAGGAAAAGCAATAAAACAAGTGAATAGAATGACAGAAGATCCAGCCTTGGCATAAAGAAGCATTAAATTGCTTTCTTCTCCTAAAAAGCTGTGAACGTAGACACTTAACTATTACTGCACACAGCAAAGTCAGGACTTTGTCACAGGAAAGCTGCTCCTATATCAAAAACACAGACAAGCTGTGGATAACAAATTGAACCAAAAGAGAAAAAATGGTACACAACACATTAGCAAAAAGCCAAACACTATTAAAACAGAGAAAATGAAAAAAAACCAAACAAACAAACAAAAAAACCACAACCCCACACCTCTTAATTTTCACTATGAAAAGCTGTCCTTTAGACAGCATGACTAAAGTCAGGAGTAGATTACAATACAAATTCTACAGTAATTTTTAGTATCTATTAAAGCTGACCAAAGTTAGGAAGGTTGGAAAATAATGCTTAAAGAGAACTAAAGCCTCTTAGGCTATGCCTACGTTAATAAACTGAACAGCTTTAGGGTGGAACAGTCCAAATACTGAGGCCAAAAAGTATGAGGCACACAGTAGCAACCTCTCAGACTTCAAAAGGAAGGATACAGGCAAAGCCTACTGGGAGTGGTCTCTGCACCCCTGCAACCGCTAAACTCTGTCTTGGGAGCTGATCTGAGAAAAGTGCTGGATGGAACTGACCGGTTTCCACCAGAGAATGTCCTCAGTCATGTTGCTACGTCTGGACATATCTGAATTTACTAGCATAAGATAGAATGAGCTATTAAAAAAAAAAAAAAAAAAAAGAGGTGGGGACACGTTCTATGAGAGCAGCTAGAAACCTACAGGGTCATCAGGAACCAAGGAGGATAAGGGTATGGTTTCAAAAAAGTACAATGCCTGACATGCAAATACATTCTTCATTGCTATGAGTAAGCAGTTTGTTGGACTGCCCATATGCCCTATGTTGTCTTCTTGTTGCATTAACATCTTTTCTCAGAGGAACAAATAACCCAATTATGAGTACTGATACAGCAATTGCTAATCAGTCAACTACTGACGTCTACCCTTTTCAGATTTTCAAACGTTTGTGATAATTCTCCTAAAGAGTCTAGTATCTAATTTATTGTTTCTTTGTTGTTGGGATCACAAAAGTATACACCTAACAGTCCTCTATGTAAATACATAACCCATTAGATGTGATGAGTTTTAATTTGATCATTGTCCCCAAATCACACCAGCATTATAAAACTAAAACTTTCAGTTTCAAATCCATCATCTTGGAAGAACAAAACTTTATCAAAAGTGATTGTGTGATAAAGAATGCATTTTTTTCAGTATAAAACATCATTTAAAAGTTTAAGCAGTATTTCTATATAAATCAATGACATACTTGGTTGCACCATCATCATATGTTCCCATTAACACTATCGTTCCATCCTGGATGGACTTCAGAAATTCAATAAATGGTGCCACATCTGAAAAGAGAGAGAACACAAAACTGTTTAATAACAAGCAACCATTTCATATTTAAACACCTGCAAGACCTTCCTGCAAAGACATTCCTTTTAAGAATACTTGTAAGTGTACTTACAAATTTATAAAAAGATGCTAAGTGAGAGAAAGATAAAATGCAGACAGAAGTCTTTCATTTTATAGAAAGAGGTTCATCCATATTGTGTAAAGACATAACCACTAGTGGGGACTACTCAGGAGGACAAATGTGTTTGACTAACCACACCATTCCCTCCCACCGCAACTATTTGTGTTTCTTTAAAGCTGCACTCTTCTCAGAATTACAAATGTAGAGGTGAAGCACTCCCTTAACTATCACCTTAAACCACCACAGCAAATGGAGCCTGGAGAAGGGGGGGAGGGGGGGATGAATAGGAAAAAAAAAAAAAGAAAGAAAAAAAAGAGAGGCATTTAAGTTGTTTCTCTCTAACCAGCTAAGTTAACTGCACCTACCTCCTCCCCACATGTCAAAGAATTTAGTATCTAATGGTTCTCCTGTTTTACCTGGAGAAAAAGAAATATTTGGTGTCATCAAATATAGCCAAAATTATTTTACAGACAACATGCCCGACTCCTTTTAATGACTCTTCCAGAGAAAGTGCTGCAGAAGACACTATATAAATCAATTACTACAGTAACTGTTATCTTTTATGAAGATTGCTCCTTAAACGGCATAGTAGTTTGTGAAAAGGTGCAGGAAAAGGTAAGAGGAAAAAAAGAGAGAAGATGCAAACTTCTGATTTTGCTTCAAGTGGAATACAAAATAAAACAAAAAGCCCACAGCCTCTAAAACCAATAAAGATAACTCACTTCATGTATTAGCCTTTTTTTTTTTTTTTTTAACTTGTTTTTGCAAAAGTACATACTACAGCTATAGGTTGTCTTTAGTGCCACATGGAAAGTAAGAAAGATTCAAATTACACTGCATGTTTTACTATAGACTGGAAATTCTTAGTTGATTTAAACATCCAGAACAAATAGAAGAAAGTGGACAATATAGTAATCTCATTAGCTTTTTCTTTTTTTTTTTTTTTTTTTAAACTATGCTGTCTACGAAGGGAGTATTTGACGGAAGGCAGAGGTTTCTTTTTAATGCATACATTCATTTAAAGTTTGGAAGACAGGGAGGAAGACTGGCAGCTATGTAATACAAAGGTAGGTTATTTGGTTTTGAACAGATAGAGACAATTTAGGAGGGAAAAACAGGATTAGGCGAGTATCGTTTAAGTCATGCCTTAGATGACGTAAACCCAAGTACAGTCCAAAAATAACATGAATTTATATTGCAGTGAAATGACAAAGTGCTATTTCAGTGCTACAAGGAATTGCTTCCCACACATTAAGGACAAATCTGCCAGTACTGACATTCAGTTCAGCTTTCAAGGTGACACACAGGTAAATTTGTTTGGTTTTAAGGAAAGCTGAGAATCCGGAACACAATTACATAACATGATATTTTTAGGGACAAGATCTATAGATATGGACTAATCAAATTTACTGATTTCAAGCCAGGAAATAATGAGCTGGTCTTTCCATTGTAGTAACAGAACTGTTAAATAAGTTTCACTGAAGAGAGAGCAACAGAAGAATTTAGTCTGCAAAGTTTTATTAGTGGTGGCAACACACAAAGTCAAAAGAAGTAGCATGAATCTCATGTCTTTCTCCATTTTATATGTGCATTAGGAATTTATCTGATGTATCACTGAGATAGTCACCACAGCACTACACATTACTATTTTTACTACATATTTTTAGAAACAAAAATGCAGGTTTTCTACTTTCTAACAAAAAGGTATAAGTACCAAAATCTGACATTATCTCAGTATAAATATGCTGAATACTTCCTTTCCTCCTCCTACTTGCTTTTCATCATCCCTTAGTATTTCACCTTACATTTCAGAAACAATTTGAAAATGAAGACAATCTGCTCACTTAAAATGTCACTTACCATTGACCAAGGCCACATTTATTCCTCTGCCAACATTATTTTTAACTCCACTCATTAAACTGAAACAAAATAAACATTTTATTTTTAATAGGGCAATTTTCTGATGTGAAGTATTTCTGGTTTTTAAATAGGATCAATCAAATTGTAAGAGATACATAGTTGAAAGACCACATGTTCATGAATACTTAAATGAAGCTAAATGAAGCAAAATCTCCTTGAACTAATCTGTGTGCTCTTAGGGCACCACTGAATTGAGAACAATAGATCAAATATCCCCAGTTGTATCCATTTCATTTCATCACTTAATCATCTTGGTTTCAAAGTACGTGTGTACATTAGAAGTGTCACAAAAAATAAAGTGCTAATAATGTATTTAAGAAAATACCCTTGCAGTTAAAGAGCCTGAAACAAATAATAATTTGAGGAGCTTAGTACAGTCACGTAACCAATGTTTTAAGCTTTTTTGTAAGCACACGATGGACAAAAATGTGTTAAAGGGTTTAAAACTGAACAGAGGCATTTAAAATTAATATTGCAGCATCACACTAAGAAACAGGAAAGTAAAAGCAGTTAGCTACTTGTACCTATAACAGGAAACCTAAATCCAAGAAAAATAGTTAATACACTGATGGGACTTTAAACAAAAGTTGAATATAATCTTGGAGTATAGTTACACATCCCAACAAAACCATTACGATCTACGACAGCAATTACTTGGCCAAACTCAGAGTGGCAAAGGAGCTGGAAAGAAGAGATGCACTGTGAAATGGAAGCCTTTCAGAGCTGTAAAAGAAGAGCTAATGGGAACGTCAAGGCTGTTAGCTAGGATGCTGCGCTGCCTTGGGCCATGGTGGGTGTACCACTCCAGTGAGAGGAAGCTTCTGGACCTCCTCATCCCTTTTCGCTGGCACTGTATAGAGATCTCTGTTCTGCCTCCAGGCCCCAAATATCCCAGCATTAACTCTTTTCCTCCTAGCTTCAAAATGTTAACATACGCAAGGAGAAATAGGAATAAGGGTTGAAACAACTACACAGATTAAGATAATGAGGAAGTCTTCAGCTGAGATTGAAGAAAGCACATCGGCATAAGCACATAGGTGCACGTATCTCATTAATTACAAACACACTCTAACAGACGCTTTAATTTTACCCTGATCAGAATTTCTTTAACCTCCCTAGCTTGCTCGAGGAAGGGGCTCACATTTCTTCTGAGATCATATGATTTTCAGGTCATGTCTGAACATCCGTCTAAGCAGCGTTTCGGAATGACCGCATCCTTACACACACAACTGCAACATCGCTTTCTCATGCCAACTTATTAGTGATAGGCTAGAAACAAGAAATGGTCTATCACAGAAGTACGACAAAAATCTTCCTCTCTGATGCTATCTTTTTCACCCAGAATGAAGACAGAAGCCAAAATTCAGAGGAATGTCAAATTTAATAGACAACTATCAGGAACAGACTCAGTATTCGCTAGTTCTGAGAGGCCGTGAAAGACTACTAGTTAATGGTAACTCTTGGCACAGTGGCTTAGGTTTTAAAGAACTAGTAATCAGGGATGAAAGAGTACATATTCTTCTCTTAGTCCTTAAAGTTATACCATCTGCCAAAAACTTCCGATTAAAATTAAAACTCTAATTCAGTAACTTCTGAAACAGAAGACTTGACATTTTCTGCTGAAATGCAGAATTCACTTCTGGTTAGTAGGGAACTCCAGAAGTATTCTAGCCACTGCAGGATCATCTCTTCTTTGATCACATGATTTTCACGTCATGTCTGAATAGCCTTTCTAAACAATAAAAACATATGGCAAATAAAGACTGAAAACATAAATGAAAAACAGGCAGTGAACTTCTGAACACATTCCTTTGCTCATATAAAATTTAGTGGGCATTTAATTTACTAAAAAGAATACGAACTTCCCTTTATTTTAATTACGAAATTCCCTGTAAATAAATACCAGTCAAAAAAATACGCAAAATTCGGGTGACTAGATGCTGAAAATCCACACATACATAACAAAAATTATAATGGATTTCAGACAACAAAAAAATCCTGCAAATATGAATACACGAATTACTAGTTAAGGAATGTAGTGTGACATTCTGCTGTAAGGTTACTGTGGCACAATCATGCAACTGGCTTCTTAGTAGAAGTAGTAAAACTGCATGGAGAAGTTGCTGGTAAAGAAGTATAGCAATATCGCCCCTTCTTCTAAAAAGCCCATGAAGTAGCAACTACAATATTTAATATTTTGATGACTACAGTATGTTTTTTCTAGTTTGGATTATGTCCTTCCAATATAGAAGAACAAGGCTATAACTGACCTTCTATACAGTAGAATTCCTATTTCACACCAAAATATCTATATAATTAAAAAGAAAAATTGAGAAATTAAATGCATTCTGAATTATGCACCTTTAGCACTCTCATAAACCAGAGTGACATCTTTATGTTTAATACACAGCAAAACACCTACATTGTAAATACCATTGACAAATTATGAAAACTTGTCCCTGCTTCCTTGTCTTCGAAGTATGAAGAAGAACACAAAGTAATCAGAAAAAAGCATTTTGCAGGAGCGAGTTCACAAAATATCACTAAAAAAAGAGCTACCGAGGAGGAAATAAGTTCTTTCAGAGCTCGGAGATACCACTTTACACACCTGAGATTGCTTGTGCGCTCAGTCACAAACACTACAGGCTGTAATGTGACAGTTTTCTCACAGGAGGGCAGCCGTTCGTCAGTTTTAGAATTCTTCCAGCAATTTACCATCGCAAGTTAAGGGAGTTTTTTGAAAGAGAAATCAAACGTCTTATGAGCAAAGCAGGAGATAATATAAAATTAATCAAATTTTTCGTGTACATTTAAACAGATGTAACAAGTCCTCCTCAGAAGGAATTCAGAAAGATTTTTCCCAAGGGAAACTGGGAGACTCCAATAGCTCCGCACTAGTATTAAAGGAACACAGGATTTCTTGCCAGAAACTACTTTCTTTTCACCACTTTCTTCAGTGAAATATCTAGTAGAGGATTTTTTTTTAATTTTTTTTTTTGGCGCACAGGAACAACAATCTCTTCTTAGTTAACCGGTAAGCGGGACATAAAAAAAAAACCAACCAAACAAAAAAAAAAACCAAACCCAAACCCTACAATCCCAAAGTTAAAATATTCCTTGCGCTCCCACAACTTTAAATCAGTGAATCACTCTAAGTCTTCACAGATATCAAGCTTCCCAGCAACCAGAAGGAGAAGGCAACAAGTTTTGTAACACCAACAAAATACCATGCAGAGCGATCAGACTGTCCAAGGTCACAAAGCGAATCAGTAAGAATGGAAAGCAGAACCTAGCAGCTTTTAGTTAGTACCTGCCAGCGGTGAGCTCGTGCTCCCTTTGCACGCACCCCCCCCCGACTACACCGTGATGTTCCGCTGCTAATGCACTCCTACGCAAGCGAGCAAGCTTGAGGTAAGTCGGCCTCACAAAAGAACGGCTTGAAATTTGAACGGTGCTCGTGTTTCTACTAATAATGCAAAGCGAAGAAGCCGCACGTGTTTAGTTGTCAGGGAAAAAAGCTCCCATTTCAACTTCGCTACATCTTAATTGCTAGATTTAGTGCTAAAAATACAATCTTCTCTTTAAGATCATGTAAGACTAATCTTAGAGTTACTTTAAAGTGATGGAAAATGTAAACCAATACTTTTATTCTCTTACAGACTAACTATCCCATTTACTACATTACATGGGGTTATGTTGTTCACAGTGAAGTTGCCATTTGTTCTAGAATTCATTAGCACTAACCGCTGTACGTGCTATCCGAACCACTCCGCACTAACATAGCATGGGCTGAGAAACAGCTAAACTGGAGTAGGTTAAATGCAAATGGAAGGCAACAGCTTGGAAGTGTGACTGATATTAAGAAAATCTCCTTCTGACAACGCTAACATCACGTCTTTTCTGACACGTGACATGCAAAATTGAGTGGATAAGATTATGTCATACGGAGCTGCGCACTCTGGGTGACAATGAGCAGGAACAACCTAAGAGCAAAGAAACAGAGTCTAAAAATAAATATTAATATTCCCATTATGGAGATTACTGAAAGGTATTCAGTTAAATACTCTACACACGGTATTATTGATAATACTGTGTTAAAATACAGTTATTAGAAATACAGGACTTAAACTCAAAACCAAACTGTTTTAAGCAGTTCTTTTCCTCATTTCACAATTATTTTAATTTTATTAACTTTAGTTACCATCAGCAAAATTAAATAACTGCTGATCATTACAAATGCTATTTTCCCCTTTTGAAGTCATCCTTCAAAGAGTAGTGGAAAATATGTTCCGACATTGGTACTATGGAAATAGATAGTTTAAGAGATGCCTGCAAAAGACAATTCCACACCACACTTCTAGCTGATGACATTTAGTTAGAAGTACCAAGAGTAATTACTTAAAAATACAGTCGTTCACTGAATTACTATGAGAGGCACAAGAACAAGTTACTTGGAGCCAAGTTTGCATCTGTTTGACAAAGTCTAACAAATCCTTAAGTCTGTAAACTTGAAATGAAGGGCAAGCTATCCTGTATGTATTAAAAGAGCATACATTTCTGCATTAACCATAGAGTATTGTGTGTGCTTCATCGGAAATTAAGTTATAATGCAGTATAATTTTTTCATGTGGTCAAACTGCTGGCAAAACAAAACCTACAAAGAATCATTTAAACTACAGATTTTGTGTGCAAAGTGATCCAAGACAGCATTTGAAAGAGATACTTAGAGACAACAGGTAAAAATACTTACACATTATCTTCTACACAAATTTTAGGTCCAACTACATTTGCTGCTCCACTTGCCATTTTGAATGCAAAATGCTTTTCAGGACAAGCTTTGGAGATCCCGCATTTGTATCTTGGAGGTTTTGTAGCTTTCAAAAAGAAATAAACCAGGATTTTAGAGACACCACCACACTGTTCTCTGTTTCACCAACAGAGAAATATCCGTTAGTTTTCTGAAGGAATTCAAGGAAAAAAGCAAAAGACAAATGGTATCTCATCTGGAGTTTCATAGCAGCTTAAAATAATCTAGGTTCCTGCAGTACCTCGCTATTCTACTCCTTGTTCTCACCCTGCTTGCTTGCTCTGGCACTGTTATCAAAAGCCACAAGACAAAACGACAAGTGAAAGTGAAAACGACAAGTAAAAGGGACTTTACCAGAAATTTAGGAAAATCAGGAAAAGAGGAAAATTAGTTTCCGATTGCATTTGAAGTGTAATTAGGACTTTCTTAACTATGGAAATTCAGCAGTCTTTCTGTTATTAGCAAAAGCAATAACACATGTATATGAATACTCACAGCGTGCAGCTGCATCCAGTGCTGATCTAGCTAAAATGCAAAAAGGAAGTTTTACAAGACGTTACTATTAAAGTGTCATCTGCTATAAAATATCCTATAAATTTAAAACTTTTCTGTACCTCTATAAAAATAAGTTGGTTGAAATGAAGTGTCAAATACATCTGAACATTATGTTGCAATAAAACCACTAACTTTTAACACAGTAGAAGAATGAAAGTGATCAGGAACCACATTTAGAAGCACTACCTTAATTTATGACACTGACTGACACAAAGATCCATGGAGATACAAAACCACAAGGGATTTGTGGAGGTGTGGGCACCAAAGCGAAATGAATTCCGTTCTTACAGCATCACAAGGACGGGGCTCCTTTCACCTAACACTAGAAGCCTGCAACTCAGGTGTATTTGAACCCAGCCATTCATGACTCCCTTTCTTGGGATAGAAAGAGACACAAGTGACCTCATCATGCCCATACCTACAACACACCTGTAACACTTAATGACACCTGTGTCTCTTCAACAATTATTAAAGATGCCTCTGATGACTGGTTCAGATGTCAGCTCACACTGCAGTAATCTGGAGTTAAATAACGTGAACCCCATCCGTGTACCTAAAATTGGCGTATTTTTCTGAAATGAAAAGCCCCTTTAAAGATAAAGTTGGTTCAAAACACAGGCTCTGAATTTTAAGCCACCTCAGTTGCTGATCTTTTTCTGTGTAGAACCTGGGCACATCTGATATGTTTTGATTACTACACATTCAATAGTACATGGTAGTGTACCTGTGCAAGCGAAAAAACCCAAACCGTAAATTTTTAATGGCTTAAGCAGCAGAAAGGCAGAGTGCAGGTTTCCAGAAACATCATTCAAGTCACCTAGTTTACAACTCCAGACCAAGACTCTAAGTACCAGTAAACAGAAAAAGCAGTAAAATTACACACACTTGGCAGGCAAAAAAAAAAAAAAATCAAACTGATTAAAAGAGCCTGTTAAATATTTCATACAGAAAATACCTTAATACACACATTATATATTATGTATGTATAATACATACAAAAAAGAACAAGTACACACATTAAAAACAAACACAGAATTCTTCAGTGTAAAAGCCTAAGTCAAGCTTAAAGAAAAATGAATATGATATACTTGGTTATGGCTCAAATAAATATTAATAATGTCTGCAGAAAACAAAGTCATCACTTACCAAATATGTGTCCTAAGTTTGCATCCATTTTTATTTCGAACACTTGAGATATGACATAAAACGTCAATAAAAATATTGCTACAACTACTACCAGCTTTGCAGCACCTATTCAAAAGCAGAGAAAGGTTTTAAAAAATTATCTCCAAATGGTAACATTAAGTTTACCAAAATTAACTACATGAGAAATGTGTATCAGATTACATTAAGGGGAGCTCAGAAACAGGATCATCATTTGTGGACTTACTAAACAGAAGTAACCTGCAAGAAATTGACATTATAATGCAGGATGCAACTGAACCAGTCCATCAGGTTACTACACCAAATACATACCCTGCTCTCGGCTTTCTCCAGCTTCTCGCTTGCGTGACAGCACAGTACACCAACTCAGCTCAGCAGCCAGGAGAAACCACAGACTTTTCAGTGGAAATCCAGCTTAACAAAATGAACTAAGCTGATTTAACTGGCTGCTGTCCAAAGGGGAAACTCTCACCTCCTCCCATTCCACTTCCCTGTTCTTAGCCATGTGTACCTGTTTCCTCACTGTTCACAAATACTCCTTCTGCCCCCAACCCAGCAAAACTGAGCTACCTCTACTTTAATGCACGGCCAAGACTGACTGATTAGGAGTTTATTCATAAACTGTAGCTTGGCTGCTTTGGTCAGTCAGGTCTGAGCATAACATTAAAAAAAAAAAAATTAACCAGAACAACAAAAAGCCTCCTCACCTCCTTTTCAACAAATTTAAATTACTGACCTTCAAAAAGCAAGTTTGAAGACTCAAAAGAGCCAATTTAAGAAGTAATAAAACCCAGCACCTTTTTCCTCTCCCCCTTTTAATAAGTTGAAGCCTCAGGGAGCTTGAAGTTTGACAAGTCTAACTTTCTCTGATGCCAAGTGGTCAAACTACCTCCTGGGAGAAGAGCTGGAAGCACATAACCACAGAAATTTACACCTGAAATGGAAACTAGGGTGTATGTGGTACTGCCACAAACCCCGCCATTTTTTAGCATAATTTTCAATAGATTTTTACAGAATAAACCACTCAGCTTTTTGTAAAATACTGACTGAAAGTAGAAGTTAGGTGAGGAAGCATCTGATCAACATCCTGCCTTCCTGTCTCCCCCCAGTATGTCAAACTGTTTGGAAGAAACAACCTTACAGCATGCTTCTGTTTCTCAAATTGCCAGCCAAATAAATCCTTCAGAAAAAAAACTAAACTTATCTGCTCCTGCAGATCTCAGACTGGTGTTGTGATGGGCTGCTCAGAAAACCTTAAAATAGACAGATTACTCAGCCTTCAGAAGGATGAGAGATGTTAATCCTTCCAAAAGGCTAAAAAAAGATATGGGCAAAGAAAAAGAAAAGATAGAGGAAGAAAGAGACACAACTTTTTTGTCTGCTCGTAGTTCAGTCTTCCTCTCCCACTTCCCATTTCACGTGTGTGAGCACATACGTACTATGTAAGAAAACACAGATGCAAACTTAATTTAAAAATATTATGCTGGAACTCCCAAAGATTATTGCACTTGAAGGGAAGTGAACCACGTGTAAGCATTAGAGAAAACAGATGATCTGAACACACATTAAGAAGTGGAGAAAAGGTTTTCAAAGCAACACTGCTTAAAAAGACAAGATGGCACCAGACTTTGGAATGTGTCATCTAGCAAGTGGCACTTGGAGAGCATGTTGGTTCAGTAGACAGTAGGCGAGACGAATGAGAACTCCGTCTGAGCACTAACCATCCCCTCCATTCTATCTCCTGAGCCTTTCAACCAAACTGCAAGCGCTCCCTCTAAGGGAGACATAAGAAATCTCCTAGAACACTCTTTTAGCACTTGAACCAAAACCAGACTGTTTGCTACAGGTTAAACATTTTATAGGAACTGCCATATCTTCTTTGACTGTGGGTTTTAGCAACACAAGTAGTTAGATGGAAGGGAAAAAAAAAAGTTTGGAAAAGTAACTTTCCAGGTGATTTAGCCATTTTCTAAAAATCACAACATTTTCCAGTTCTGTATCAGATGTACTTTAGCAATTGCTCCCAGTTATACATATTGAAGTTAATAAAACAACTTTAGAAGTGGTGACAAAAATCAGGACTAGTTTCATGTATTAAGAAGGTTAATGTGCAGCTCTCCTGGGAAAAAAAGGTGTCATCGTCTCCTAGAAGAGCCAACAGTTGCTCCTTCTGCAACACAACACTACAACTCTTGATATAAGTGGAATGCATCAGAAATTCAAAACTGTTCAATTGCCACACAGGCTATTCTTCTGCAAGGAAATGTCTAACATAGTATTTTCTTGCAGTGTTATATCGGCAAATATCTTATTTTTACAACTTCTGTCAAGTAAAATCAGTTTCTCAAACCGTGTACTACAGTAACTTACCTCTATGAAAAGGCTTTTATAGCTTTCAAACTCCCAGTAACCATTCAGGAAGTTTCAGACACTACATTATAATAGCGCATAGCACTTTTGGTTGGGGTGTGAGGCAGGTAAGAAGTCACTTAAGACATCAATTGGCCATTTCCTTATTCCTTCATCATCTTACAGAATCAGCAGTTGAAGCATGTCAAGTCATGGCACCCTAACCAGTCACTGCACATCAGCTGAAGCGTTTTAAAAAGCTGCTTGCTCTTAGACCATCCCAAATGCCAAAATGAGTTTCATTAAACATCAATTAAATGGAACAGCACTGCCTGTTATGCCAGTTAAGTTTATTTTACAACCTTATTGTCACGACTTGTTAACGCTGTGTATAGCACTTGTTTCACAAGTGACAAAAGTTTGATTTTACTGAGCTTACTTACCTGCTATTCTCATGTTTAAGTCTCCAGGCAGCTGATGACACTACTGCATTAAAAACAGCCACCTAAGGAAAAAGAAAAGCACATCATTGTAATTACAGCCAAATAAGCACTTCTGTGATGAGTTAACAGTAAAAACCTCACAGATTTTCTAGACAATAACATTAATGATGATTGTCCGGAATACCTACTCCTTAAAGCTCACAGTAAAGGGAAGACGATTTAAGATGGATTTCTGATGCGTTGCTTTCATTTGTTACTCCATGAAACAAGTGTTCTGAAAAAACATTAATTTAATTCATCCAATCGACTACAAATTCTGTTCAACTTTCAACCCTTCAGTCTGTGACATAAGTATCTATCAGTGCTATAACTAAGCAGTCTTTGATTTCCTAAAGCTATGTGGTAAAAGTTAACAACTCCATCTGCATTGCTTCAGAGTCCTAGCAACTTCCGGATGCAAGTTGTTATTTGGCAACATAACAGAGTAAACTATGCTTTGGAGAAAAAAAAAAAACATTTAAGCCTTTTGGCCTTTAGGATACTGCATAAGCTGCATTCAATGGAACCGAAAGAAGGTTATTCTAATACTTTAATCTAGGCATTACAGAAATGTAGTAACACATTTGTCACTCAGAGCAGCATCCAGAAGATTCACATGACGGTCAATGGTGACAGAAGCACCAACCCTACCATAGCCAATGAGCAAACACCGCATAAGCAGCCAAAAGTTTCTTCTTGAGAAGAGCATGCCACCACGTAAAGCCAGAACGGTCCACAACCTACACAGACTCTGCTCGAAGGCTACCCCCTCCTCCTCAACTCAAGCAACCTCTTGTCCCTGGGCTGTACCAAGTACATCTCTTGCCCTCTGCCTGCAGAGCCATGGCTGCTGCTGGCTCTGCACCATGGCCATGCTCAGCCACAGTGGGCCCACACTGCACTGAGCCTGGACATCCTTGGTCTCGACTTTCCCCCTACTCCCGATTCATGAAGCGCAGATCAAAGATGACCACGTACAGCCACTTGGCACCCCCAGCACTGACATGGTATCTATGCAAATCGGGTTTAGCAAACATTGTAATCTTTACTAATGAAATACTGCATATTTATTAGAAACACGGTAATTTGTTTCACAAAATTTAAGTAGATTAAGCACGCAAAAAAAAATTTAAATGAACTGAAATTAGGATTTGCTTGAAAACACTACGCTAAATTGTTCTCTCTCATTTCTTCTATTCTTATCATCATAAGAAAGAGCCCTCAGTTACTTTCAAAAATACATGAGGCATTCAGACAAACAGCAGTCTGTAATCAGTACTTCCCTTCTGGATTTAAAAAAAAAATAAATAAAAAATCTATTTCTGAAGTTGCATTTTGCTGCATAACTACTTACATTTAATACGACAAAAGAAAAACTATTGGCATCCAGGGATCTTATTGGATCATCTACACTAAGGCTGAATTTGAAAACACAGAATAAATTATCATTCTAATCCCAGTAGCCATCCTGCACCCCCATCACAAAAGCTACAGCATCCCTAACACTCTGCAGTCCTATGTCATGATTTTGAAAACCATCAAAAACACTCTGTTTAGAAATTATTTGAAAAGCTATTGTTATTAGAAGTCAGGAAATGCAAATCACTTGGAGAAGATCACCAAAACCCCCACATAGTTCTCATGGTCTATGCTAGGGAGTAAAAATTGACATTATACAAACAACCTTTTGCCTTCACTTAACTCAGTATCTTTAAGTTCAGTGATTTGTGTCCAGACGCTCTTTGCCAAAGACACAATCATTCTGCTCTGTTGCTTAAAGTTTCCAAGAAAACAGTCAGCAGAGAAATAAACAGGAAAAAACAAATATAAGCATAGAAACATTTGTTTCCACTCCATAAGAATTTGAAAATAAGTATCAACAAAGTTTGAAAAGCAGACAAATGTTTTTGAATGCTAAGGCTGTACTACTTATAGCATATTATGGAGATAAGACATCCATTATATTTATAGCCACATATATTATATCCATATATCACATCTTCTTTCAGTGAAAGGCTAGTATTCAATCTGTCTTATAAAAAGGCAAAAAGAATCTGCCAGGGCAGATAAACTCGTTTTATTTCAAAGCCTGTGAACAGAACCGTTCTAAGGTCCTTTCTCTCCCCTCCCCACCCCCAGAAATATAAGAACATTAAAAATAAACTCCCTCTGTAGTTTGAACAACCATGACCTTGTTTTAAGTCAGCACTGAAAAAAAGTTTCCTCTTTTCGTTTTACTATAAACCAAAACACATAATGAACTCAAAGTGAAAGCAAGAATACGAGCAAAATCAAAACCAGAAACTAAGTGGAACAATCACACGATCCAGCCTTAACTGCAGAATGACTTTATCCCAACACCTCCATCCTCCCGGCTCAGCGATCATTATTTGTTGCAATCAACAAATACACAACAGATAAGATGCATTTTTTTAAAGTGTGAAATGTTTTTGATTTAGAAAAAGTAAAAATGAGTATGTTACGCCTCAACTTGAAAGGAATTTTAAAAGTGATTCAGAGATTCTTTTCCTGAATTACAGCATACCAAAAAATTGTGGGTTTTGATCTAGAGAATAAATACAGGAATGCTACAGTACAGATAAATGTTGCACAGCATTTTTCAGCTACAAGCTAGTAACTTACGAACACCAAGTCCTTTTCCTACACAGTATTATATTAGAATTATTTTTTTTTTTTAATTCAAGGCAGAACAGTAATAAAATAGGACAGCCCATGAGCCCTTATGAATGCTTATAGACCATTACTCCACATCTTTAGTATTAGACCTCATAAGAAGAATTACAGAAGTGATATAAAAATGGATTTGGAGTTTCTAATGGTGTGTATTTTGGGATCATTTAAAACCAAAGAACACAGGACCACAACTGAGCTTGCTCAGACTCAGATGCACAAAACCAGTAGCAACAATATTCCTTTGATTGCTTTAGGAATGGGCTATAAAAAACCCCTCAAACACTATTATTCTCCTCTTTGACATATTCCATCGAGCAGGGGCAACAGAATTACAGCCTACGTATCTTCTTGACTTATGAATGTCCATTAACATAAATAATCACTTCATTACTACATTAAAATAGTTTGTCTCTGTCAGGCAGTACAACAAGACTCACATTTCTCACTTATTAGTCAAGAGTCCGAGGCAGGAGGTGCAGCCTGTAGCAGGGTACAGCAGAACCCTATACAGACGCAAAGGCCAAGGAGAGCACCACAAAACAGGCAACGGAAGCGATCAACACCTACAAGTCACAAAGTAAAACAGCTGGGTTTGGGAAGCATTCTATCGGATGACTGTGAAATACGGATTTTTCTTTTTCTTCAGATTGTTTTCTTAGTGCAGAGCTCAAGAGGCTTATCAGTCAAGGTCTAAAACTTGGGCAGTGGGAAGAAACCAAAAGATCCCTCACATGCAGCACCAAGAGCCTTGAGACAAGAAGCTATCCACAAAAGAACCTAAAACCAGTGCCTTCAGATGCTGGTTTTCCTCTATGTCAAGAGAAAGGAAGGTGTTACTCCCCAGGGTGGCCTACTGGAAGGAGAGGCGTGGCAGACTGCAGGTTTACATCTATCACGGACAGCAGTAAAGGTGGTTTAAGTCAGAACAAATCCTGCTTACAAATCAGCGCAGTCAGGTATCTGCACGTGGCACATGCATTTGTTCACAACATGAATATCACTGAATTTCAGCTATTCTACTAAACTTCCGATAATGCTGTTTGTCAGAGGAATCTTGTGCACCTCTCCATGAGGCCGGAGGAGCATGCTCTCCTTTCCCTATGATCTCACTCAGCGCCAACGGTGTGGACATGTCTTCTCTCAGCAACAACCACATCTGTCGAAGAGCTTTCTGAGCCCACTGCCTGTCATCGCCGCTTCACAGGAGCCAGCACTGAGGAGAACAATCAGTGGCAAGACGTTCAGAGCCGTGGCCTCTCAACTACAGTAAGCCCCGTTCACATCCTGAGTAAAGAGCACAAAACTACAAAGAGGTTGCGGTCTTCAGGCTGGTAGAGTCCGGCCTCTTGTCAGCAGTTGGCGGATATTTGTCTTACAAGGCTTTGATGATGCTGATCTTCAGTTGAGCTCAGCCAGCCAGCCAGCCACGCTGGTCCAGCAAGATGGTAAAATTCCAGGATGTAAAGCTGCGAAATACTGACTAGTAGAAAACAAAGAAGAAGGGAATGCTTTGTTAAACTGATGTAGAAAGTTCTCTCTGAACTCGCAGAACATGATGGACTCAACAATAAAAGCAAGAGAAAACCAGCAGACAGGCAGGAAGCTGGTGCTACCATATTAGCAAGTTCAGAAATTACTCTTTCAGCAGCACCCAGGGCATGGGCTGCTCAATCCCTCAAGAATAGGAAGGAAAAGGTAGGCAGCTCACTGAACCAGAGAAGAAAAGAAGTTACAGGTCACAAATCCTTTTCGAACACTGGCATGCCGTTGTCCAGTTCCCCGCATGGAGTTGAACGTCTATCCATGCAGAAAAGTTATTTATTCTGGATGCAAACTACTGAGGAGTGGGTATGTCGAAAAACAGTTGGGAGCTGAGGTTACTGGTTGTGTAACCACCCATCCTTGTGCATTGTATTTTGGCCCAAGGCAGAGGCAATTTGCAGATGTAGCAATTTACAGTGCCAAAACCATTCCAAGCAATCCCCCATGACAGCCCAAAATGCACAAGTATGGTAAGACAACAAAAGCATAAGAAAACCAGAAAACAGCAGCGTACAGTAAACAAAGGAGAGAAAAGGGCTTTCCCCGACTCTGCTCCACTTACTAATTAACGTGTGTGGGGATGACAGACTCCACACCAATCTGACAAATTTAGTACATACGTCCAACATAGCTACTGCACATATTTTGATACATACTAAAACTACCTCCAATTACTAGAGCAGCAGATACTTGCTTTTAAAAGTGACCTGTGTCTCTTGAAGGAACCCTGCCAAGTACTTCACACAGGGAGCTTATATTAGAACTTCATTTATGAAAACTAGGAGCCTATAATCCTGCCAAGCAAATCATCATCACGTTCTATTAGATGATACAAAGTTTCTAACACACCAAAATTAAGTTCTTTCGGCCTTCATGTGTTAGATACGATGGTCATCAAGCAAGATTTCCGCCTAGAATCAAGGCGAAAGAAGAAATTGCACGGAGGCGAGTCAAGCAATTGATAAAACACACAGAAGCCGTTATTAATACTGCCGCGCTGACGCAACACTGAATGAAGCCCAGATTTCAGTCCCGAGCTCAACGCAATTCAATTCGATCAGTTCTTTATCAGCCTTGCTCAAGACTCTTGCCGAGAGACGGTGCCATGGGACACACAACATAGGGCACAGATCACGCGGGCACAGCCTCTGCCCTGCTTACGGTGCGTGAAAGCTTTGGCCACTTGCAGCGTACTTCCGTCTGTAAGGGTTTTTCAAATACGATTGTAATAAATGTTTTTATGAATAATAACAAAGCACACAGATTAGTTTACTTCATTCCCAGGATAATAGTATTTCCATTAGCAATTTGATGGCATGCGTGGATTATACTTATGAAATGGGCGCATAAAAACAAGCAAACATGAGGCAAGAATTTAGGCGGTCAAGGTAATTTTGAAATCTGAGATTAGTTGATTAGAAAAAGGTCCCAAAATCAAGAGCAATATTTAATAAAACAGAAAGTAATACACTTCAAAATGGACTTCCAGTGCAGCAAAACAGGCAGCAGTAAGGAAGAAAAGGATCCGAGAACAGCTCTCTAATATTGGGGTCAACAATGTGGTACTGCTGCGGAAGTCCAACTGCTCATTGTGAACTGTACCAATAGGACTGCCGTGTGTGAAACAAAAATCAATTATTCTGCTCTGCCTAAGCAAACAAAAACTACTCTGCTCTGTGTGCTATCTAGACTTTTAACTGAGACCCCTATGTAGTTTTTTTTCCTAAGTCTATCTTAAAGCATAATCCCCAAATGGAAGAATCTAGATAACAATTACATGACCTAAATAAAACAACTAAGGGCTAAAAGAATCAGGTTTGCTTTGCAAGAACTGCAAAAGCAAAGCGAGATGTAAGGAACGGACACTTTTCTCTCTTACCTCCAAGGTATAATACAAAAATTGTTTTAAAAGGTGCCAAGATGGACTGTTCTCAGTATCCACTGATTGCTGTTTATCTATTTGTAGCTATAATGCTGAGGAAAAACAACTTTCCAGCTACAAGGATAAACAAGAAATACAAAAGACGACCGTAAATTATCATAAAAATCTGGAAAAATACAGGAAGCAGGTTATCTTAACTTAGGTAGTCCATAAGGTGCAAGTTAGTGTAGAAATATGGGGTTAATACTGAAGGGGACAACATTATATGCAAATCTGTACGCAGATATGTAATACTAAATCTGTATCAGCCTGAGATGCTTTGATTTGAATTCAGAGGGAAATTTTTCCCCTCAAACAGGATTTAAAAGTTTGTATACCTTCTGAAATGGTCAAGAATGTTATACCTGTTTTTATCTGTATTTACTGTCTGTTAATATGAGCAGCACACCAAGTACACTGTACTGGAATTAGATAGGCATTCAAAATTACTTAGAACCAAAGGAAAAAGAAAAAGTCTTCAGCTCTTATTTTTATTTCTGAGTCATGAGTAGATTAGGACAGTGTTTATTTTCTGCAGCACAAACTGCCTTCCTCAATGATTAGCAAATGTGTTTTTTTTCCTGTCAGAGAACAGTTTTAAAAAAAAGCCATTTTACCTTTTCATACCTGGTAAAATGCAATCAGTGAAGCAACATTTTGTTTAATCCACCCTCTGTTACTAGATATTTCAGTCTATTTTCAAGCAGTTCAGAGGAGTGGTGGTTTTCTACTCAAAATCACACAGTGAAATAGATACGTCACGGACAGCATTAGCTATTCTTATGTGAGCTCTGGTTTTAAACTGGTGGTTGTGCCAACCTGAATTACATGCCATGGACTAAACAGCTGAGACAGTTGACATCATTCCAAGTCTAAACTGGAGTAGGAATCTAGGCTTCTAATATGATCATTTTATTCAAATACAAGATGCATTTCCTTACCCAGATGATTGCTTACCCTTCTGCTAGACTACACATAGTTTTTCCACCATGTTTACAAAATTCATTTAATTTGAAACTGGTGACAGGCACACATAGAAAAGAATTACATCTTTCAAAAAGTAACTACTGTAGTTCAATTTTAGTGTATAATCATGCACCATTTGTGTCTTCTAATGACACAGGCTGTGACCCAAGTAGTTGCTCTCTACAGGCACTCCTACATCCGTATGAATTCCTTGTGGTTATGGCAGAACTCCACACAGGCAAAAGGTTTGTCCACACAGTACAACTTCCAGGATCTCGGATATGGTTTTTTTTTTTTTTTCCCTCCTCTCCTTTGAGACAAATACTACCACAAAGTATAATTACTAACTTCTTACAAAACTGATACCACCTGAATTGTATTCTTCCATATACATGCAAAATTCAGCTTGGTATTCTGACAACACTGAATTAGACCCAAAGCGTTTGCCTGTTAAAACGAGATTTTATTTCAATCAACCACAAATGAAACCCAGACAAATTTAGCAAATGAAACCCAAACTTATTCCAAAATTAAAAATAGCTAATTCAGCTACTGTTGCACATCCTATGTTGCAAACAGTGCTACGTGTTTTCATTTCTAAGAAAGGAAATATACATGAGAAGAAGCATTCTGCCAGAGTGTTCTGATACCTGATGTGCAAAACAAATGTCTCCCAAATGACATGTCAAATCACTAACCATGCAAGCTTTTGCTAATGGTATCAATCCAGTACTTTCACCTTAGGCAACACACAAACTAGTCGGTCTCAAATACAGGAAAAGTCTCCTGAATCCTGGGAAGCCCAAGATAAAAGTACTAAGGCGTTCTTCCCACTGAGAATGGAACTCAATCCACATTCCTTTTGCAATTATAACAACAACAAAATAAATGAAAACCAAACCTCATTAAGCACCCCATCCATACTTTGAAGACTCTTCCCAAATATTACACAAAATTCACTGGTCCATATATTTTAAAATGGGATTTATTGTCTCTAAAATCCATACTATTTATATGTGACAAACTGTACTGTTGCTGCTGATGTACCTATTAAAGAGAATCTTAGCTCTGTATTTCATAGGGTTGGATAAAATCACAGAGACATTCAGATAGATAAAATCCTCAAGGACAAATTGCTGAACCTCATTCACCCACTTGCTTTCCAACTTCATCGCAGAGAAGTACATAAATCTCACAATAGAGATTTAATAGAGTGAGGTTTAACATTTTCTTCTGTCAAATGATGAACAAACTATTTCATAACTGAAGCACTGCTGCAATTATCACCTGTTCAAAGTTCAAAAACACTCATCTGTTTTCTGTCATGTTTTTTTAAGAAACAAATTACCACCTCAATTTCGTAAGAGAGCAAAGTCTGTTCAGTCTTTCTACAACAGGAAGGAGTAAATAAAGCTTTGCAATGCATTTACCTGCAAGACCACCAGGTCTCACTCGAAATAAGGTGCTAGTAGAATCCAGCAGACATTTCAAATGTACAACAGCTTTCACATCTTTGTATCAATAAAAAAAAATACCAAGCCTTTTATAAGAATAATGCATCACTACCATGCAGCTTATCCTGCCCCATGGAGCAATTCTCAATAGAACTACCATACAAAAAGGTTATGGGTCTGAAGAACAATTAACATACATATAATTCCTATGGCTTGATACAACCATACATGACCACCGCAGAAATCTGAGGCTATGGTTACAGTGCATCACTTCACACTGGGGAACATTTTAAATAAAGTTATCAAGCAAGCAAAACAGGAAAGGAGCATTACAAATACTTCCTCTATCGGTCCAAGCTTACTGCAGGAAGACCGATTTGCTCCTCTGCACTATTCTCCCCAAGCACAACCAGACTCTAGATAATAGCTTTAAAATGTCAGAATGAGATCATCATCTTATGAGTGAGATTCATTTACTGCACAGACCACCACATTGACCTCATCAGAGAGCTGCACACCCAGACGACTGACACAGCAAGGCAAGGAGCTCCTATGTACTTTGCAAGGAAGAGAGGATCAAGGGTACCAATAGTAACAAGGGACACCACCACATGCTGCTGCCAAAAAAAACCACTACCGTACTACCAAGCATTTAAGCCTCTTTAACAAAAGCTCGGCATCATCTGAGGCTGCATGTTGGAGAGGGGTTTTAACCTTTGCTCAGTAGCAAGCTGATCTCACCAGGAAGCTGGGACGTGCCTCTGGGGAAAGCACGCCTCGGTGACAGCCACTGCTCAGAGCATTGCTGGTTTCTCTTCCTCCTCTTGCTCTAAGGGATACAGAAACCCCTGCTCACCAGAGCCCCTTCTAATCCACACATCTCCCACGTGAGGCAGCACTTGGGCAGGGCTTTGGCCCTTTGCAGGACAGAAAGAGCGTGCCACTGGCCGAGTGGAGCACCCAGCAGAGAAAGCATCGCGTGTCAGCTCTGGGGAGAAGGGGCAGCAGCAGCACAGCAGGCCCAACACACAGAGGGGCCATGCTACGCCTACAGTACCCTGCAGAGTGGGATCATATTGCAGATAGGAGACCGCCTGCTGTCAGTGACTAATAACCTCCATGCTGCATGATGCACTCAGAATCGCAGTGCTCCTGTGGTACGGATAAGTCACTGCTACTGGGCCGTATCAGCACTGGACGGGCCACCATTTCTGAGTGATGAGGCAGAAGACAGTCAACAATGGAGAGGAATGGAGTCCCTTGGGAGGCAGGCCTGAAGGGCAAAGTAGTCTGGAAAGACTGGACATTCTTCAAGCAGGAAATCCTAAAGGCACAGGAACAGGCCGCCCCCATGTGCCGAAAGATGAGCCGCTGGGGAAGAAGATCGGCCTGGCTGAACAGAGACCTCTGGCTGGACCTCAGGAAAAAAAAAAGGAGAGTTTATGACCTTTGGAAGAAGGGGCAGGCAACTCAGGAGGACTACAAGGGTATCGTGAGGTTATGCAGGGAGAAAATTAGAAGGGCCAAAGCCCAAATAGAACTTATTAGCTACTGCCATAAAAGACAATAAAAAAATATTTCTATAAATACATTAACAACAAAAGGAGGGCTGAGGAGAATCTCCACCCTTTATTGGATGCCAGGGAAAACATAGTGATGAAGGATGAGGAAAAGGCTGAGGTACTTAATGCCATCTTTGCCTCGGTCTTTAACAGTATGTCCAGCTGATCTTGGGGTACCCAGCCCCCTGAGCTGGAAGACAGGGAGCAGAATGAAGCCTCCATAACCCAAGAGGAAATGGTTAGCCACCTGCTACACCACTTAAGACACATACAACTCTATGGGGCCGGATGGGATCCACCCAAGGGTGCTGAGGGAGCTGGCGGAAGTGCTCACCAAGCCGCTTTCCATCATTTACCAACAGTCCTGGCTACGCTGGGGAGGTCCCGGCTGACTGGAGGTTAGCACATGTGATGCCCGTCTACACCAAGGGCCAGAAGGAGAATCCAGGGAACTACAGGCCTGTCAGTCTGCTCTCAGTGCCGGGGAAGGTTATGGAGCAGACCATCTCAGGCCCAGTAGCATGGGTTTATGATAGGCAGGTCCTGCTTGACTAACCTGATCCCCTTCTATGAGCAGGTGACCCACTTAGTGGATGAGGGAAAGGCTGTGGATGTGGTCTAACTTTAGGACCTAGACTTTAGGAAAGTCTACCTAGACTTCGACACCATTTCTCACAGCATTCTCCTGGATAAACTGACTGCTCAGGGCTTGGATGGGCATATGCTTCACTGGGTAAAAAACTGGCTGGATGGCCAGGCCCAGAGTGGTGATGAATGGTGTTAAATCCACTTAGCGGCCAGACACACGTTGCCTTCCCCAGGGCTCGGTATGGGGGCTGGTTGTGTTTAGTATCTTTATCAATGACCTGGACGAGGGGATCAAGTGCACCCTCAGTAAGTCTGCAGACAACACGGAGTTCGGCGGGAGTGTTGAACTGCTTGAGGGTAGGAAGGCTTTACAGAGGGATCTGGACAGGCTGGATCGATGGGCCGAGGCCAGTTGTATGAGGTTCAGCAAGGCTCAGTGCTGGGTCCTGCACTTGGGTCACAACAACCCCATGCAATGCTACGGGCTTGGGGAAGAGTGGCTGGAAACCTGCCTGGTGGAAAAGGACTTGGGGCTGTTGGTAGACAGCTGGCTGAATATGAGCCAGCAGTGTGCCCAGGTGGCCAAGAACGCCAATGGCATCCTGGCTTGTATCAGAAATAGTGTGGCCAGCAGGACTAGGGAAGTGACCGTCCCCCTCTGCTCGGCACTGGTGAGGCCGCACCTCGAGTGCTGTGTTCAGTTTTGGGCCCCTCACTGCAAGAAGGACACTGAGGTGCTGGAGCATGTCCAGAGAAGAGCAACGAGGCTGGTGAGGGGTCCAGAGCACAAGTCTTACGAGGAGTAGCTGAGGGAACTGGGGTTGTTTAGCCTGGAGAAAAGGAGACTGAGGGGAGACCTTATCGCTCTCTCCAACTACCTGAAAGGAGGTTGTAGAGGGGTGGGGGTCCATCTCTTCTCCCAAGTAACAAGTGATAGGATGACGGGAAACAGCCTGAAGTTGCGCCAGGGGAGGTTTAGATTGGATATTAGGAAAAAATTCTTCACTGAAAGGGCTGTCAAGCACTGGAACAGGCTGCCCAGGGAAGCGGTTGAGTCACCATCCCTGGAGGTATTTAAAAGACATGTAGATGTGATGCTAACATGGACATGGTTTAGTGGTGGGCTTGGCAGTGTTAGGTTAACAGTTGGACTCATGATTTTAAGGGTCTTTTCCAACCTGATTCTATGATTCTATGACAATCCTTTATAATATAATTCTGATGTAAATGGACCGTTCTGAATGAGTAAACTTGAAATTTCTTTGTTTGATCCCAGTTGCCCTACTTTGACCCACATAAGCAGACTGCTCTGCTGGCTGAGGGACCAAGCCCAGCAGAGCAGTAGCTTTGGCCACAGTGCAAAATCGAGGCCTGTATACAAAAGCTCAAATTCTTTGCTGTCTACTGTGTGCAGTGTAATGATGGTCAGTTGATGCCGTCAGTGACTGGAGAAGCTGGGGGAGATGGTAGCAACTGCACACTCTGTTATTTATGGCTTGAGAACATATTACCATCGCCTTCAGGACGTTGACAAATAAATACAAATTTCTGAGTGTTGAACTCCCTCTGACTTTCCTGTGACTAATCTATAGGCATCCTGTGCTTTTGGAAACACAAGATAATTTTGTAATATTCTGACATATTTCCAAAGTTAAGGACACTTTTATTTTTTATACTCATATTTTGTCACTCATACCTTGGCCCTTTCTTCTCATCCAAGTGAACCTGGCATTGACAGTTAGAGGCTTCTGCTCCTATCTTCACTGTCACCATGTCGAATGGGACTTCTGCGTAGTATTCTTTGATCTTTGGGTTAAACTGAGGATTCAAGTCCAGCTGTGGACTGGTGAAGATCTGCCTGATATGAGATAGGGTATCTTTATCTGTTCCAAGAAGGCATCAAAGAAAAAACTGTGAAATGTATGAACGTTTTTAAGTAACATGCAACTTCTGGCAGATTGATAACATGTACAGTGGCAAGATTTTTAATGCCTGGTCACTCTGAGACTGATAATCCTGCTGCAAGGTCTTAATGGATTTTGTATGGACACTTCAGAGAAATTTTTAGACCCTGAAGGGATTTTAATCATTCAGTGCCCAATGACTCTAGTCAGAGTCACAAAACTCAAAGTCTGAGTAAGCCTTTGAAAATGCAAGGATTAGGTCTGGGAGATCCTGTCTCCAGTTGGTTAACTGAAACTTAAAGAAGAGTTAGGCCAAAATTCACAACCTACTTAGGTACCAGCCTGTGTACAGGGTTTATGTATGTCTGTAATTGCCAATAAAAATCAAAATAAGTTAGACATACTCTTACTGTTCATAAGAACAAGTCACATGGAGATATCTAGACCCATGGGGTCATTTGCAGTACAGCTGGAAGAATGTTTTACTAAAATTCCTAAATCAACAAATTCCAGTTCCTTCCCCGTGTATGAAATCTCCACAATCAAATCCTATTTGCTCAAATGTATCCTTTATTTTGTAGTGTTTGCCAAATGACTCATGAGAATAATTATTTGCTGGCAACACACTTATGACAAATATTTTAATCCAACCTGTTGGATTCAGATTAACAGTATAATTACACATTCAAAACTTGCTTTCCACATATATTCTCTAGCATGTGTTTAAAACTGGGTACTTCAGAGAACACTCCAGCCAGGAAACTCTTTTACTATAATACCTGAAAAATCTTGTGGCTTAAAAGGGTCATAAAGGATGCAAGCAGTTCTATGTGGGCCTTTTGTAGCTCGAAATATCTGCCTTGAGAATCAAAACAGGGCAATTTCAACACTCTCTTGTATGGACTAAAATGTAAAGAAGTTATTCCAGTGGAAAAGCAGAATTCGGGCTAGATTTGTAGGGGAGTAGAGGCTTATAAATTGATACAGAGAAGGTATTTAAAAAAATCCTACAGATGAGTATAAACAGTTCTCCAGATCCTTTATGCCTTATCTAGAAAGGTTGTCTCACTACTAGCTTAAAAATGAGGAAGAATTTTCAAAATAAAATGAATTGAGGTATTTTCAAAATCAAATATCATGCAATTGGAACGGTGATGCCAGTCAGCCAGCCCAGGATCATTTCTGGCCTCTGCCTGACACAGAGTTCCTGAAGGCACCATGAGATCAGTAACAGAGGGGAAATGAGGCTCAATGGGTAGAAAAGCCTTTCCACTACAGAGCAATTGTTTCACACTGATAAAGCAACCCCTCAGATAATGTGTCAATGAGGAAGGCAGCAGAAAGCATTGCTCCCACCAAAGACAAATATACTTTAAATATTTACTATTTTTAAATATACTTTAAATGTTCCTACAAGCAGATATTTTAGAAAAACTCTTCATCTCTTAAGCAGCTCTTTAAAACTCCATGACTGAGATGAAGTCTGGCCTTATACAAGGCTGATTAAACTCCATACAAGTTTAAAGGTTATTCCACAAGAACAAATATATGCTCAAGTTCTTGGAAATAAGGGGCAAAAGTCTACTGAAGTGCAGCAAGGGATCAATGAGCACTGGAATACTCACATTAATACACATGCATAGCAATGTTTAACTTTGTGCTTGAGGCTTATTTAACATAATAGCCCAGTTACTGACCGATTCATAAACATTCTTGCTACTTAAAAATCCTTTTTTTTTACATAACAGCCCCAGGCACTCCATTCACTGAAAGGTTAGGCAGAAAAAACCCAAGACACTTGTTCAAGTAATCACTCTTCTTCCCCCTTAGTGGTCTAGAAAGACCTTGACTTACCATAACTGCATTGTCTTTCTTGAGTCTTACTGGAATAATGCAATGCTGAAAGACAGACAGAAACAATTAATAATTTTTTGCTCTACGCCTGATTCACAATCCTATAGGAGAAGGAACTCTCATTGTTAATTATAAAAAATACAATGTATTTTTATTCTTTTCAGTGTGAGATATTTTCTTTAGGCTCATGAACACTGCTCATGGGCTCAGCAGAACAACTTACACAGATAAGGAAGAAATTGGTCTTTTATACGTAGCAAGCCAAGACCTTCCAGCTGGAATGCAAAACAATGTAATCTAAATACTACATGTTATCAGAAGTAGTACAAATAAGAAAAACATACTGTATATAAAAGATGTTACTCTGATCCCTTACCTTCATGATTCTTCCTGAAGTCAGAAGGAACATTCTGCTTAGGACTTGCATTTTCTTGAGAAGAATTCCTGTCAATTCAATAGCAGACATATTTCTACATGAATGGAAGGAACAGAAACCATGGAACATTTTTCAAAAATTTCTATATGGCAACCCACGGCACATGGTATTTTAATCTTCTCCATGGAAAGATGAACATTCCGGATTCATGTTCACAGCATTAGCAATATTACCTGAATGAACATGACAGAAGACACGCATTCCTTAACAAATGGTAGCATATGACATGAAAAAAGAAAACCAGAAATAAATTTCAAAACATAGTTGAATTGCTGGGAAAAGGAAGAGTGGATATAGCCAAGAATAAAATAATCCAAACCATATCTCTTAACTGTTTATATGATGCTTTTATGTATGTATTTGAGGTTAAAGTTAGACTTTGTTCAAAAAGTATTAAATATAAATGAAGGCCTGTGTCAAGGTGCATATCTGTACCGAGGTTAGCATGAATTCATATAATGGAACATGTGTGCTTTTATTTGTTTGCCAATGCAAAACAAATCACATGGTCGACATCCAAAGTATATATATAAATCCTCAGTGAAAAAAGACAAGTCAGCTGCAACAATTCATTAATGTGTTAGTGGTGCCCATATTGCTAACTCTGCAGATTTTCTCTCTCATGTAGCATTTTGGGAGCAGAGCTGAAGAAAGGCAGTAGGTATCTCTCCAATCCATGTACTGGACCTCTGGCTGATAAGACCTTTTCAGAGGTCGATTAGCGTTTCTTGAAGTTTTCACATGTTTTCCACCCAGTGTTTTCCGTAGAAGTTCTCATAAAGCAGCTTCTTCCCAGATACTGCTGCCCATTCAGTTTGGATTTTGAAAGACACGAAGTCACTGTCTGTGCCAAGGAAGGGAGGTGGCAATATTGTTCTTTGCAATGAGCCACCACTAATGTTTCAACAGGAGCTGCTGAAAGCAATACTGAGGTCAGTCATGGTAAAAGGTAAACTGTCCAATAATAAACCAGAGATTTCTGCAGTATCTCGATGAGTTAAGGAAAGAAGCAGCTGGCAGATCTGTGTGACTCTGTGTGTGCATGAAAATGTAGTTCTGAGCTTGCAGTGTCTAGACACCGCCTTAATTTCATGCATGTTCATAACTTACTTCCAAGGAGGCACTTAACAAACTGTCAGAGAGTTTGTTTTCCAAGTTGTAAGTCATTTTGCACCCCTCTTTCTGCTTGCCAAGGAGGTAGTGGCTAACACCTGTCAAATACATTTTTTCTCTCTGCTGTTCCTTTTTGATTGCCCAGTCCCAAACCCTACCATAAGATGAAAACAAGATGTCTTAACTCTATAAAATGCCAGATTTTGGTTTAGCCAGAGGACACCTCAGGAGTGTGGCAGCCACCACCACTGCAAGGCCCTGGCTCCCAAAGCAACAGCATGACCTGTACGTGTCAGCTCTGTAAAGTGATCGTAATTATCTTCAGACAACATTATGAGACATATAATAACTCTATCTAATTACAGCAGGGTATCAAAATGTAATATTTAGAAATGATATTACAGAAAGATACTCAGATTACAGTGCGGCCAGCAGGACAAGGGAAGTGATCGTACCCCTCTGCTTGGCACTGGTGAGGCCGCACCTAGAATACTGTGTTCAGTTTTGGGCCCCTCACCACAGGAAGGACACTGAGGTGCTGGGGCGTGTCCAGAGACGGGCAACGAGGCTGGTGAGGGGTCCAGAGCAAAAGTGTTATGGGGAGCAGCTGAGGGAACTGGGACTGTTTAGCCTGGAGAAAAGGAGGCTGAGGGGAGACCTTATCGCTCTCTACAGCTACCTGAAAGGAGGTTGTAGAGGGGTGGGGGTCCATCTCTCCTCCCAAGTAACAAGTGATAGAACGAGAGGAAATGCCTCAAGTTGCACCAGGGGAGGTTTAGATTGGATATTAGGAAATAATTATTCACTGAAGGGGTTGTCAAGCACTGGAACAGGCTGCCCAGGGCAGTGGTTGAGTCACCATCCCTGGAGGTATTTAACAGATGTGCAGACGTGGTGCTTAGGGACATGGTTTAGCGGTGGGCTTGGCAGTGTTAGGTTAACTGTTGGACTTGATGATCTTAAAGGTCCTTTCCAACCTAACTGATTGTATGATTCTATAATTCTATGATTTATCTCTGCTGAAGACTGGGCTTTTTAATCATCAGCACCATTAAGTTTTCCTTTGTCCAAGCTCCTTGCAGTCAGCAGACTGAGGAACGACGCAGTTATGAAGCTCTTCCTCAGGCAGGGAGCGGCGGAGATCCTGGACTCTGCAGAGTACTTTCCTTCACACACTAACTCAAGAAAGGACCTTCACCTGTGTAAGTGGCCTCTTATTTCCTTAGCATCTTGGAGGAGCTATCAAGCACAGATGTGCACATTGTCTACACACTTTGCAGTTAACTTCAATGAAATTAATGACTTATGTCATGTACCCTAGGCGAGTGCATGCTTGTGAATACACCTTTTGAAAGGTCCCCACTGTGTACATCACAAACTATTGACAGTGAACCTGTGCTTTAGGAATCTCTCTGATTCAGTAAACAAGAAAGCTAATGGATTGACAGCAGAATAGTAATGTAGCTGTGATGGTCTAAGCAATCAGAGATATAAGCCATGAAGAATGTGCAGAAATAGATAATATCTTTCATAAGATTAAAATATAAAAAGGAAAAAATCTAGTCACTTTTGGGGCCTCTGATGGATGTGTCAGTTGTGGATGGTGCAATTTTTAATGGGTCATAAATCAAAACGGAGACCACATTTCAGTATTCAGTAGAGTTATGAATTTTCTTTTTCTAGATGATGTTTTGTAGGTCTCTTGAAAATGAGGAGCCACGGGAGGTAATTTTGTGAGACATGATCGTTAGCAACTTTTTTCTGTTTGATTAACCAGCAGTGTGAGTGCTCTGTTTTGTAAAGTGTTTGCTTGGCTTCAGTCACAGAGTTTCCTTGAGGGCATTTGGTTCACCGAATAAAGTATCCTGTGCTGATCTTCAAAAGAGAAATACAGAATTGCAGATTCATGACTGGGATTGGTTTCCTGGCACTTAATCCCAATTGTCGCTTTCCTTTCCTCCTTCCCTCTGTCTCTGATTCCTCCCGTTGCAGATCAGTGATCTTATCCAGACTTCCTTGCTGTTGTCTTCTTCTGCTCCAAAGTCCAAACCATGTTTGTTTCTCAAACTGCCCAGATGACAAGCATGGCCAAGTCAAACTCCAAGAAATTATTTTGAACCCAAATTCAGTTTCAGGGCTGCTGCTTCAATTTTGACCTAAACAAGGGCTTACATACAGGAAGCTAGTAACACTTTCCCAAATATATCAGTTGATTTCATGAAAGCATTTGCAACTTTATTGACCTGCTTAGGCTTTTGTCTTATGCATATACAGAAGGGTTAGTTTTTCTCTCTAATCTGATTCTCCCATGCTACCCTGCTGTCTGACACAGCCAAACATACTTTCCATGGTAGTTCATGGCCCCTTCTAAAAGACAGTAATGCTGTGCACCTTAGTCATATCACAAGTTGAAACTGCATAGAGTTGAAAAACAGTGCACAAACAATGCATAAAATTTATTTCAGTGCACATGTTAGGTAGTACTACTGCATCACTTTCAAAGCACTTTGCCATATGTTACACCAATACATCTGAGGTGGCCGTTCTCACCTAGGCTGTAAACATCTCACTATAGTTTGAGATGAGTTTCTAGAGTTCTTGCTTCTCCTGTGGAAGGAATTCATAGAGTTCACTAATACCATTTAAGGTTTCAATACTAGTCATGTAGATGAAACGGGTTAAGAAAAGTAGACCAGGAAAGTTCTTTAAATCCTGTCTCCATCCTATGAATTTATGATCAGTGAACAGAATAACTGTACAAGACCTAAGTCAGAAGTCATTATTTTTCCCATAAGTATCTTGTCTGGTTGGACAGTCAGTTATGTAAATCACTGGATTTTGTAAATGGAAATACCAGTTTTCCATAGTCAGAGAAATAAGAACTGTTAAATAAATCAACAGAACAACCTGGCCTTAACTGAAGAAATTCAAGAAAAATGTTCTGATATACAAACTCCTCAAAGCTGGGAATCTCAAAAAGATTAATTAAAGCTCAAAGAGAATGCATACCTGAGTTATTTGGGGAGTAAGCTCTGCTAAGCTCTTTCTTCCTTGCAATTAAGTATAATTACATGCATATCTGACACATGCATCACCATCACATGCATGTAGCTATAGGAGTGGAAGATTATGATTTAGCAGTGTCAAAACACATGGTTTTTCATACAGTAAATGAACAGAATGGCATTATTAGCTTAGCCATTGCAGAAAAATGCAGTGCAAAGAAGCAGACTGGCCTATGCCCTGGAGAAAGGTCATGGTACTTCTATGTATTTATACACATATAATAAAGTTCAGCTTGAAGGAAAAAAAGAGGCCAAGGGGCTTGCTCAAAGTGAGTGAGTGGCCCAGCTTAGATTAGAACAGAAAACTGCTAAAGGTTGGTATGCTTTGATACACAAACCTAAATATTTTGGCAAAAGGGCAAGGGCTTATACATGAATGCAAGCAGCTGCATCTCAGTTACTCTTCACGGAGTGGCCGGCAGTAACAACAATAATACTTAGCATATGCGTGGAACAGTGTGTTTTCAAAACACTAACAAACAGTTACCTAGCAGGGTGGTAAAGTATAAGCTCCACTTTATAGATAAGCAAACAAAGATACAGATGACTATTGACTTGCTGAAAGCCACACCCAATTCAATGAGGAACAAAATTAAAACTTAAGAAATCTTACACATGCCTTATATAGTCACTACAGCATTCTCCAAGCAACATATACAAAATAATGTCATTCGCACATTTAACTTGAGACTCAGTGGAATGGAGCACACATATTGTCTAATGTGCCTCTGTTCCCAAGCGCTTGTTTGCAAAATCATATATGCCTGTAGTCAGTAAAGAAGTATGGCATACATGTATATGAAATGTCATTAGCCAAGAGATAATGAGCACAGAAAACACATTTTTACAAATCTTATTCTAAACATATAGCATACCGCAACTTTTCTCCTTCCCTCCATTCATTCCTTACTCCCTCTTTTCTTTCCTCCCTCCCTCCCTCCTTATGAAAGTGAAAATTTCTTGCTGGAAGCTCAATGGATCTAACCTTGCCATGACAATATTTTTCCAGCTTTTAAAAAAGAATTAAAATGAGGTCTTCAGAGTATTATGCTCTTTGACCTGTCTCTTGTCGGACAGAAAATCTACAGCCACTCAAAATTATTAGTCCCCTTTGGAAAAATCCTCACCTGAAATTTTGTATATTCTTTATGGTTTTGCTTTTAATTGGTGAATAAATTAAAAGACAGCCTTAACCCTGGTAATCATTCCTAAGAGTGCCGAGTTTACAGTTGTTCAGAAACAACCTACTTAATTTACTTCATATTTCTTCAAAAAAAATTACTGTAGCTCAAATTAATTTTTTAACCCAGAGTTCTCTGTATTAGAAAGAGAAGGAAAGGGACAAAACTGCCCCTTGTAGAAACCTAGCTACATCTCTAATGGCAGAATGGCTGACAAAGCTCCATGATGGAATGATAGACCTTCATCTTAAGTGTTTTAAGTCCACCTGCATCTACTGAAGGATTAAGTTTTATGATGTTCACTGGAGCTACTGCAATTAATATAATTTGAGAAACTACCCTCAACATATCATATAATAGCTATCTTACCATTCTGAAAGATTTGTATGTGCCTCTTTAGTCATGAACTGGAATTGTTCAAGTAATCTGGAAAGCAACCAGTGCACGGTCAGGACTGAACCAAGTCGCCTCATTGGGTCTACCATGTGATAAAGGTCACGCAGTAAAGTTTGAATCTTGGGTGCAGCAGAAGGGAAAAGCTGAGAAGAGAAACACTGATTAGAGACTACACATTACAATATTTGTAAAACGCAAAAAAGTGAGAAGTGATCAGAAGACAGCGTATACAGCATACAGATGGATATATATTAATGCTCTTTCCCACATGCATAGAAAATGACTGTCTTGCCCAGCCTTGCAAATTAGGATTACTAGTACTGACATGGAAGTCTAACTCCTTTGCCTCTGATTTGACTTCCAGATCTATTCAACTCATTCCCTCTTCAGAAAGCCTCATCAGTCTCCAATCCTGATACTCATTCGGAAGGTCTAGAAGAAATCCTGATACCATGCAGACTTTCTGAACAACAGATCCAGTTGCAGATCTTTTATTTCCCCAATACTCATCATTTCCCTCATTAACTGCCATGCCTATTCACAGACACTGACTGTTATTTCTCCATCTCTATTCTTCTCCAAGAATGAACTCACTTAAAGTATGAAAAAGACATATTACACATTCCACCTGCATTTTTGCCACTTTTTTATCTGTATCTATTCTGTGGTCATGATGTCAGTGTTGTACTGTCTCCTGTTCTTCCATTCAAACCTGCTTTGCTTCATTATCATTCTATTTTCTTACCAACTCATTAGTCATTTACATAATTTTCCTCCTTTTGCTTTCATTCTATTTTCTGGTCTCTGTTTCTGCTTTAACCGTCCTTTTCAATGAATCCTCAACTCAAATTCTGCATTTTATTTCTTTATCTCTTTTAATTTAAATTCCAAAATAAAATCAGCATAACCTCTATCTCCCTGCTTCCCTGTCCATCCAGACTAACACACGTGCCAGAGACAGCAAAGAATGGTAATGAAGCAGAAATGTTAAGAGATTTACATAAAATATATATCCAATACAACAAAACTGTTTATTTTACCAGCTCAAATTGTCCAAGACTCTTCAGCTCCTTTATGAAAGTAATCATTGAATTTATCTCTTCTAAAGACAAACATTGCTCATCTTCTCTGTGGTAGGTTCCATCCTACGAAGGAAAGGGCAGCATATTCTGGTGAAATCACATGGAAAGCAAAGTGCTTTCATTAGACCCCAATCCCTCTGGTGATCAAAGGAACAAGTTACAGCAGCTCTCAACTTGCCCTAACTTCATCCAAAGTCGTGTCAAGCCAGCTTCTTGATAGCTCTTCCCGTTTCTCAGTCTAGAATAAAGTAGACTGTGCATTAGCTTTGTGTAGAAAAGTACCCATAGAAACTACCATGGGAAGAGACTGCATAAGTATAGACAATGAAGTGGACAGTTTGAAATGTGGTCTAGTCTCCTACGGAACACAGACTTAGGTAATCATATCATACGTGTGCATATGTCTGCGGCTTCCTACTTTACCCTGTCATGAATTTAGAACCCATGACCCTGTTTTAGTCACAACTGTCTGAGAGGCAGAAGTCGCATGGATAATTTAGTCCCTGTAAGTCTTGCAAGCAGGGGGCTCCTCAGAAATGCACCCTTAAAAGCACCCAGACTGAGAGAAATACCGTTAAAGGGGAGCACAGCTTCTCAGAAAGTTTTCACTAGTGATGCAAACTTTATACAGATCCTACAAATGCAAATAAATGTAATAGGGTCCTGCATTCAGAAAAGACACAAAGTTGTAGGAAACAAATCTTAATCCTGATGCTCATGAATCTACTCATTCGAGTTACTCAATTCTAGGTTTATGAAAACACACAAACCTGTATCTTAAAAAAGACCATTTAAAAAAATGGTGGGGAAATTACTGTGTTAAAGTTTTAAATATATCTTTAAAGTACTGTACTTTGGGGAATGACATAATTTGAGAGTGGAATTTTTATAAAAGAAAATTCAATTGTTCAATATAATTATAGTTTTATTCCCCAGAATTCAGCATCAGATAGTTTTGATTAAATAAATCCTTCATCCTATAAGTTGGCACCAACAATTTCAGAAAGGCATAAAATTTAGAATTAAGTATTTTCAAATAGCTAATAATACGAAAAAGGTAGAATGAACTACCTTGCTCACAGTCGATCCATATATTTTTTGTAAAGCTTCTATGAAACTGGACGTTGAGGATACATTAGATAAGAGAAATTTAAAAGTATCTTCAAAAAGAAATTCTTTGAAAGTTTGGTCCTGAATATTTGCTTCATCCTCATCTTGAAAATCAAAGTTTTCATGCACCTGTTGGAAAACAATATAAGAATTTATAGTCTGAATATCAAGTCCAGTCTTCTCATAACCACATATACCAAATTGTTTGTAAAAAAAAAGGCCATAATAACACTAATAAAATAGACAGGACTGTAATATAACAAATGCTGTACCACATTTTCTGTCAGAACTACACACCACAATGTTTGCTGACCTCCAGTGGATAGAGCACAATATTGCATTCTCATGCGAGAGCTTTTTTTTTCATGTGTTTGATTTGAAATTTGATTAGAAAAGTAAAACATCAGCTTGTATGTTAAACTAACTCTTGCAAAACTCAGGTGTTTAGGAGTTACTACAGATGAAGGTGTAAGTTTTACAATATATAAGCACAATGAATAAACTCATGTTTATAAAATATGAGTAAATTAGTATTTAAGCATAAACACCAACCGAGCTGCATGGGGTGTGTGCATACTATGGTTTCCAAAGGATACTATTCAAAGTCAAATGTCATAGTAATTATCAACCGTTATTTTTTAGATTAATTTGTATTTTCATAAGAAACTATTAAACTCTACTGGTTTACTGTATATTTATGGATAATGGCTGATCATTGAGACTGTATACAGGCAGGTAAACATTATGCTTTATGTTTAGTTTTCTAAGCAACTCTTTTTTTACAGCCTGGTATACAACTATTAAATTGTTATGACATGTCACATTTCTTATACTAGCTAAACAAGTCTTGTCAGACTAATTAAGGATATCGTCTTCATGGATTTTTTAAATTGTGCAAACTTTTCTTCATATGTCCATTTTTCCTGTGTGTTTAAAGGATCTGTTTTTGTGAAGGATAGAGAGATTGACTGCCCTGTTGTTACTAGAAACTTGAACAGGTTTTAACTGAGGATGAATTTTAAAAGTGTTCTGTAATTTCCCAGGATATATTTACTAATTTTTTTTTGCCTTTTGTGTACCATAAATATGGACAAAGATTTTATATACCTAGGTATATACATATTCGTATCCATATACAGCGGTAATGAGAAGCAGCTGGAAAGCAGTACTATTTTTGTTTCTGGCCAGGCTGTTCTGAGGCAGGAGTGGTACAAAACCGGCACAGGGAGTTTATGCCACGGGTCACATTTCTCTGGTTTTGAGGGCCTTCAGAACCATTCAGGAAGAAGGCAGCACAGTGGAGGTCAAAGCAGGTCATGACCTGAAGAGGTACAATACAATTCATGGAGAATTTTAATTTGTATTAAAAGCCAATTGTTGTATTTTAATTTCCTCCCTTCATCTTTGTGCTGGCACAGTTAATGCCTAACTCTACTTTCATGCAATGCTTCCTATGGATTTTGTTTCGCTGGTATTCAGTTGGGCTGACAGTCCTTTAATGCTAAAACTGAAAGGTTTACACACTTCAGTGTCGTGGGGAACTTCATCACAGGAACTCTGCCCCTTAAAAACTGGTTTCTCCCACAGCAACTCTCCACTTTTAGGCAAAATTAATATTAATGTATTTGTACATTTCTCAGAGATTTGAGGGTACCAATCAAAGAGGATTCCCTGCTGTGTTCTTTTTCATGTAAGTTTTTTGGGTCAAGCAATAATTTGTGTAATTTTCTCACCTCAAGAACTACTGGGTACATGGATGTGCCGAATCCAATGTCAAAGGTTAGCATTTGAAAACATTGGCTGCATCTGAAATATAGTATAACAGGAATCAGATTCAGTGACGATAGGTACCATTGTAAAATACAGAATCATAGAATCATTTAGGTTAGGAAAGACCTTTAAGATCATCGAGTACAACTGTAAACCTAACACTGCCAAGTCCACCACTAAACCATGTCCCTATATATGCTACAATAACATACAAACAGGTCCAGAGAACACACAGAAGAACATACACTTGTACGTCAAAAGACAGCATGCGATATAGACTAAATAAAATTTCTAAGAAGAGCCAGCAGCATTAAACTTAGATGGAGTCAGGTTGTGAGCTGATGAAAACAGTGCTGTATTAAAGTGTACTTATATGGTTGACTTCTAAACCAGTGAGGGAGGTGAACTACATTGGAGGAGGAAATGCCTTTTGATAAGAATGAGGTCCTGCAAAAGCTCTGAAGACATACGAAGGGCAATAGATGGTGAAACTCTCTGGGCTCATTGAAGCCAAAGAGTTACGCTGCAGCTATGGGACGTCTGAAGGCATGGGCCAGGAGCTCTGAGCAAGTCTTGGGTTACGTAAACAAGAGATATCCATCCCACTGGTAAAAAAATGTTTGAGTTTGGACCACTGTCAAAATAGCTCCATTCCGTTACACCCCTCCCCTCCTCACCACCCTCTCTACTCACAATGTAAGCTTTATTCCCAACTTGCATAAACCAAATAATGAGCTTTATATTACTGCCACTAAAACACCTGGGTTCTCAAATAGCTTTATAAAACATATAAACTTAATAAATAGTAACTTATTTAGTATTTATCATAAAAATGTCAGGGATGTGACACAACATATATAGAACAAATACTAATTTTAATTAATATAAATATTACATAATAAAGGCTGATTTATGTGTAAGAACTGTAACACTCTAATAGAAGTGATTACAATGATTTAACACCCACAGAAATGTGACTGTTGCTGCCTAGGTATATTTCATAAGGTACATTTCATAAAGTATTCTACAGTGTTTCTTGTTCAGATTGCCTGCTGCAGCCAGCTCTGAACCATCTGGGCTACTCTAATATTAAATATTTGACATATGACAGAAGGCTCACTGAAGGGAAATAAAGCTTTATACATGTTAGGACTAGCCCAGTTGTGAGTGATTTCTGTTCACTTGTGCTGCCTGAAATACTTCATCAGGACACAGCATCTGGACCTAAGTATTCATCATAACCTTTACGTAAACTAGAAACACTGTGGATATTGAAAAGTCTTACTCCCTAAATGCAGCACATCCTCACTTTATAAGGAAGTATGAAATAGAGGGAATTTTTTTATTTTAGGAGTTGTGTATCCTCTACAATTTTTATTCTGTTCTAAGGAGCTATCTTGACAAGAGCATAGCAACGGCCACTGCAAGTCACTTACTGACTGAAAGAATTTGGTCCTGAGGCAGATGATTCACTGAAGACCTCAGTTATAAGTAGAAGTTTGCTTATAGCTTCCTTCATGTTGTTGAAGGCTTGTTGGGGAGAACTGCCTTTGAAGAATATCTCAAAAAACCTTTGCAGCTGTGAAAGAGAGAACATATATTTTTGAACATTTACAGTAGATCAGTGCTTAAGATCATAAATTAAAAGGCTGGTACAAGTAAAAAATGCCTTAAAATGCCAACTTCCGTTCTTATTCATTTGCACAGTAAAGTGGCATGAAAAGCTCCCCACAGCTTACTATAGTAGAGAAAGACTTTGTTTAGAAGTAAGTATATCAGAAGCAAACTCTGTATTAATGGTTTTAAAAAATATTGCTCACAGTCTAAGCTTACTTTGATAAAACTTTTTGCTGCCAACTGGTTCTAGGCAATGGAAACCACACACACTTATTTCTTCACCAGTAGGTAATAGCACACGCAAAGTAAAAGCCTTTTCTCTTGTTAACGTATTGTGCCAAGGGTCATCCCACTTGACCTTGACTACGAATCCTTACCGCAGGTTAACAAGCTTTAAATATAGAAGAAAGATGCTGAAAAAATGATCAGCTTCTGCAGCCTATGTTTTGACTAAGCTTTTGCATATCCTGAGGTTTTTAGACTTGTGAATCCTCCCAGTGGCATATTCACTGGCCTGCACAACACTGTCCTCAGCTGCATTCATCATTCACATGAATTCACCCACCTCATCGCTTCACATTGAGATTCAGGGAAACAACCGGAGCAACAAAGAGCCCCACTGAAGAGTGGGACACAGGCAGGTTTGGTTGCATCAGAGTCCTCTGTGCTAAGAAAGAGTCTGCCTTTGAACCATTATTTCCATTAGACTTAGCACACAGCACAGAACCCAATTAATGTCTGAACTCTGTAAAATTATTAGATAATTTAGTAGTACTGTATTACCAAACATACATTTATATAGTTAAAAAGTACTATCTTCAGAGATAAAGCACATAAAGTACACATAGAACATGTTTTGTGTTGATAGATTTCTGATTATTTCCAGGAATTTCTCTACTAAATTGTCTTAGAAATGCCATTATATATTTTCTATTACCACCCACTTATACATGTCCCACTGGGGTAACATGATGGAAGCATGCAGGCTTCTGTAGACAGTCCCACTGGGGACTGATGTGGTTGGCATCTCCCTAGCTGCCTGTGACTACTACAGTCATGAACAGGTATCCACAGCAGAGGGGTTAACCAAGTCTCACCTTTAGCAGAAGTCTGTAGCAAAGTTTAATGTGATATTTTGGTTCTAAAGTATGATCACAGAATCACAGAACCACAGAATGGTCGAGGTTGGAAGGGACCTCTGGAGGTCATCTTGTCCAGCTTCCCTGCTCAAGCTGGGTCATCTACAGCGGGTTGCCCAGGACTGTGTCCGGGCAGCTTTTGAATACCTCCAAGGATAATGACTCTACGACCTCTCTGGGCAACTTGTGTCAGTGCTCAGTCACCCTCCAAATGAAAAAGTGTTTCCTGATGTTCAGAAGGAACCTGCTGTGTTTCGGTTTGTACCCAGGGCCTCTTGTTCTGTCACTGGGCACCACTTAAAAGAGTCTGGCTTTGTCTTCTTTACAGCCTCCCTTCAGGTATTCAGTACACATTGACAAGATCCCCTGAGCTCCTGAGAAGCTTCTCCAGGCTCAGTAGTCCCAGCTCTCTCAGCCTTTCCTCATGTAAGAAATGCTCCAGTCCCTCAACGATCTTAGTGGCCCTCCACTGGACTCTCTCCACATCCCTCTTGCACTGGAGAGTCCAGAACTGGATGGACACAGTACTCCAGGTGTGCCACAAGGGCAGACTGCTGGCTGATGGACAGCTTGGTGTCCACTAGGACCCCTAGGTCGTTTTCTGCAAAGCTGGCCTCCAGCACGGACTGGTGCCTGGGGTTGTTCCTTCCCAGGTATGGGGCTTTGCACTTCCCCTTGTTGAACTTCATGAGGTTCCTGTCAGCCCGTTTCTCCAGCCTGTTGAGGTCCCTGTGGATGGCAGCATGACCCTCTAGTGTATCAGCCACTCCTCCTAGTTTTGTGTCATTAGAAGGTACACTCTGTCCCATCATCCAGACATTTAACAAAGATGTTGAACAGGAATGGACCCAGCAGGAATCCCTGGGGTACTCTGCTAGTTACTGGTGATGTGTTATGATGCATTCACTGTGCTGACACCAGATCTTACAACATACTTCTATGCACTCTAGTCCACAGAATTTTCTAGACAGTGTTGGAGCCTCCCCTTGTGAGCATGAATACTGCCAGAATACTGCTGGTCTGCGTTGGCATGGATGAATGGCTTTCAATTTCTTCAGGCAGCATATTGCAGTTAAATGTAATAAGCACTTTCCACTTTCCTTTTCAAAAAATAGCATATCATTGCCTACAGCCAGCCATGGGAAATACTCGAGTGTGCAGCTAACACTGATCCACTGTTGCTTTTTGCTCTCTTCAGTTCCAGTAACTCCATTCTGTTGTGCTGGTAAATAACTGGTGGCTAGGAAGTTGGGCTGCCTGTCTTTCTGTTCTTATCACCTCTGGTTTTATTCTAATAACTGGTTCCCTTCCCAAGCTTTACTGACTAAAAGAAATATCCCCCATGTGCAGATCAGCCCCTTCAGGGCTGAAGGTTTGCAGTGCCTGGGACTTTTTCTCCTCTTTCTGATAAACCTATTTGAAATACCAAAAAGAAAAAAACCTGACAACAGTATATATGACTAAAATTACAAAATTAAACCTCTGACTGCCAGGAAATTGCAAAGTAAAGGCTGCACATGTAGCCTCAACTCTGCCCACTGGATATTTGCATGATGTTGAAATCTTGAATCATATCGCACTATTTTTATGCTGTAGAAAGTTTTCCATGCGTACTGCAATTCCATGAGTCTCTCGGGCAAAAGAGCCCCGGAATTGCTATTTAGAAAGAGATTATGCAAATCCTTAGATCACACTCCATTTCATTGCCACAACAGGCTGAGAGGGAGTCCGTGTTTCCCAAAGTCTGAGATCACCAAAGCTGTGTTTCTGCCACAGAGTATTACAAAGATTAAGAACAAGAAGCTGCGCATTTTTCAAATCCATTCTGATTTAGATTCATCTCTGAGTGAAATTGTCCCATTTTAGCTCCTTGTTCAGGCCAAAACCAGTTAATTAAACTGTTCACGTGAAATAAAAAATTTAAAATGACGACTCGTCTCACCAAGATGGAACTACATGGTGGTTCTTCAGCTGACTTTGACAACTATGCCCAACACCTCTGCCAGATCCTGTACATCACTCACACTCCTGCTACACTGGCTTGCACCTTTTCTCCCAATTTCCTAAACCTGCAGTGGGTATTGAGGGGCTAAGTGAGAAGCTGTGTTATTTTGCTGCACAGGGAGTTGCAGAATTTTATGGGATGGGGACTATTGGAAGGAAGGGCAAGACGGACAGAAAAAGCCCCATTAGCTCATTTGCTCCTCACCGCAAATCAATTCCTAAGCACCTCAGCTGTCCTGGTTTCAGCTGGGATAGAGTTAATTGTCTCCCTAGTAGCTGGTACAGCGCTGTGTTTTGGGTTTAGTGTGAGAAGAATGTTGATAACACCCTGATCTTCTTGTTTGTTGATCAGTCGTGTTTAGGCTAAGTGAAGGACTTTTCAGCTTCTCCTGCCCAGCCAGCAAGGAGGCTGAAGGGGCACGGGAAATGTGGGAGGGGAGACAGCCGGAACAGCAGACCCAAATTGGCCGAAGGGGTATTCCATACCATGGGACGTCATGCCCGGTTGGCAAGGGCGGGGAGGAGGAGCACAACTGGGGCGTCAGTCGGCGAGTGCTAAGCAATTGCATTGTGCATCACTTGTCTTGTGTATTCCAATCCTTTTATTATTGTTGTCACTTTCTTGTTGTTATTAG
>JAVKLA010000005.1:25615304-25625814 GCA_034782735.1 Sagittarius serpentarius | reverse complement strand
AGCGGGGCCTCCCCTCCCCTCCGCCGGCCGGTGCTCTCGGCGCCGGGAGGAGACCAGTCCCAGCTGGCACGGCGCAGACGCTTCGCGTAGCGAAGGGCTGCCCGGGACTGCCACTTTTTGGATAGTTCGGTGGCGGCGGGTGTCGAACAGTCGCTTCCGTGTGCACAGCCGCAGCCGCGCGCCCGCAAGCGAACGGCTGAGGGTGCCGGGGGTGCCCAAAAGTCAGCCTGGTGCCCCGGGCCGGGAGGGACTGGGAGGGTGTTTGAAGTGTTTATGCTTGTCTTCTTTGATACTTTAAACACCCTTCTTTCCCCCCCAAACACACCAGAAGTGACCTTCTGTTACCGAACAGAAAAGGCAGTTTCTGCTTTAAAAAAACAAACCAAACCAAACAAACCAACCCTCTTTTAAAAAAACTTTTTTGAGCTGGTCGGTGTTACCACGTAAGAATAAAAGGTAATCCCTTTTCTGTATCCTCGGCTGTGCTCTGTGGCTGCTGTTTCTTTTTCCTTTTTTTCTTCTTTTTTTTTTGTTTTTTTTTTCCGGCACTGGTGTTCCTCTAACCCCACCGTGAGCTGGTGTGGGTAGGGAGATAAGCTGGAAGGACGCCGTTTCGTCGTGTGGAAAAAGATTTCTGTTGGTCTAACTCCCTCAGCTGGAGTATTGGTGGGGTGGGAATGGAAAGCGCTGGGGCAGCAGACAGCTGGATTCAGTCAATTCCACTATTGTCAAACCACAAAGAGAACAGTTTTACAAAACCAGCGTGGCACTTCTCTTAGCAGAGAACAAAGCCACAGCTAAAATGTAGGGCATATCACACATCATCAAAGTCAGGTAGACAAAAGGAAGTTTCCATGTCTTATTTTAACCACATCTGGTCAACAGATCTTTCTTTTAATGGGTTTAAAACAACGTACTTCAATACCAACTGCTCCTCGGTACAGGATGGTTGTTTGAACATCAGTCAAGTAATTTCTTTAGTAAATTCTCACAACACATGGAAGTTTCAGGCGTACTGTAATCTCAAAATGAGCAAAGAAATGCTCCCGGTGGGAGCATTGCTCAAGAAAAGAAAGACTTTATAGCTTTTAATTCTAAATGGTGATGCAGATTTATCTTAGTTTGACAGTTATTTCCGTGCTTGGTATATGAAATTTCACCATGTTCCCCTGACTGATTACTTATTAGGTGTCACGGTCTACATAGCAGACTAATAAGGTCAGTATGCTAAAGGAGGCTGGCTCCTTTGATAAGCAAATGTTTGCAATAGAAACAAACATTTTAAAAAGATTACATAAGTAGCAGTATCAAATTATTAAAAGAAGAAATAATATTATCTGCACAATAACCAGCACCTCAGAATACATCTGTATCAAAGGCAAAGAAATAAATAAGGCTTGAGAATGGCTGCGATTTAATCCCGTTAATTATATACTTGGCTGAAAGGGTGCCACAACGCACACAGGGTGGACAGTCACAGCTCCCTGGAAATGTGGCAGCTGGCAGGAGCCCAAAGGAGAGGGGGTATGCCAGCCCCCACAGTGTCTCAAGAAGGCTCCGAGTTCCTCTTTTCACTTTTTCTCTAATTTGCCTTAAAATTTTTCCTTTTTTCTAACTTCCTTGGGTTTTTTTTGTAATTTGCCTTATAATGAAATGGCTATGGCCATTATGCAGAGGTCTTCCATCAAAAGTATAAATAATAGCTTTACCTACGGGAGCTTATTTTGCTTTATATTATTGTCTGTGATGAACTGACCATTTTTGCTTCTGTAGATTAAGAAATTCGGTATGAAACAGAATGTGTTTCATAGCCACATACGTTCTAAATGTTTCACCATGACACAATGTGTTCTAAACTTACAATTTTAAAATCCAAAGTGCTTGTATTTATTTAAAACAACAACAAAACAACAAAATAGCTTAGTTTTGTCATTACACTGTTAAACTCTAAGAAAAACATACACTGTAACTATTTATTTTGCAAGCGTCGGAAACCAAAGTGTCCTAAGAATTCGGGTACATTGGCCCTGCACAAAGATAACCTTGTTGGCCTTACTTGCATCTTTGACAAGTTTCTTTGCTAGTGTCTCTAGCATTTGACCTGAACTTACTTTCTCATCTCTCTCATAACTACTAATTTTTAATAAATGAAATTGCAGCACTGCACTATGTTTGGTTTTGGTTTTGTTTTTTTTTAAATTGAAAATGAAAACATTTCCTTCATGTAATTACAGGAAACCTAAATGTGATGCAGGCCTTATTTAGCATCCTAGGGCTAATGGGGATAAATGAAAACAAAGTAAAATACAGAAGCAAATCCTTTCAGGTGCTTTATCTTTAGGCTGTTTATTATTGCCTCTGGTAACAGATGTTCTGCTAATCAGTCATCAGTCTTGTTTCTCAGTTCTAGTAACAAAGCAATTCCTGGTGGCTTTTAAAAGTACTTTTTTCCTAAACTTCACGTTTGTATTCTATAAACTAAAACTTCTGCCCTAGCAGATCTTTCCATGGCGTTTTGAATGAGCCAGCCTCAGGCTGCTGGCAGAGACCCAGCTCTCCAAAATTTGGAGTATCTGTGGCATAAAAGTTACTTTTCTCAACGCAGTAGAAAAATCATAGGAAACACCTATCTTTGTGTTTGGTGGGGTAAGTATTACAGTGCTATGTTAAATAAGATGCAAATCCTAGCCCGTCTTTTAAATATTATACAGGGAAAAAAAAAAAGAAAAAAGAAGAAAAGAGAAGAAAGTTACTTAGAGAATGCGGCAGGCAGTTTGCCTTGAAGCAATTGGAAAATGTGATTTTCACCAAGCTGTGAGTCGCTTAACTATAAATAGAAACTAAAATGTATAAGCACAACACGAAGCCTGCTCCTCTCTCCTCTCCTGCCTTTTCCAAGCACGTGAGAACATGTATGAAAAAATCTTCCTTAAAATGACATTTTTTTAGCTTTCTGGCTAGTGTTATCGAGTTTTGTATAAACAGTATGGATGTGTGTCTGAAAGAGAATGTATTATTTAGTGTTTGCCCTATGATGTGGTAGATATTTTAAAAAGATACCTTCTCATTTTTGTGACTTCTCCCTCTGTTGCTGTCAGAAGTCAATTTGCAAACAGCCAAAATATCAGGTCTCTGTTATGAGAAGTCTGAGTAACAATGGATGAAAACAATGGATATGGAAGTAATCCAAAAATCTGAGTCCAGAGGATGGATTTGAACACCTCCGAATAGAGGTGTCCTGATAGAATGATATCCTATTAATTCCTCATGAAATATAATGGGTTTTTTGTGAAGTCAGACAATTTGGTGCCAATAAGCACAGGATATCCTGTCATTTAGACAGAAGAAGTGGAAGGTGGTAATTTTCTTTTGCCATATGAGACTCATAAATATTTGTCTTAACATCTGGTACATAGGTATTAGTGCAGATGCAGTCAAATATTGCTAGCTTGAGGTCTTATGAGCGATGTGTAATGAGCCGGAGACCCACACGAAATCTGCGCACAGTGATAAAGAGCAAAACGGCAATCTTTTGCAAAACCTCCAATCTGTGGATGTGGAGATCTTATGGTTCCCATGTATGACATTATTGAATCTAAGCCGTCTCCCAAAGAGCTTCAGAAGTCCTAAAAATCAGTGCTCCAGTTTTAGATGGGGACCATCTGAGGAACACCTCCAACTGAGGTTGTACCCATTCAGATCAAGAACAAGCGTCACCAGCTGGAAGCTGTAGATGCCCTGAGACAGACGCACTACAGACGGTGTTGTTCATGAGTTGCACTGTGAAAGGTCACGAGCACCACTCTGAACATCGTGCGTTAGCACGAGAGCTCTTCTTTTCCGCACAATGAAGCTCTTCCAACTACAACTCTTCCGCATAGGAAGCATATAAATCTTGCTTCCAAGTTTATTATTGCTTCATTTCAGCAAGATACTGTCCTGACCCATAAGCTCTTGACGATCTCACACCTTTCCCAAGGCAGAACTCCATGCATCCCTGCTGCCCTCTCACAGAAAGGGTAATTCCTCCCCTTCCTCCCAGCCTGTCCTTGCTAGATCACTTGTATCCATCCATTGTACCACCCCTGTTGTGTGAGCTATCCCATGACATCACTGTGATCCCAATGAGACATTGTAGCCCTGCAATAGCATTCAGACCTCTAATTCCTCCTGTTGGTTCTCCATGCTGCATGCATTAATGTACAGGCACTTCAAATGGGCACCCGGTCATGCTGATTTCCCGGAAAAGGTATGAGAGCTTTCCCCATAATGCCATACAGTTGGCACTTCCTTATTGATGTGTATTTGCTTAAGCTGACCTCTTTCGACCTGTTCTGTTGATTACACATCACCCTGCACCATTTCCTTGCCAAAGTAGTCCACCACTTCGTTACTTGATTGTAGGTCGTCATCTCCCTTGTCATTCCTAGTTTAAAACTCTCATCACCACACTGGCCAGCCATTGGGCAGAGTTGCTTTAGCCCCACTCTGTCAGGTGGATCCTGTTTCTTCCTAGCAGCTATTGACCCTTAGATAGGGTCCTATAATCATAAAGACCAAATCCTTGTTATTGATGCCAGCTGCATGATGCCAGCTGGTGACTGCAGAATGTGTCCACTCCTCCTCAAGCCCTTCCTTTCCCTTCTCTGGTGGTTTTCAAGGATAAAACCTGTGGGGTCAGGCTCAGCTGGTGCCACTGCTTTGCTGGACCCAGCTCCTGCCCCTCAGCTGCTACCAGGGCACTCAGTTTATTTTTCAGGTGCAGATCTGCAGATGGAACAGCAGCATTCCTCCTGTTGCTAGAAGCCACAAGCCTCCAGCCTTCATCATAATTTCTTTCCTCCCACCTGTGTAACTGCCTAAGCAATGTGCTCTGTTTTTCACAACACAACTCAAATGATGAGAGAGGAATTGATGGACGGTCTCTCCATGTCCACCCACACCTTAGTGCTTAATCAAGATAACAACTCTTCCCGTCTTACCAACACATAAACCATTGTCAGTAGTTGTCATGTCTGTGCTTTTCTAGTGGAAAGGAAAGAATCCCATCTTGTGAAGGAACTCGCAGGATGGTGGGGCAAAAAGACAGAGCAGCTCACCAAAATATCTGGAGGGTAGAGCCCGTACTCGGTTGGGCCCTTAGGTGCTACTGTAATGAAAAACATTAAATCCTGTGTATCCAGAAATAGAAAGCAGCCTGTATAATTATGGATTCTGCCAGCTCACACAGTTGTCACCAGCATGGAATGACCTGACCCCATCCTTCTAAGCCTCAAGTGATGAGTAAGATAAAAAGTGCAGAGACATTGGTGATCACCCCATGCCTACTGTCATGCTTGGCTAAACCACAGAAAAGAAATTGTATCCTTAGTTGTAGATTGATAGGCACATCCCTGAAGAGGAGATTCTAGCTCTAACCACAGCGTTACAGAATTGGTAACAGAGGCACCTGTCTGACTTTGAAAGTGAAAAAGAGAACTTGAACAGCAAGCCCACTTTGTGTGAAGCAGATCCAAATGCAGCTGGTTTTAGGCCAAAGGGATTTATCTTGAGACCAGATTATGCTGCATCATTGCCCAGCTAGTACAAGCAGCTTGGCTTTAATGAAAGGATCCCTGTGGAAACTCCAGGAGCAGACACCTGGTGATGCAGCAGAGCTTATGGCTCATCAGCCATAACATCACACTGTAAAAGCAATCTCTTCAAGGACCAGGAGATGAGGTACTCTCAGACTAAAATACTGAAGCTGTGGCAGTTGGGACACTGAGGTTAGATGGCATTACTTTGCAGCTGTGGTGCAAAGAACCAGAACTGTGAGAACTTCTGGAATGACTTGGAAGGTGTCAGCTCCTCAGTTAACCCATATGGCCCCTGATACTCTTCGTTCACCATCTTCCTGCCGGTATTATGCCTCTATGGATCTCACTGCTATTGCTGAGAGTCTCAAAGTCGCACGGTAGCATTCATAGTGAAATGCAAGCAGCCTCCTGCTCTGCCTGCAGCTAACCAACTCCTGCCTCAAAAGCCATTCACAGTCCAGTTGGGGCAGAGATTCAGCCTTGCTGAGCAATAAAACAAATGCAGCTGGGAGTTTCTGTTCATCTGGTCATGAGCATGGTGGTTTTCTGAGCTTGACAGTTTAGGAGGAAAAAAATAGTTCTCATTACTTCCTCCTACCACAGAGTTGACACGGCCGCTGAAACTCAGATGTCTTTGAAGGAGGCCTATGTCAACAGTCAAAGTAGTATAGTATGAGAAGCAGCTGATTTTAGCAACAGTCTCATTAAGCAAGACACCTTGTCAGAACTGACACCTCCTGTTTGCAGCAGGGCACTCACTCCTTATACAGCAGCACTCCTGACTGTTTGCCATGCTGCTGGGTTCGACACTGTACAAGTCTGGTACCACAGGTTTTCTGATAAAAGAACAATACGGCTTTCAGTGAATTTTAAAAACATATGTTCCCATATGATACAACTACAGACAACTTAAATTTTAGTTCAAATAATGATGTTGGGAGAATGCTTGCTCTGTTTCACAGTAATGTGCTGCACAAACAGCATAGGAAAGAAAGAGCTCGTGAGGTACAGGAAGATGCAGGTTGTAAACAATTCAAGGCAGGCACCCTTTGGTGCTGGGGTGTTTCCTATTCTACTTTTGCTGGGTCTGTTCTCCTAGTTTGTTAGGCTTGTGTTCAAGCCTCAGCTTAAATACTAGTTTGTGGATTGTCCAGACAGCAAAATCTCCCAGATCCCCCCCCCGCTAAAAAATGCAGAGGGGCCCACCTTCCCGAGGAAAGCCAGCTTCTTCGAACAAGCGTGAACTTCTTCCTCCATTGGGTCCGCACAGCAGGCCATGTCCTGTCTTTCAAGCCTCTGTCTCGGAGGAAATTTCGCTAGTTCTAAAGGATGTGGGGATTGTACATGCGCCTGCCTGTGTAAGTGCACAAAATGGCTTGGACTTCTTAAATAAAGTTCTAAAAGCCCTTTCTACCAACATCCCCAAAACATAAGACAGCAATTTTGGTTTTTACCATTTGTATTTTCCTGAATGTGTTTTTTTCTTTTTCCTGTTATTTTTTTCTTTTTTTAATTTTAACAATATAGCTTGTCAAAAGGAAAATCTATTTAGTACTTTTTAAAAAAATAATCTAAGCAAGACTTGAATTCTAAACTTCTATTACTTGCAATCAGTCTTTTATCATGCAAATGGAAACAGCATGAAATGAAATGAAAGGAAAGGAAAGGAAAACACTGGAGGAGTGAGAGTCTGTTATGCTGTTGCACTGTTAGTTTCTAGACAGGACATATTGAAGCTAAAGTCACTTGATTTACACTAGACAGAAGTGTTACTGTAGCAGATTTGTGTTACAAAGCATCCTTTTGAAGTACTTTCCTTCTTGAAGTACTGTATTTCTGTTAAAAAGTCACTGAAGATGTTTCTCCCAGTATGCTGGTTTAAACGGTCCCTAAATACTTTCCTTTTAGAATACTCCAAAACTGTCACTGTTTGATCAGATAAAGTCACACATAGTTTTCATAGAATATTAGGAAGAAGCTGAAAGGGACCTTTAGTGGTCACCTAATCCATCTTTCTACTTCCCATCAGAATCACGAACCTTTCCTTAGAACCGTTGCTTTATACATATGTTATCTCCCTCTGGTGATGGAGAAACTAGTTTCCGTAAGTGATCCATACCATTACCTAGCTATGCTTGTGATCCTAATGTCTAACCTAAACCTTCCCTGCTGTAGTGCAAGCTCATTTCTTCCTCTCATATACGGTGATGACAGAGAAGCAGGTATTTGTTTTGCCTTTGCTATTAGCTTTTTATGTGTTTGTCAACCCTTTTTTCTGTTTTCTCTCAGCCTTCCCTAAACAAAACAGTCACACTTCCTTTAATCCTTGCTCACAGATCATGTTTTCCAGACTTTCAGTCTCTTTCTCCGGATTGCAATTTCTTTGAAACATGGTAGCCAGACCTCGCCACAAGTCTCCTATTTAGGCATTACTAACATAAAATTATCTATGGCACACAGTACTCTTACATGATGTTTTCTTCCATTTTTGCCACAGCAATCTGGTTGACTGATGCCTGGCTGTGGCTGTGCATGACCCCTACACCCTCTTCTGTGGAACTGCTACCCTGCTGAGAGCTTCCAGCTGATTTTTCGAACTCTAAATTGTAGCCTGTCTTTCTTTATACCATTTCTGCTACGTGTCGAGATCTTCTGGAAGTTAATCCTGTTCTCTAAAGTCTTCACAGGCTTTTGCAGATTGGTTGTGTCTGCTCATTTAACAACTAGATACTCCATCACCTGGAGTGTTAATGGGAGTAGCGTTCTATACTAGAACCAGGACAGACCACTGGGGATAGCACAACACAAAGGGATTTTGGCATTATACAGCTGAGTGCAGGGTTTTTTTCTGTCAGTGTTGCACCCATGTCATAGCAGTTTTCTCTAAATCTTGTATGCCAAGATGGCTCCTGAAAATCTCGTGAAAGGCAGAGTCCACAACCCCACTGCCATCAAGGTCCATGACGTCCACTGCATTTCTCCTGTCTACGTTACCTTAGTTAGGCAGCTCACCTAAATAATTTTATTCTTCTTTAGCATGATAGGGCCTCTGATGATTACCTGAGGAAAGACATTTGATCTTCATGGTATTCGAAGTAACATTTCTTCATTAAGAGAGTTTTCATTGATTCCACAGCAATTAGGTGATATCTGCCCACCTAACCACAAAACACTTTTATAGTCACAGAATGGTTGTTATTTACATATTACCATTTTTAAATTGAAATAACCAGAAAACCCTACACTTTCTGAAGCTGCTTTTGGGGGATTAGCCTTTATTTCTTGTAGCACTATTACAAGCTGTCTAAGTGAACAGAAACTGCTTACAGAAACATATACCAGGATTTTCATAGGAAATCTTCCCTTCCTGTATTTAAGACTAATCTGGTATTAATGTGTATCTTTAATCAGAGGCAGGCCTCTAGTTCAATTAATTGTGCAATGGCTCTTCTGAACTTAAGAGCACTTATGGGCATATAAGAAACGTAGCAGTAGAGAGCAATTAATTATCTTTTGATAGCAGCCTGCTTCACTTGATACAATTCCTCTAACTGAGGCCTGAATGATGGAGCTGGAACTTAGATCTCAGCCAGAGCGAGCGGTTCCTGGAGTAAAACCTCAAAACCAAATGCCTCTGAACGTTCAGAGTGCTTTGCTCATTAATCTTATCCTACCAAACCATGTGGGAGTGGGGAAAAAAAAAAAAAAAGAAAAAAAATCCATAAAATATCTTTATCTACTTCCAGCGGAGAACGATCTGGCTAGAAAATTTCTGATGAAACATTTTCTCATCAGGATATGCCATTCATTGAAATCAAAATGTTCCACAAGAGAATTTCCATTTTTGACCAATTTCCAATGGAATCCAGGCAGGTTTCCAAGACAACTGAGCCTGCCAGTTTGCTTGTCTGTCTTCTCAACAGCCCTTCTGGCTGGTTCTAGGCAAACTTGGGCTGACAGACTCCTTTGCTTTGGGGCTGACAGAGTGCTGAGAGCTTCTTCCAGTTTATGGCTTCTTTTGGCTTCTTGGCAATCCCGATTCCCCAGACATGCAGGGGGTGAGGCTGACAGGCTGCCCCGGCGCTGAGGCATCATGCCATGAAAAGACTCAACACTCCTTGGTTTCATTCCAGGTTTTGAAATATTAAAATCTTCTACTGTAAAATAAGTCCATATTTCTTTGTGCTGCTCTAATGAGTCTGTATTCCTGATCAGAGCCTAATACTGCAAGAGAGTGCATATCTATTTTTACAAGCTGTTGTATGAAATTACACAGATATTAGTGGGGCTCTGGCAGGCTGACTGTGCATAGGCGTATAAATGATAAAGGTCACACCTGAACCTAAGACAAGGCAGTAGTGCCCATGGTGGTGTGGTTACATACCACTGCTATTACTAACACTTTTCTTCACAACTAATTAGTTATTCCAATATATCCTTGAAGTGCTAAGTAATATACCATTTCAGAGGCAAAAAAACTGACATGGAAAGGTTACTGGTTTGCTCAGAACCACAAAACATATCAATATCATCAGGTTTACTATTGCACAGACCAGCATATTCTGTTAGGGCCTTAGGTAACATAAAATAACTTACTTTGTGCCTTAGATGATCATCCAGTTCTGTCTTCAGCCAAAGAAAACACCACCTTCCCTGCCTGTTCTTATCACTTTTTTCACTTTTCACTTTGCACTTTTCTCTTTTCACATTGTGCTGGTTTCATATGGGATAGAGTTAATTTTCTTTGCGGTAGCTGGTACAGCGCTGTGTTTTGGACTTAGTATGAGAAGAATGTTGATAACACCCCGATGTTTTCAGTTGTTGCTCAGTCATGTTTACACTAGGTCAAGGAGTTTTCAGCCTCTCCTGCCCAGCCAGCAAGAAGGCTGGAGGGGCACAAGGAAGTTGGGAGGGGACACAGCCAGGACAGC